>MU228010.1:1099230-1142003 GCA_018584345.1 Thuja plicata | reverse complement strand
GTGAGAGAGATTGTAGGTACCTTGACTACGATGCTCCCCCACAGAGATTTTGAGGTTGGATTTGCTGAGAGGGTCACCCAGGACCCTGTCCGACCAGTTTTGCAGAGTTCGATTTTGGAGCCATCTCTTGATTCCCAGTTTGGTAGTTATGAGCCTTTGACGGAGGTTAGGGATTTCTATCAGCACTATACTGTGAGGTATGCTCATCATTTTACTTTTGACCCACAGGCGGAGGATATACATCGATGTGGGTTGGCTCCAGTTTCATACCATCCATTATGGGATGGATTAGTACCATCCTTCGCAGATGGAATTGGCAGTTGCAAGTTGGACCACTTGCAGCGTCAATACACCCGGGACAGTTTATCAGAGGTTGGTATTGGCAGTATTGGTGTCTTGGTGGGGCTGAGTTCCGTTGAGTTATTTCTCCCATCGGTGCTTACAGTTAGTCTTCGGACGATGTTGTCCTTGATGTCAGTGATTTGGGTGTTGGTACTACAGGGGCTCGTTGTGCACGACAATGATATTACACAGGCTCATCCTTGGGATCCAAGTGGATTATGATATACAGTTGCTTAGGGATTGCTTAAGGACAAGCAATCTTGGGAAGGGTGGACTGTGATGACCCCCCTTTTTAGCAGGTACTAGCAGTGGCTTGGTCAGCTCATCATCATGACCCTCGTGAGCTGATGCCTAGGTTTGAGGGTTCCTGTTGGCAGACTTGCTATTTTTAGTAAGTCTGGACTTACTATTTTTAGTAAGTCAGTTTGATCAGTTTCCCTTTTTGGTAGGGCAGTATTGGCAGTGGTCAGTTTTCCAGACAATGTTCAGTCTATACAGTTCCTTGATTGGGGACTTACTATTTATAGTAAGTCTATTTTTGGCAGTTGCTAATTTTGGCAATGCACTAGATGGCTCCATCAGTCTGGCAGGATCAGTAGTGGATGCAAGTTTTATCACTGGATTGCATATTAGTTAATTAATTAATGTTAATTAATAACGAGATGTTATTAATTAATAATAAAGTTATATTATTATAATAATACTTTATTATTATAATAAATTGGGAAGTTGCTATTCCGGAGACTGGTTAACTCATATATCTTTTTGGAAACTATGGCGTCCGAGGAGTTATAAATACAGAGTCTTTCCTAGTGTTGATCATCGAATATTGATTATTGAAATTGTTCTTGGGAATTGTTCCTAATTGTCTGAGCCCTAGCTGAAGGGTCAAATTAGTTTCTCGAAGACTGATTCTTCTTGATCTAATCGTCAATCGATTGTTGTTGTAAGATCAATTGTTCTCCTTCGTGCTGTTGTATACGAAGTGGTTCTAAATTCTAGAAAATTCGAACCATTTGAACTGAGACCTGCTCAGAGGTTGATATCATCATCATAAGGAACTAGGAGGTATTAATTCGCAGAGATTGAAGAAGTCTTTTGATACGCAGCAGAACTCATAGTTTGCAGGTGGCGTTTAGGATTCTATCCTATCACGGCATTACATACTAGCTGCGGATAGCAGTAAAACCCGCAGGGCTGGACGCGTGGGGGGAATTTGGGTGATCAGCGGCCAGCGCGATCACTACAGCTATTTAGGAGCTACGTGGGGAGGCCGTTTGGCATTACAGCACCACATTTGAAAGGCAGGCCTGCATATTGAGAGCAGCGGTTATTGCTGAGGGTCTCGCACTACACACAACCAGCGTGAATATACACCAGGCATCACCAAGGGAGTACTTGGCTCGATTTCATCAGGAGTAAATTAATGGTATTTATCATTTCCCAATAATATTGTATGTGGTCTTCCAGCCATCTGCAGAAATAGTTGTCAATAAAAGAAAAAACGTTATTCAGTCCAATACACTTATATTCCTATAGAAAGAAAATGCATATGTTATTTTGCAAAGTAGATATGAATATAGGCGTTAGATAATTCATAGCGTGGAAACACTTATGCTGAGAGAGTAAAATTAGTACTGAAGTTGATTATCATACCGTTTGGCAAGATTTACATTGTGATTACGAAAACAATCTATTTAAATTAGCTCGAGCCAGGTTAGGCTCATTACAATAACTACCAATTGAATAGACTAAGGATTAACAAACGCAACTTAAGAATACATTCATTAATTTCCAGATTGACAACACAAAGTTTGTGAATCCTTGTTCCTTCTATTCAATTCCTCAACTTTGCATAGTGAAACTCAAATTTTTCAAAATACAAGAGATTCGAGTATAGTTTTCTTGCACACAACAAAAGATAGAAAATACAATAGGTCTCACTCTTTTATATAAGAAAAAAAGGAGAGAAAAGTGGAGAGGAAAGAGGAAACCCTCAACCATTTTGACTTATTCAATACTTATCCTCAACTAACTAACTTTGACTTATTCAATGTTACAGGACCTAATGCACTTGTAACATAACTACACGGAACAGCTTTGCATGTGATACTATCGCATGCAATTACATCTTGTTTTCATTGTACATGCAATCTGTCAAAGATTCTACACCTACTCTATCAAAACTACAAAAATAAGTGTTTTAAAACACTTCAAGTGAAATTAATACAAGTCTTGAATTGACAAAGACTCATGAACTATAGCTGGATCTGGTGCTCATGTATGTTGAGCAATGGTTGCAGTCTTGCTTGCCACGCTTACTCCTTTGGAAATCTCACTGTTGTACCCACCAATGTTATTATGCAAGTGATTCAAGACACCCTTGTAACTTGCCAATTTGTTCATGGAACTTAAACTAAAATTGTCAACCCCAAGCTCTTCATGAATAACTTGTGCAAACTCTGTCATAACATGTTCCTCTGCTATGAGTTCACCATCCTCAGCCACCAATCTACATGCCAATTCCTCAAAAATTTTGACAATGATATGTTCTTTCTCTTTGCATAATTTTACGGCTTCCTGGACCTCTATTATCAAGCCTTTCACAACTTGCTCCTTGTTAGCCATTAGATCTAAATAATCAAAGTACATCTCTTTTTAAGAGATAACTTTGTATGCACACAAAGCATCAAGATCAGCCTCTACCATCTTCCACAAACTCAAAATCTTCACTCAAGGTTTTCAATTGCTGATTAAAAGATATAACCAGCTCATGTAATTGGGTGACGGTTTTCCTAGCATTTATGAGCACTCGGAATACATCTCTGATGACCAAAACACCTTGTGATTCTAATTGGCTGCCCCAATCATCTATAACTTTCACCTTTCTTTCAAGTTGTGTTATGTGCTTGTTTGTCTCTTCTGGAAATGAATTGACCTCCTATGAAGAAGAATTCTTCTGTTCAAGAGCTTCACGAAGACGAACATTCTCTTCTTTGAGTTGATTCTTCTTTTCCCAAAACTTATCCGCCCTCTTGGTAAGATGCTCCACTGCATCTTGAGCATCCAGTTGACATCCTAAAAGTGTCTGTTACCAAGTTCAATCCTGGCAATTTTGTAATCCGTTGTTTGGAGTTCTTCAACTGATTTATCCAAAAGCGGCTCAGCTACTTCAGTATACTTGACCTTTTGTGCATCAACCATGACTTTGGAAACTACTTTTGCTTTTTTATTCTTTAAGGCCCTAGTTTTACTCTGTTGTGTGAAGTCAAATTCCTTAGGAGGAACCTCCAATTTCTTCCTCTTTTGAGTAACAATGCTCAACCATGGAGGTAGGACGAAAGAAGAACCCACAGTCGTAACCATGGTAGTTATTGGCTCTGCCTGTGAGGTAGTGGCGACTGTGACAGGTGCTTCAGTATGTATTTCTGCTGAAACCAAGCTCCCTTGTGCAACTTCAGCCATGAATAACTCGAATTGCGCAGATTTGCATTGGTCTCTGTCATGAATGTATCCGACTTGGGTGGATTTATAGGATATGCATCAAAGACATGCTATAAACCATCCTACATATTAAGTGTTGGGGCAGCAGAAGAAATAGGCATGGGGAGTATTATTGCAGAAGGATTTGTTGGTGGAACATGCATAGTAAAAGAATCAACATCCGTGTCAAGTGGTGACATAGGAGCTTCTTCCGACTCAGGTGTCGATTCATGTGTTGCCTGTATTCCTTCCGCTTTCTGAGATTGAGACATCTCAAGGGTAATTAGATCTTGCAATTCATATTTGCTATTAGAAAGTCGAATCATCTTTGGTTCTCTTGCTTTAGATGTTGCTGCAATTGGTGAAGCTTTAATCATAAGCATTCCCCCTTTGATGGCTAATTTTCCGATGCTTTTGATCTCGGATGTAGAAGAATCACCCTTCCCTTTTCCACTGATTTCAAATTTTAATCCGATTGGACCAGCATGATGAAAATCTTTACCTGGTTTAATTTTAATGCTCTTGAGACATCTCCTTTTTAACCAAATATTGGTATTGGCCAAGATGCTTTGGAATCTATCCCAGATAGATAAACTTTCTTTTGTTGACAAGCAAGGAGGTAAAATGGGCAAGCTCTCAATATGATGTTTTTGATACTCTAGATCTAGAATATCATGATCATCCTTTACACCATTAGGAATCCGAGTAAGATTGAAATCCATTATCTGCTTGACAATGAGCCGACAATAATCCATCCTGATTATATCTACCTCGATGCGAAGATCAATCTAGATATCTTCAAGATGATGACTATGCACAAACTGTCTCCTTATCTTATCATTCATGCCCCTCCAGTCAAAAGAACTCCTAGCCATGAACTTCTTCAGATTAATCTCCTGGAGCTCATACTCCATGCATTTGGCTTTAGGCACGATATCCAGTGAATAGCACTCAATCCTCAATGGATTGCATGAAGAAATGTCGACTCCAAGCCTGGGTAATGTAGATTGATAGGCTTAAGCCGCCATGAGTTGTCGTGCTAGCTCCATGAACTTGAAGATGATCTTATCTATTGGATATCGTGGAAAAGTATATGGCTCTTCTTTGAAGAACCCAGCTCTTAGGTAAGTGAAGTTAGGAAACTGCAAGAAAAAGCAACCATACTCATTTACTTTACTCCAGGCTTCATCTAAAACTCTTTTCTTTGGTAGTTCTTTATCAAACAGGCACATGTAATGACCGAAGAAGGCATCTCGAACCCTCCGATAATGAATCCGGCTTGGTCTCAAAGGTAGTTGGTCAAAGTACTCCCATACAGGCACTAGTGAATAATCCCCTTTAATGGAAAGTCCGGAAAAAGACCCTAAGGCAGCAGCAATGTAGACCAAATAAGAATTCATGTAAAAAGTACAAGTGCTTGTGACTTGTGTTAACTGCTCACAAAGCATAACACATTAAAGCATTTTATATTGCTTGTGGCATGCTTGGGGTGGAACATGAGGATGTATCAGTAAGGCTCTTTATAGAGACTTTGCAAGGACTCGCTTCTAATTGGTTTTTCAACCTCGCTACTGGAGCCATTACAATATAGGACGCATTACAGACCAAGTTTGAAGGGTGTTTCAAACCTACAGAGGATGAGCATGCTTTACTTGCTCAGCTTACGCAAATGAAGAAGGATGCACGGGAGGGTATGCGTGAATTCAATGCTAAGTTTAACAAACTAGCAAATCGGATTCCCACTGCCTCACGACCTACTGCCGAAAATCTGAAGTGCTTCTTTATCAATACTCAACTTCCAGAAGTCAATTTCTTGTTGAGATGAGCAATTCCTACAAGTCCTGCTAATGCTCAAAGATGATCTCATCATGGCTGGCAAGATTCGCAAAGACAGATCAAAAGGAAATTCCTTCAATGGGAATTCTTACAATGATGTTTCAGCTTCGGGTAGTACAGATCCTATGGTTCAAAAGCTGGCAAATGAATTGCTTGCACTCAAGAAACAGATTTCTCAAGGATTGTTTGCTGCTCTGTACAAGGATATTCCACGAAGAACATTTCCTAATGTTGCTAACAGTTATGCAGTGAAGAATTAAGCAAAGCTCCCTCCTCCTCCAGAGAGGCTTGTTCTTGAAGCCCCGACAGGCAGGTCTGCCACAAGGTATTATGAGAATGATCAAACTAGCATTTTGCCAGATGATTATCAAATGGAGGGAACTATTGGTCCTTATGATGAACACCATGAAGCAGCTGGCAACTCTAGCATAGGGTATGTACATTATGAGACACGGATCCAGAGGAGGATTTTTCCCAAGCTTATGCGTTTATGACGCGATCCCAAACAAAGTTAGCGCGTCAGAGGGAAGAAGATGACAAAACAAATAAAGATATGCAAGTGTCTATTTCTATTGCAAAAAGAGGAGCACCTCTACCTACTCTTCCTCAAAATAACCAAGTAGTCCTCATTCAGTTTCTACCAATGTGCCGAAACTCAGTACGTCTAATCCTAAGTCTCAGACAAATCTTTTCTTCTTCTTTAGCAAGTTCTTTCCAGGCATTTGATATTATAGATCATGCTAAGAAGACCAAAATTCAAATGTCTGAAGTAGAATACCTTCAAGCGTATCCGGATCAACTGGAAAGGCTTAATAACTTTGTGAAGGAATCTCAGCCCACACAAGCTTTTATCCCTGCCCCAAATCCAAAAAATCTTCCTAATAACTTAGTGACTACCATCATCCATTCCAGGGAAGATAGAACCTTTTTACATCTCCTTATTGATCAATGGTTTTAACTTGAGTAATTGTGTTATTGATTCTAGAGCCTCAAATAATGTCATGTCAGCTAAAGTGGCTAATGCTCTAGGTCTTACCTTGACAAAGACTTTCAGTAATTGTTATTCCATGGAGAATAAGCAAGTACCTCTGAAAGGTCAAATAAAAGACGCACAGTTTGCGTTCTCTTCTTTCCCAGAAAAGAAGATCAAGATGACCGTTTTGGTCGCAGATGTTCCTGCTTCTTATGGTATGTTACTTGGTCGTAACTTCCGTAAAGATGTAGGTGGAGGGGGTTATGCAAAAGCTGCTCCCAGAACGGGAAACCAAATGTACAGTGGTGAAATTTGAGGATCCTCGTTCCCAAATTTTATTTGAATCAGCTAGCATGGGAAATGATTATCTCCATATCAATGAAATCTCAGAATTTGCTGAGGATTACCCTTCTGATGTATGTAGATGTTGTAGAGGAACAAATTCTAGAGGAGGATCCAATGGTATCTTCTACAATGGTTGAAAAGGCTATATCTTTGGATTTGGTTGCAGTTATTGAAACTTCTTCTCAGTCTCTTGATGCAACTAGTACTACAAATGATGTAAACTAGGGTAAATTCCGAACCCTAGTTGGGAATTTTAGGGTAAATTAGGTAAAGTCCTAGTTGGGGACATTACAAATGGTATTAGAGCTTTGATCCTGTCATCTTGCAAGGTAAAAGATGGAAACAAGGAATCATTCTAGTCAATAAGATGCAATCTAGCAATGTGTGTATTATGTTTATACTTTAAGTATGCTCTGCGTCTTCATGCATTATTGTGTATACTTTGTATATGCTTCGTGTCTTCATATATTCATGCATATACTCTGTATTTTCAAGTATTTACTCCATGTGTGGTTCTATTTTTTGTTTATCTAGAACAATAGAATAACTTAGAATGAACCAAAAGATATGAATTCAAGACATGCTATCATGCAAACATTAGTTTTTGCAAAATTCAATTGACACCATTAAGAGATGGCCTAGATCCTTTTCTCTGAAAGATGAAAGAAAACTTAAGTTAAGCTTCGCCAAGTTTCTACTATCAAATCATAATTCACATTTAAAATAAAGGAGAAGACGTATATTAATATGATAATATCAGAGTAGCACAACAAAAGGTGGATTACAAATAGGTCTCTATGATCATTCCAACATTGCTTGAGGACAAGCAATTTTGAGGAGGGAAGGACTGTCATGTTCGCTGTTTTCAAACCCTAATTGTGATGTCTCCATGAAAGATGGCAAACAAATTACCATGAAGGGCTATAACATACAAATTAGATGCAAATCACAGATTGATCAATGATTTTATCGCTAACATTGGAAGTTGATATAATTGGTCAAGCTACTTTATGATTGCCAAAGCAAGTATCACCGCCAAGATAAATCAATACATATGTTCCCATAATCATCGCAAAGGAAGGAAGACAGATATAAGTCAATATGACTAAAGGATAGCGAAGATTATAATTGATTATTGCAGGCATAGGAAAATAACAGCACGTTGTATATCATTCAGGATTGACGTGAATAATAATACATGTCGCAGCTATGGTGCCATCAACTCTTCACTACCCGCTGGTTACTATGGAGTAGTCGAGGGAAACACTTAATTAAGACCAAGATTGTTGCTGTCTATGTAAAAGAGTAATCTAGTCAATCCCTGGAGAATCAGAATAATATGGAGCGATAGTGAAAAAAGGATAAATGAGACCCGTCAATGAAACACATAATTGATGTACAAAGAAAAACAATTAGTCTATATACACAGGTCTGAGATTACAAACCATAATTAAGATGATCATTATGATCAACATGTTAATAAGAGAAGCATCCAATTCTATCAAGCATCACTATCAAAGAATATCAATTGATTATATTAGTAAAATGGAGATTTGGGTTGATTAATGCTAAAACAATGATTATGTTTAGATAAACCAATGGTCAGGAAAGGATGTGATTACTTATGGAGAGACGTATGTCTAGAAAGGCAACCCCACCAACATATATATGGGGAGTCAAATTCACTCAGCAAAGGAGGAGGAATCAGAAATGATTATTTATTCATAAAGGGAATGAATCAAAAATGATTATTTATTCATCAAGGGAATAAATTAGAAGTCAGAGATTACTAATGGTAATTAGTACTCATCGGAGGATGAGAATTATTATTTATAATCTATGCTCAGTGGATCATATTATAATGCTGGCAAGCATCATGTGACAGCAAAGCATGCTGTAATTTAGATATGAATCAATTCTGATCTACAGAAAATTACATCAGAATTCTATTAGGGATGAGAACCTTCATATGATCTGATATATGTGTGTGTGTATGACCATATACATATGTACATATATATATATATATATATAATGCATAAGTTAATAATATATTCATAGGCTATTCCTTAGTAACTCGCTAATATCGTTAAGAGGATACATTGGTTTTGTCAAGGATAGATGGAGTAATACCTTGTAATCTAGGAGGAAACTCTTGTAATCTAGGAGGAAACTCCCAAAATGGGATCAGGACATATATCTTGAGTCCTTGAGGAAAAAGCCCCAAGATAGGTATGCATGTGTTCCAGAAACCTTGAGGGAGCCTACTTGCAGATTGGTTTCCAAGTGCCCTAAGGACAAGTAAATCCCCACCCTTCTGAAAGGTTATTGAGTAGGAGAGAAGTAAGGAATTAGAGCTGGAGTATGTAGTATGAATCAGTGATTGTTTCTTAATTTAATCTGACTTAAATGCACAGTAATGTATGTTAATCTTTGGGATTGGCAGCCACCTGGTAGGGAAAATTACAAATTGCCATTCCCAAGCTCAATCCAAACCCTAGTAGGGAATTTTAGGGTAAATTAAGTAAAGTCCTATTTGGGGACATTACAATCTACTAGAAATGTATTGAAGAGTTGTGAGGTGGTGAAAAAAAATAGTAAGAATAAAAATTCATTTTCTGAAATAGAGTCATTCTCAAAGAGGAAAGTCATTGAGTCAAGTATTGGCCAAGGAGTGTAACTATTAGAACAGGGAAAGATAGAATCAATTGAAGAGTTGGACAAAACATTAATGGATAAAAGACCTTTAAATAAGATCTTCCAAGAGGCACAGAGAGAATGGGTTAATAGGATGAATGTGAAGAGATAGTTGAGTTTGATGCAGCTGTTGAGTTGTGTTATCCTAAAGGGAAAGGAATTGAAGATTACAATGTGGAAAGAGAAGAGTTGGAAGACTGCAACAACAAGGGATGCAGCCTATCACAAGAGGAGACCCAGAATGTTATAGCAGTTGAAGCAATCCCGTTAGTGAGGAAGCTGCAACAAAGATGTAGATCTTTGGGAGCCCTATATGTGATGAAGATTTAATATTTTTAGTCAACACAACTTGCCAAAAATAGCTAGATGAATGTGTAGACAATCCCATTAGTGAGGAATGAGGAGTGGAATATCATTCTTTTCTCAAAGAAAGAACAAAGGTGATTGAGGAAGGAAATAAAAGCACAGGCATTTGTTTTTCAGCAAAAGAGGACAATGAAGAAAAGGAGTAGACTTGTGAGAAACATCATGCAATGTCAAGAAAAAAAGACCCCATCAAAGAACTTGAAAGCATGCTTAAAAGACATAATGTGGAGGAGGAAACACTTCTGAGAAATTTGTATTTTGTTAACTTTATTTCTGTTTTAAATGATTTATGTGCAGGTGATGCGAATGGTGCAAAGAGCAATGATGATTTTTAGTGGAGCGGAACTCCTAAGCCTTCAAAGAGCTAGTGGCAAAGGAGAAGGGTCTCTATTCCAACAAGTGGTTAAAGCGAAAGAAGAAAAAATATGACAATTTGAAGAGATATCTAATCTAGTGGATGTGAATATTGTGGCTTGATTCTTCAAGTCAAAAGGATGGTTATATCATCTTTTCCAAAATCTTTTTGGATGTTTGTTGCAATTGCATTCTGGGATAAAATGCAATTGTGCAACACCAAAAAAAATGTAATAGTTAGGTTGTTAGATGCTTTGTGTTTTAATTTGTTGAATTTTGTTCTTGTAAATAAGCTATGAACCAAGAAGTTCAGAATTTTAAAAAAGAGGTGAATCGGGAGGCACAATCAAACCAATCCCTCAAAATCAGGAGATGAGTAAAATTTTATTTGCTATGTTTACAAAGAGTTAGTAATGGGGCAAACAAGTGGGAAACAATTGTGTCACATGTTACTAAAAATAGGGAATTAGTTTTGTTGAATATTTTGTCATTGATGTCAAAGGTTGATGATCAAGGTCGTATGGATTTTAGAGGATTTCGCAATGTAATAGAGAATTGGAATGAAATGCTTATCAAGCTGTTGATTATTCATCAAATCTTCATCAGCTACTTGGTTGTCTAGTTGAGCTACTTGGTTACTTGGTTGAGTTGCTTGGTCGTTTGGTTGGGCTACTTGGTTGTTTCGTTGAGCTATTTGGTTGCATTCTTGAGCTGCTTGGTTGTCTACCTGAGCTGCTTGCTTGTCTACTTGAGCTGGTTGGTTCTCTCCTTAAGCTAACTGCTTGTCTACTTCACCTGCTTCCCGGGTTGACATGTCATAAGGTGTTTTTTTAAAAGTCGACTTCTATGATAAATTAAATGAGCATTCACTATTTAATCTCAACATTATGGAAGCTTCAGAATTAAAGACTTGGTGGTTTTATTTGAAACAAGTGTATTGCTTTATGAGTTGTATTGAATGCTAAGTTGGACTATTACTGGACAGCAAGGTTGACGTTTTTTCTATGAACAAATTCATTAATTTATTTACAATATTCTTAGTGCGAACACTTAAGGATTTTGTCGCATGTGAGTGGGGCGGCTACAACTACTTTGTAACAGTTTTTTTGCAGGGAGTAATAAATCAAAGATTATAGTCGAAGGCTATTTTCAAAAGGAAAACCATTATTACTACCGTGAGACTCCTTGTGGGGCGATTACTAATGTCTGGCAACTATATTTCAGTAATTTGAGCAATATGTGGGGGATGCTGGAAGTAATTGTTGAAACGCACGAATTATTGACTATTGTTTATCGACAAATAGATATTGTGTGATAATATATTATTATTACAGGATTTGGGTTGATTCTATATATAACCATCGGGCTTTTGATTTAACATTTGCACTGGATGCTAATGACCAACAGTCTATGATATTATCAGGGTGATTATTTTCTGTGTTTGTGTAGCCTGGCTTCTCAAGAAAAAGTAAATACATTATTTGAACCATTGAATAGGGTGTGCATAATGCATCTGAGGTGTGGGTAATGGAAATTTGTGACGATACACATTGGTGAAAAAGCTCTGAAGAATTAATTTTTTCATGAAGTTTGGCGACTGTATCCAGAGAAGTATGCACTCATGCAGAACCAGAGTGATGGAGTAGTTTTTTGATGAAATAATTAATTCATGGTATTTGTAGTGCAATGTTGACTATTCTGTTATTACTGATAAAAGGGGGTGTCATGTAAAGTGTTGAGTATGTTCTGAAAGGTGTTTTAGAATTTTGATTTTGAGTTGGTGCTCAAACTAAAGTTGATGCTTCAACTGATTGGAGTTGTGCTTCTTGGAGAGTTGGTGCTCTCTGGGAGTTGGTGCTCCCTGTAAGTTGGTGCTCTCTGAGTTGGTGCTCACTTATGTAATCTGGGTCGGTACCTATTTTGTTAATGAAAGTTATTTTGTGTTGTGGTTTTTCACCTGAAAAGATTTTCCAAGTGAAATTCGGTGTTTGCATCTTCATGTTTTCTCTCTATGTTTTATGTGGTTTCACAATTTTAAAAGTCTAAAATACTAATTCAACCCCCCTTCTCAATATTTCCTATGCGCTCTTCAATTGGTATCAACGTCAGGTGCCTTTGGAAAAAGAGATTAAATGCTTGAAGGTTGATCCTAATTGCGTACATGGGTTCTCATGAAGGTCTTGCTACAAATATAGAACCCTTATTTGATGGCGCGAACTATGCATTCTAGAGCATTTGAATGCATACTTATCTATGTTCTCTTGGTTTTGATGTTTGGAATAGTGTGAGGACTGGTTACACAATTCCTCCAACTCCTCCAACAGATGCTGATGGGAAGAAGGCTTTTGAAAATAATGCAAAAGCCATGAAGGTAATCTTTTGTGGTTTGTCAGAGATAGAATGTGTGGAATTTATGCATTGTGATACAGCTAATGAGATTTGGGAGAAACTTTAGAAAACATTTGAAGCAGATGACAAGGTTAAGAAGGCAAAGCTTCAGACTTCGAAGAAATTTTGAAAGTCTCAAGATGTAGGAAGAGGAAAATGTTGCTGCTTATTTTCTGCGAGAAGATGAAGTTGTTAACTCTATTAAGGGTTTAGGAGAAAAAGTTGAGGAGTCTAGGAGTCTACTATAGTTCAAAAAAATTTAAGGTCTCTTCCTTTGTGTTTTGATGCAAAGATTTTAGCGATTGAAGAGATGAAGGAATTTAATAAGTTGACTGTTGATGAGCTTCATGGCATTCTAACAGCCTATGAGATGAAGACAAACTCTGATTCTTCATCCAAAAGGGAGGCAACCTTCAAAGTTTCAATGAAAGGAAAAAACAAAAAGTATGTATCTAGTGAAAGTTTGGATGAAGAGTCTGATTTTGAATAAACATATTTCATGAGGAAGTAGAAGAAAGGTTCAGGTAAATATAAAGGCAAGTTACCTTTTAAGTGCTTTAGCTGTGGGAAGGTAGGACATTTTGTAGCTAAGTGTCCTTGTGCAAAAAGTGAGGACAGCAACTATGAAAAGAAGCCTAAGTCCAACAAGAAGTATAAGGGAAAAGAGAAGAAATTTTAGAATTCCAAAAAGAGCCTCTGTTCCAAGGAAGAAAGTAGTTCATCTGATGTTAGTGATAAAGAGTCTTTAAGTGAAGAATTATTGTTCATGGCCATAGAAGAAGTACATGATGAAAATCAAGAATATGAAGATTATACTGATGAAGAAGGAGAAGTGGATCTTGAAGAAGAGGTAATAAGTGCTCTAATTGAAATCAAGAGACTTTGAAAGAAAAATCAGAACTTGAAGTTGTTATAAGAAGAGAATGAGGTAAAAACCAAGAAATCTCAAGCTCATGAAGAAGCAGAAAAAATGATAGTTGAGTTAAAGGTCCAAGTTGAAGAAGCAAAGAAAATAGAAAATAAAATTAGAAAACAACTTAAGCTCAAGGAAGAAAACTGTGAAAGGCTTGAAGTTGAAATTGTTTCACTTAGAAAGCTAGATAAATTTCTGACACATTTGAATCATGAGAAAATAAATCAGAAAAATTTCATGTCCTTGGACAAGGTAATGTCTCACAAAAATCGTCTACAAATAAGGTGCAGTTGGTCTTAAAGAAGGTCAAAGCTCTAAGCCTACAAAAGAAGAACAGCAGAAGACAAATGTTGACAGCACAAAGGATTCAACATCAAAAATCAGAAATAATTGTTACGTCCCTTCACTGAGGGCCTTTTATAAATGTAATAACTGTTTTATGTGAAGTGCAAAGTTAGTTACATGAATTTTGGATATTTAATTATAAAGATTATAATTACTATGATCATGTTTTCATTTATGTGGATTGTATAGTCAATAATATGCACGTGAGGATTTTATTCATGAATGGATAAGGTTTTACGATGCTATAGATATTTTATCATTTACAAGATTATGAAGATGAAGGTGACTAATCTTTCCTTGTCAGCGGATGCAAGAGTGGATCAATCCCGCAAAACCAAGAATGGAGGGGGGAGGAAGCACGGCAACATGCAGATGGAATTTGGGGGGAGTTTTGTGTGGTTTAATGTTTTCAAAAGTTTATAATACTGATAGGAGAATAGGATTTTGCATTATGGTAATGATTCTTGGTTAATTGAATGATGTCTTATGTATACTCCTTGCTGTTCTTATATGTATTCAGTTAGTCCTTGCTGATAACATCTTTTTTTTGTTTCCTTCTGTAACTGTTTGCTGTGTGTAATTAAAAGGATCTTGAATGTTTGTAGATAGAGAAAGTCTATGATGTATAAGTTTTGAACAGAGAAGCCAGAGTGGCTGCATCAAAATCTCACAAAAATTAAAATTCCTATTCAAAATCCCCACAAAAGGGCTTCAATACTTAACAACAATATCCAATGCAATAGACTCTTACACTATCTTACCTGCGATCCACGACATTAATGGAAGCAATAATTTCTGCAGACTGGTATGCACGCTGAGTGATGGAAGCCCATATCCAACAGCTCCCCTTGCAGGCCCCCATGGCCTCCAATTCCAACGCAGCCTTCACCATCTGCTTCTCACCTTCCTCTGAAAGCCCACTGTCCACGGATGTCTTCGCAACAGGATTGGTGTTAATTAGTCCCTTGTTCTCATACACCGATTCACCTGATCTCACCAGGTAATACCTGAATATTGTCCACAAGTTAAATAGGACATCAATCAACATGAGAGAACTTGCTTATATAGCTTCCTCTGATCAACAATAATTATAATGTTGTTTTCGACATGGCGATATGATGGTTTCATGCAAATATTCATGATCTTGATGACATATTAGCCCACAACTTCATCGCCACAATGTACTTTTCAATCGAGATACTGCCAATTCTTCTAGAAAGGTGCGTTTTGTGACAATACATTGTGAATTATCTGCTGGAGAGGGGCTACAAATTCAAAAATCAGATTAACCTAAGTTTCTCACTGAAGTAAATAGTTTGGTTTTACATAAGTAAAAATGTTGCAATGTTCCAGGTTCTCTTAATAATAAGAGAGAAGGTGGGTAGTTTGCTAAAGATGCTAATTAGTCTGTCATTAAAAAATTTTAAGGGTCCTTAAATTCAAATTCAATAGTTCCGTTCTCACCAGTCATGTGGCAATGCTTGCAGGTGATAAGTACCATTCTTATTTATTATAAAATTGATTGATTGGAATGCCATTTCCTTACCTGTTACCAAGTTTAGCAGGAGGCATCAGAAAGAGTCCAGATGCTTCTGCAATTCCATTGCCCCTGTAGGTTGGGATGTCCGATAAATGGCCAAAACACAAAATGGCAGATAGAATGCAAACAAATACAGGTTTTTTTTTCAAATCATCCGTAATAGCAACTAAGCTTGCTTTGATGGGTTTTGGAGTTTTCTTATTCAGAAATTTGTGTGAAGCGTTCAAAGGCAACGGGAATCTCCTAGGTGTGGGATAAGAAGCTAACACCCCTCCCACCCAAACTGTCATATTGCCACCCGAGCTCTCCAAACATTAATATGATTTCCACCTCAAATACTGGTATGGTTTTATTGCGTCTTCCTGTCATTCCTAAAGATTATTTTCTATGGATATTGTTTAATCTCAGCATTTTACAGTTTTAATACATGTACAATTTAAATTTAGTTTTATTCATTTTCTTGTTGATTTTTATGTTATAGTTTATAAAATCTTAGGGACATTTTCTGGTAGGATTTTATGTTATAGGTTATAAAATATTAGGGGAAGAGTACTAATAAGAGTGTGTTCTTTTAGTTAATAATTACTAAACAAATGGTTAAATAAATAATTGCATTTGATATAAAAAATAGATCATTATATTATGTGTAATTGAATAATATATAGTGAACATTTGTATTTTGAATATACTACAAGTTGCACAAATTTACATAAATTTTTATTTATAAAAACACTTTAATATTTCCAAATATCACCACATGCAAATGACTTAAAGCTTATAATATATTTTATTTGAGTACAAATATGCATAGTTATTGGTGTCAGTATCTTACAATAAAAACAACAATAAACTTTATATGTATTCAATTGCACATTCTCTCACACGTCCTCTCACATCTTCATGCATTTACTCTAATTGCTAATTGTACCTGCACTTACACTAATTGATTGAGGTTGCCCAATAAACAAATAGAAAAGTAAATTCATTAAAGTCATCATATAAATGAGATATAAATGGCAAACAATTGCAATATGAAATGATCAATTTTTTTCCACATTTATTGAAATTCCAAAATGAACAGCCACAAATCAATGCATTCATTTTCCACATATGCATTTTTGTATAAGAGAGAAATGTCATTTTCATTACAAATTTTCTTCGTTTCCACTAAATATCCTCTACAAAATTCAGAGCTTAAGAAGATGACCTCTGCACATTCCTGATTGAAAAGCACTTATTCTAGTTGATACCTTAAGATATTAATTAATATATGTCTTCATAAATCAAACTACTATTAATATGTGTGTATTCAGTGCATACATTATTTAGAGGCATACACATTATATTGTTTTCAATCAATTGTTAATAATCATAGCGGTGCAAATTTAGAAACAACATCATTGTCATTTCTTTAATGCAGCATTTAGTTACAATTTATTTCATGTTTTCATAAATCAAACTATTGTTAATATGCTTCTATTCAGTGTATGTATTATTTATAGGCATACAAATTATACTGGTTTCAGTCAATTGTTAATTATACAATGATATGGGTTTATCTTTTTTAACTTTTTATCCTCTTATCTTGTCAATATTGCATCACTCTATTAGTTAGGGTTTGTCAATTTAGCATCAATTATAGTTGCCTATAGAGTTAACATCAAATTATTTCAACTTGACCCGCGATACTTGTACTTGGTAGTGACGCAAGGAGAGTAGAGGAGAACAGGAGCCCAAGGCACTCCCAGCTATCCAAACCACCTTGCAGAACAACACAGAAGCCACAACACAAGAAGGGAGAGAAGAACCAACATATACTTTATTAATTCATCAAAATCAATACATGTTGGGTTGTAAGGCCTTCCCAGTTTCGGCCATATACATTCAAATGTTTACAGAGTAATCTTGATGCATGCGAGGTCACAGACCTGCCATACAAATATGATAACACTTAATCTTCTATCCAAGATCTACCATCTTTCAAAACTGCCTCCTAACCTAAGAACATAAATCAAATATATACAAGAGTCCACCAAAGAGGTCGGCACTCAAATCCCAAAGAAAGACCCAAATTTAGGTCCACACATATCCCAATGAGAGACCCCACATTAATTACGCCACAGAAATTAAATGCAGAAGTCGGCTAGATGAGGATAAACAACTCGGTAAAAAGATAACCGAGTGACAGGAACAACTTGGTAAGAAGATAACCGAGCAACAGAAATGACTCAGTGAAAGAACCCATCGAGCAACCAACATTCACTGAGACCCATCGGTAAAGCAAGACAGAACAAGTAACCGAGCAACAGCAGTTACCGAGCAGCCTCCAAACAAGATAAAGAACAAAAGCAAACATATTTTTGGTTGATGAGGATTGCCAAAGAACCCAAGATGCTCCTGCATCAGGCACCTGGGATTAAAAGAAATGATTCCCCAAATCATGTGTCAGGTCCAACCTGAAATGAATCCAACTTAGATTGAGAAATCCAAGATGAGTCCTTAATCGGTCTGTTCTTCCATTTTATCAGATACTCCATGTATTCCTTTCCTCTTATACTTTTGCCAACTCTCTGTTTCAAAATTTGTTCAACTTCCTCTATATGTTTCTTAGGATAATCACTCAGTACTGTCACTTCTTCATCAAGTTCATGATATTCATACAAGTTTGAAATATTGAATATGGGTGATATATCCAAGTCATCAGGTAATTCTACTTCATAAGCATTTCTACTGTCAAATCTTCTCAGTATTTTTCAAGGACCAAATTTCTTCATTTTCAATTTACCATATGTTCCAATAGGAAATCTATCACCAACTTCAAAAAATTTATGTCTTCTTGATCTATCTGCACTATCCTTGTATATCTGATTACTTTTCTCCAGCTTCTGTTTTACTTCCTCATGCAATGTCTTCATAAACTCGGCAAAATTTTTTGCCTCGGCACTTCTTTTCTCTTCTCCAGCAATGTCTCTCAAGTCTGATATACCTCTCAGTTGTGTGCCATGAACAATCTCAAAAGGTGTCTTTCCAGTACTCCTATTTACTGAACTGTTGTATGCAAACTCTGCTTGTGCCAACATCAAATCCCAATTACCCTATGTGTCTCCAACTAAACATCTCAATAAATTACCCAAACTTCGGTTTACAACCTCTATTTGTCCATCAGTCTATGGATGAAATGTAGAACTATACTTCAACTCGGTGTCCAACTTCTTCCAAAGTGTTTTCCAAAAATAGCTAACAAACTTACTGTCTCAGTCAGAGATAATACTCTTCAATAATCCATGCAATCTGACAATCTCTTTAAAGAAAAGATCTTCTATATGTACTGCATCTGACATTTTTTTACATGGTATGAAATGTGTCATCTTAGAAAATCTATCCACCACAACAAATATTGAATCATTACCTCTTGTTGTCCTTGGTAAGCCAAGAACAAAATCCATATTGATATCACGCCAAGGTTTCTCAAGAACAGTAATCGGTGTATACAAACCAGTATTCTGACTTACTCCTTTTGCAACTTGACAAACTCCACATCTTTTCACAAATTTCTGAACATCCTTATACAACTAAGACCAAAAATACCTTTCCTTCAGCAAACTCAATGTCTTATCAATACCAAAATGTCCATCCAAACCACTTCTATGTTTTTCCTTTATCAAATTAGTTCTCATTGATCCTCTCGGTATGTACAACTGAATACCTTTGAACAACATATCTTCCTGAATGAAATAGTCTTCATACTTACTTGATTGATTTGGAATAGGTGCTCTGCACACTCTCCACTACTCAGAAAATCAGGATCATTTTCATACAAATTCTTCATGTCATCAAAACCAAGAACTTCAATTCTCATTTCAGCCAACAAAGACCTTATTCTACTCAATGCATCAGCAACTCGATTAGAAACTCCACTCTTATGCTTAATCACAAATGTGAAACTCTGTAAATACTCAACCCATTTCATATGTCTCTGATTCAACTTATTCTGACTACCCAAATATTGTAAAGCCTTATGATCAGTATACAACACGAATTCACTCGGCATCAAATAATGTCTCCATTTCTTCATAGCTTGAACAATAGCATAGAATTCTTGATCATAGATAGAATATTTCCTTTTTGCATCATTCAACTTTTCACTAAAGAAAGTAACAGGTTTACCTTCTTGAGTCAACACAGCTCCTATTGCACTTCCACTTGCATCACATTCCACTTGAAAGACCTTATTGAAATTAGGTAAGGCTAACACAGGTAATTCAACAACCTTCTACTTCAGAGTCTCAAAACTCTTATCAACTCCATGTGTCCATTTGAATTTTATTTTATCTCCTCTCATTGTCTCAGTCATAGCATTATAAATAGAACTTAAATTTCTAATAAACTTTCTGTAAAAACTTGCCAATCCATGAAATGATCTTACCTCACTGACATTCTCAGGTGTAGGCCAACTAAGTATAGCTTCAACCTTCTCAGGATCCATCTTCAAACCATTAGCTGAAATCACAAAACCTAAATACACAAGTTCTTCTTTCATGAAGGAACACTTTTTTAGATTTATGAGTAACTTTTCCTCTTTCAATCTCTGCAATACTTATCTTATATGCATCAAATGCTCTTCTCTAGTCTTACTGAATATTAGAATATCATCCAAGTATATAATCACACATTTATTCAAGAATTCCTTCAAAACTTCATTCATTAACCCCATAAATGTACTCGGTGCATTAGTTAAACCAAAGGGCATAACCAACCACTCGTACAAAACTTCTTTCATCTTGAAAGAAGTCTTCCACTCATCACCTTCTCTGATTCTGATCTAATCATATCCACTCTTCAAATTAATTTTGGTAAAATATCTTGCTCCACTCAAACAATCCATTATATCATCCATCCTCGGTATAGGAGACCTATACTTAACTGTGATCTTGTTGATTTCTCTCGAATTAGTGCACATTCGCCATTCTCCATTCTTCTTAGGTGCCAATACAGCTGGTACTACATATGGACTCAAACTTTCTCTAATCAAACCCTTGTTCAATAGCTCATGAACTTATCGGTTAAGCTCTTCATTCTCAGTCAGTGTCAACCAATGTACTGCTTTGTTTCGTAAACTAGCTCCGGGAATTAGATCCATACAATGACTAATATCTCTCATTGCCATTAGGTACATTATCTAAAATGATCTCCTTGTACTCAGTGAGCAATTTCTCAACCTCTGCAGGAATCTTATCTTCCATATTCTTACTCGGTTTGTTAGGAATCCAAACATAACAAATACCATCTCTTTTCAAATCCTTAACAAACTGTCTACATTCCATCAAACAAACTTTCACAAATGTACATATCTCCTCAACATATTCTTCAACCAAAGGTAACAAGATGTGTTTCTTACCATCAACCCAAATAGTATATTTATTCACTCTTCCATCATGTATAGCATGTCTATCATATTGCCAAGGTCTACCCAACAAAATATGACAACAATCCATGGCCATAATATCACACAACACCTTATCATAATACTTTCCAATTTTTTAGATTCACAAAACATTGTTCAATCACCATTAATGTATCCTCATCCTTGATCCATGAAATCTGATAGGGCTTCAGATGCTTCATTCTTTCCAATTGCAACTTTGTGACCATCTCCTTAGATGCCATATTCTCCGAGCTTCCACTATCAACAATTACCTTCCAAACTTTGTCTGCAACTCTACATTTGGTCTTGAACAAACATTTCCTAACTGGATATTTCTTATCTTTCTCACTCCATAGTATCCTTCTAATCATTAGATTTCCTTCCTTTTCAAGTTCATTCGGTGACTCTTCTTGTACCAAATCATTTTTGCTGCTACCGACTTTCTTTCTTGCATGTGTACACTCAAAATATCGATGTCCTTCTTCACCTCAATTGTAACAAGTTCCTTGGAACCCTCTTCTTCTATAACCACCTTGGGAGTAATTGCCTCTTCCTCGGTATGAACTTCCACCTTTCCATTCGGTCTTCCCTTTGTCTTGATGTGTGTCTGAAATTGTCTTGTCTGGTTCATATCTACTATTTTCACCATGGGATCTACCTCTTCCTCTAGGGAATCTACCACCTCTACCTCTTTGTCTTTGTTCATATGTTTTGTTCAACTTCTCCTCAGCTTTTAGGGAAAACTGATATTAATCTTCAATGCTCTTCATCTTTACCAAGCTGATCTCATCTTGTATAGAACTTCTTAATCCATTCAAATATCTTGCTATTCTTTCCACCTCATCTTCAACATGCCTAGATCTAATGTCCAATCTGCATAATTCTTTAGTATAGTCTTTTACCGAGCTATCTCTCTGCTTCAAACTTTGCATTCTCCTAATCAGGTTAATCTGGTAATCACAAGGTAGAAACTTGCCTTTCAATTTGTTTATCATCTTATCTCATACCTTGATTTTGTCTTTATCTTTCTTCTTTCGATCTAATTGTAGATTCTCCCACCACAAGGATGCATGACCTTTCAACTTTGTGCTTGCAATCTTTACCTTCTTCTCCTCTGATACATTCTCATACTCAAAGTATTTTTCCATCTTAGTTATCCAATCTATCAATTCATCAGAATCTGAATTTCCACTATACTTAGGAGGATTAAACTGAGGTGTGGATTTCAAACTTGTCAATGCTCGCAAGATTCTCTCTTCTTCCTGATCCATAACAGGTGCAAGTGCAGCTTCACCTTGCACTTCTTCCAATTCATCATCACTAACATCTTCAAGATGTCTTCCTCTGTGCTGGGTTGTCTCAACAACTTCCAATCTTGCAGCCATCTGTCTTAGCATATCAACTAGACCTGGACCTGCATTTCCTCTCCCACGAACCTGATGAACTATAACTGATTAAATGTTTGAAGATGATAAGTTGATGATCACCAAGCTACAAAAGTGAATGCAAGACATTAAATCAGTTAATGTATTGTATTGTCATTGATGTCAACTTGATATGTTTTGATTGGCCATACACATATTGTCATAAACTTAAAAGAGTTGAAGGGACAAAGTTTATGTGGTTATTAAAAGATAAAAGATCAGTAGACACCGAGTGACAGTAAACACTGATGGACAGTGCACATCGATGGAGAGAGAACACCAAGCAGTTCACAGTGTATACCAAGCACTGCAGTAACCAAGCAAGTGGTTACCAAGCAAGAGCTATTTACTGAGTATAATTGGAGTGGTCACCGAGCTAATTGAAGTTGTTACTAAGCCTAATTGAAGTCAGTGACTGAGCTAACTGAAGTTGATCACCGATCAGAACTAAAGATAAAAGGATGATAAAAACACTTAGCTAGTAGGAGATATATTTAGATTGACTGGTTGATTTCTTTATTTTCATCGAACAATTGAACTAAGGAAAAGAAGAGATTTAAAGCATGTTTTATTCACACACAACAAGGAGAGATTTGCATAATAAAACTGAAGGAGAGCTTTACGGATTAAAGCAAGAATGTCAAATTTTATGGATCAAGAAGTGATCTACGAAACAAGGAGATTGAATGGCTAAATCATGTCTATATAAAGAGACAAGTAATTCATTATGAAAAGAGAGGAATGTTGAATATAATTCTGGTGAAGATAGAAGTCTTCATGTAGATTTGATCATACAAGCTGAAGAAAAGAGTCGAGGAATTTTGCAAACACCGAGCAATAGAGGATAGAGCATTCACCAAGCAAGAAGAAGAAAGAAGGAAAGAAAAGGAACTAAAGAGCATATTTATTAGAGACATATTATTGGACTAACAATAGATCTGAAAATCTGCAAGTTAAAGTTGTATTATTGAACAGATCATTTCTTGTTTCAGTTTAACCATTGATTTAGAAAATCTCTTAACCAAGTGGGATTTAACCATCCTTATTGTATTTAGATACTCAAGAGTATCAAAAGTTTTTCTTGTTGACAACATAGTGAATGCTAGGTCAAAAGACAAACTATTATTTTTGAATCCTCTAACAAGGTTGCACTTAACAATGTGTTTGTAACCTTTAATAGGGCTGGCTCTTCACCAAGCTCACTTCAGAAGAGTGAAAATTTTGGGTTACCAATCCCAAGTGGTTTTTCCCTTAACAGGGTTTCCATGTTAAAATCCATATGTCAAATGTGTATTTCTTTCATTGCATTAATAGTTTACTTTACACATTACTAAAACTGGATTGCTCGGTAAACACTAAGTTTAATTATTGCTACATGGTTGATGCAGGAGCATCTTGGGTCCTTGGCAATCCTGCTCAACCAAAAATATGTTTGCTTTTGTTCTTTAGTTTTTTTGGAGGCTGCTCGGTGAAGTGCTTAGTTACCCTGTTGCTCGGGTACTTTTCCTACCTTGCTTTACCGACAAGTCTCGGTGTGTTTTGGTTTTGTTGCTCAGTTATGCTTTCAACAAGTTAGTTTTCTGTCACTCGGTTATGTTCTCATTGAGTCGTTCTTGTTTCTCGGGTATCGTCTTACGAAGTGGTTGTTGTTGCTCGGTGATGCTCTTCCTGAGTTGTTTATCCTGATCTGGCTTACTTCTACATTTAATTTCCATGGCATAATTAATGTGGGGTCTCTCATTAGGATCTGTGTGGACCTAAGTTTGGGTTTCTCTTATGGATTTGAGCACTGACCTCTTTGGTGGACTCTTGTATATATTTGTTTCTTTGTTCTTAGTGTTAGACAATGGTTCTTGGAATATAGTAGAATTGGATAGAAGATTAACTGTTAAGACATTGAAAGGTAGGTCTATGACCTCGCATGTATGAAGATCATTTTTGTAATTCATTGAATGTATATGGCCAAAACTGGGAAGGTCTTACATCCTAACATGTAATGAGTTTGATCAATTAATAAAAAGGTATCTGGTGTTTCTTCTCTCACTCTGTGTGTTTTTGCTTCCGCATTGTATATGCAAGCTAGATTAGTACTTGGGAGTGCCTTTGGACCCTCTTACTATCCCCCCTTGTGTCATCGATAAAGGCTAGAAAAGATAAACAATATATCTTACTGAGAAGTATATATTTGTTAGAATTACATAAGGCATACATCTTGATGCACTGAACGATAACTAGAGGATATTATATTTGTGATATAAGTTTTGGTTGGATTATTGGAATTATTTTTAAGGCCACTGACTCACCCCCCCCCCCCCCCCCCCNCTCCCCCCCCCCCCCCCCTCTCAATTTTTCTAACAATTGGTATCAGAGCTTTGGTGCTTGGAAGAGAGTTTAAAGACTTAAGCTAAATATCACAAGATGAGTAAAAGGGATGTGCCTAAGTTGAACAAAGAAAACTTTGCATCATGGAAAAGAAGGATAAGACTTCATCTATCAGGTATTGGAAATGATGTCACACAATACTTAGATACTAAATATGTTGCACCTACTGGACCTCTGACTATTGATCAATCGAGAGAGAAACATGAACACAATTCTATGATGATAGAACTTGCTTCTTCACTATCTGATGCTGAATTTGAAGATGTCAAATCATGCACCACTGCAAATCAAATGTGGGACAAAATCAAGCTAGTGCACGGAGGAGACACCAATGTGCTAAGAGCTAAAGATGAAAGCCTAAGAGGAAAGTTTGATGACCTAAGAATGAAAGAAGGAGAGAACATCACTCAGTATATTAGCAGAATCAAAGTTTTTAATGTTATCTGTGGAGTAGGAGGAGTACTTGAAGAAGAAATAGTTGTAAGTGAAATTATGAGAACCTTACTGCGTGTTTATGCTATTAGAGTATCTGCAATTCAAAAATGAGAGTAGTAGCAAATAACAATGTTACTCTTGATAGTTTGATTGGTAGACATATTTCATTTGAGATGAACAACTATAACAACAGTGTCTTACCAACTATTGAGTCTGCATTCAAATCTTCTCTGAAAATAAGCAAATCTAGTCACAAACACACTATGAGAAATGATAGTGACAATGATAGTGGTGAACAAGAACTTGATGAACTTGAAGCACTAATGGCTAGAAGATTACATAGATGTAAAGGAAGATACAAAGGTAAATTGCCATTGGTCTATTTTAATTGCAAAGAAATTAGACATTTTGCTGCTAGATGCCCTAACAAGAGAAAGGATGAAAGAAACAATGACAGATCTTATGGAAACAAGTTTGACAGAAGTGATGACCGAGACTACAGAAGCAACGAAACTCTGACAGAAGAGATAACTGAGACTACAAGGACAAAGGCAAGAAGGCTTGTTACCTGGTTGAAAACAAATTTGAAAATAGTGACACCGATTCTGATGAAGATGTTGAGGTAGTATTTGTTGCTATGAAGGATGATTCAGACAAAGAAGAAAGGTATGTTGAAACTACACTCATATCTAAAGTTAGCAAGAATGATGTCTAGATTATTGATAGTGGTTGTACTCACCACATGACTAGAGATAAGGAAAATTTTGAAACTTTTGAATATTATAATGGTGGGTCAGTTAGGATGGGTAATGACTCAACTTGCCCAATTGAAGGAAAAAGAACCATCATGTTGAATAATCTGATCAGATGTGAAAATGCATATTGGGTGAAAGGACTTATCTATAATTTATTGGGTGTTTCACAGCTAAATAACACAAGACACCGAGTTTCATTTGAGAACAAAAAGGCAAAGATCTTTAATAGAACAAGAAAGTTGATCGGTACTGGTGAACAAAGAAAAGGTAACCTATTCTATCTTGATAATATTTAGACCACTTGTTTATTGGCTAGAAATGAAGATGTTTGGTTGTGGCATAAAAGGTTATGTCATGTGAATTTTGAAAACATGGTTAAGATAAGTAAGAAAAGAAAAGTAAGAGGCTTACCAAGTATGTCAAAGCTTGACCATGTCATGTGCAAGAATTGTCAAAAATGAAAAATGACAAAGTCTAGTTTCAAGAGAAAAACATACACATCTAATGCTATTCTAGAGTTAGTCCATACTGACTTATGTGGACCAATGAGAAGAAAGAGCTATTATGGTGATATATACTTCATTCTATTTATTGATGACTATTCTAGGATGATGACTGTTATGTTCTTAAAAGAGAAATCTAAAGCATTTAAGATGTTCAAATGGTAGAAAGCTAAAGTTGAAAAACAAAGTGGAAAAT
This sequence comes from Thuja plicata, assembly GCA_018584345.1. Lineage (NCBI taxonomy): Eukaryota > Viridiplantae > Streptophyta > Pinopsida > Cupressales > Cupressaceae > Thuja > Thuja plicata. Next base: position 1,115,301 of record MU228010.1, on the reverse strand, counting down.
AACTAAAATGTTTAAGATCAGACGGAGGAGAATTTATTTATGATGAATTCACTAACTTTTGTAATGAGCATGAGATTACTAGACAAGTTTCTGCACCAAGAACACCACAACAAAATTGGATTGCCAAAAGAAGGAATAGATCAATTGTTGATTGTGCCAGAACACTAATGATTGAAAAAGGCATCACACAAACATTCTGGAGAGAAGTTGTAAGTATTGTTGTCTATACACTAAACTGAGTTCAATTAAAGAAAGACACCAATAAGACACCTTATGAGCTATGGTAAGGATACACACCAAATGTGAGTTACTTTAGAATTTTTGGAAGTCAATTTTATATATTGAAAGATGATAGAAATGGGAAACTTGACTCTAAAAGTGATGAAGGAATATTTCTAGGATATTCTACTAAAAGCAAAGCTTATAAATGTCTTAACAAATATTCTAACAAAATCATTGAAAGTGCAAATGTTAAAGTGGATGAATTAGCTGGGAAAAATGATGAGGAAAGAAAAAAGGAACCAGAAGATTACAATAGATTTGTCTACATTGAAGAACTTGACACTTTTCCTGAGCAACAGTGTAATGCTATCGGGCGACAAAACAATGCAACCAAGCAACAAGCTGCACACGCTAAGAATGAGGAAAATGATCACAATTCTGAATTGAGCGATGAAGATCAAAATGAAGGTCAAAGTGATGATCAGAATGATGAACATAGATCTGAACATGTACTTTCTAAATATGTCAGAAGACACCATCCATAAGACCAGATCATTGGAGACAAAAGAGCTAGAAGGAGAATAAGAAGTAAGTCACTTAACACTAGATGTTTGATTTGTGATTTTGAGCCTAAATATGTTAATACTGCACTTGAGAATCAAGAATGGGTTAGTGCAATGAATGAAGAGATTGAACAAATTGAGAAGAATAAAACATGGACATTAGTACCTAAATCGAATGACAAAAATGTCATTGGTACCAAATGGATATTCAGAAACAAACTGGATGAGAATGGAAAAGTCACAAGGACCAAAGCAAGATTGGTATGCAAAGGGTATGCACAAGAAGAAGGTATTGACTATGAAGAAACCTTTTCACCCATTGCTAGAATAGAAGGAGTAATAATTCTACTTTCTTATGCTGCTTTCAAAGGATTCAAAGTATACCAAATGGATGTTAAATCTGCATTTTTAAATTGAATACTAGAAGAGGAGGTATACATTGAACAAACTGAAGGGTTTGTTGATCCTAACAAGAGGAACATGGTTTGTAGACTACACAAAGCCTTTTATGGATTGAAACAAGCACCAAAAGCATGGTATGAAAGACTTCACTCTTATCTCATTAGTATTGGATTTGTTAGAACAAGTGATAACAATAATCTATATTTGAAAGGAGAAATTGATGATAAGATTTTGATTGTTGATGATATCATATTTGGAGGTAATGATATGTTATGCAAGTCATTTGATGATGAAATGAGAAAATAATTTGAGATGTCAATGTTTGGAGAGATCAAATTTTTTCTTGGTCTACAGATTCTACAATAGGAAGAAGACATCTACATCACACAATCCAAATACATCAAAGAATTTCTGAAGATATTCAAGATGGAGGACTCCAAACCAGTTGGAACACCTATGGAAACTGGGTGTAAATTGACAAAGGAAGATAAGAAAACCAAGGTAAATCAAACCTTATACAGATCTATGATTGAAAAACTAATGTATGTTGTACACACTAGACTTGATATAGCACATGTAGTTTGTATAGTTGCAAGATTCTCTGCTAATCCTAAGGAATCACACATGACTATTGTCAAAAGAATTTTGAGATATCTGAATAATACCGAATACTATGGTTTGTGGTACAATAAAGAAGGAAAATTTGAGCTACAAGTTTATACCAATGTTGATTGGGCTAGAAACATAGATGATAGAAAGAGCACTACAGGAGGAGCATTCTTTATGGGTGTCAGACTTGTCACATGGATAGGTAAAAAGCAAGGATACATATCACAATCAACTGTAGAAGCAAAATATGTGGCTTTTGCTAAAAATTGCTCTAACATTGCATGGATCAAGAAATTGCTAAAAGGTATGAATGAGGAAATTCTTGAACCAGTAATTATCTATTGCGATAATACAAGTGCTATAAACATTTCAAAGAACCCTATGATGCATGCTAAGACAAAGAACATATCTATTAAGTATCATTACTTGAGGGAACAAGTACAAGAGAAAGAGGTGATACTGGAATATGTACAATCCAAAGAACAATTAGCAGACATATTCACAAAACTATTTCCAAAATATACATTTGAGTACTTGAGAAATAGATTAGGGGTTCGACCCTTGTCTAATGGTCACTAAGCTGACTAGAAGGCTATGTCAGCCTACACATTATCAGAAGATCAATCATGTTGATACAAGCTATGATATGGACTGTAATGATATATCAGTACAAGAAGGTACTTATCTAAAACACACACAAGAGATATTGTTGGCTACTACAGAGTTGTATTGTTGATGGAGAAAAGATTCGATGATTTTTTTTTTTGGCATTGTTGTCAAAGGGAGAGAAGTATTCAATGAAATATATATCATGGTCATACAAAGGGAGAGAAGAGAAATATCCATCAGGGAAAAGAACATCAGTCAAAGGGAGAGAAAAGATCAGAGAATGAAGTTTCTACAAGGGAGAGAAAGATCCAATGATGATTCAATGAAATAACCATCCATCAAAGGGAGAGAATTGAAGAAAGTTCACACTGCATATCTATCCCTGGAAAAGGGAGAAGAGATTCTACATCAAAGGGAGAGAACGTAGAAAGAATCAAATCTAAGCTAGAAGAGCTTACCAAGAGTCAGATATTTGAATTGGTTATAGAACAATAAGTTTGGCATGATATGGAATATTTCATATTGTGTTGCCATCAATGCCAAAGGGAGAGATTGATGAACTATAACTGATTAAATGTTCGAAGATGATAAGCTGATGATCACCGAGCTGCAAAAGTGAATGCAAGACATTAAATCAGTTAATGTATTGCATTATCATTGATGTAAACTTGATATGTTTTGATTGGTCATGCACATATTGTCATAAAATTAAAAGAGTTGAAGGGACAAAGTTTATGTGGTCGATAAAAGATAAAAGTTCAGTATACACCGAGTGACAATAAACACCGAAGGACAGTGCACACTGATAGACAAAGAACACCGAGTAGTTCACAGTGTATACCAAGCACCACAATAACTAAGCAAGTGGTTATCGAGCAAGAGCTATTTATCGAGCATAACTGGAGTGGTCACCGAGGTAACTAAATTTGTTACTGAGCATAACTTAAGTCAATGAATGAGCTAATTGAAGTTGATCACTGATCAGAACTGAAGATAAAGAATGACAAAAACACTTAGCTGGCAGGAGCTATATTTAGATTGACTCGTTGATTGCTTTATTCTCATCGAATAGTTGAACTAAAGAAAATAATAGATTTAAAGAACATTTTATTCACATATAACAAGGATAAATTTGTAGAATAAAACTAAAGGAGAGCTTTACATATTAAAGTAAGAATGCCAGTTTTTACGGATCAAGAAGTGATCTATGATGAAAATAAGGAGATTGAATGGCTAAATCATGTCTATAAAAAGAGACAAGTAATTCATTATGAAAAGAGAGGAATGCTAAATATAATTCTGGTGAAGATAGAAGTCTTCATGTAGATCTGATCATATAGGCTTAACAACAAAGCCAAGGAATTCTGCAGACATCGAGCAATAAAGGACAGAGCATTCACTGAGTAGAAAGAAGAAAGAAGGAAAGCAAAGGAACTGAAGAGCATATTGATCAGAGAGGTATTATTGGATTAATAATAGATCTAAAAATCTGCAAGTTAAAGTTGTATTATTGAACATATCATTTACTGTTTCAGTTTAACCATTGATTCAAAAAATCTCTTAATCAAGTGGGATTTAACCATCCTTATTGTATTGAGATACTCAAGAGTATCAAAAGGTTTTCTTGTTGACAACATTGTGAATGCTAGGTCAAAAGACAAATTTTTAGTTTTGAATCCTCTAACAAGGTTGCACTTAATAGTGTGTTTGTAACCTTTAACAGGGTTGGCTCTTCACTAAGCTCACTTCAGGAGAGTGAAAATTTTGGGTTACCGCTCCCAAGTGGTTTTTCCCTTAACAAGGTTTCCACGTTAAATTCCATGTGTCAAATATGTATTTCTTTCATTTCATTGATAGTTTACTTTACACATTACTAAAACTGGATTGGTTGGTAAACACTAAGTTTAATTGCTACTACTTGGTAAAGGCTAGAAAAGATAAACAGGCTAGAAAAGATAAACAGTACATCTTACTGAGCAGTATATATTTGTTAAAATTACATAAGGCATACATCTTGATGGACTGAAAGATAACTAGAGGATATTATATTTGTGATATAAGTTTTGGTTGGATTATTGGAATTATTTTTAAGGTCACTGATTCACCCCCCCTCTTAGTTATTCTAACAGAACCATCTTGAAACCCTCAACAATTGTAGGTCAGATCGCAATCTACCACCCCACAAAAATATCAATCAACTAGGGTTAGGGCTTACAACAAGGAACCTAGATCTTACCTTCGCTCTGATACCACCTAACACAAGGAGGGTAGAGGAGCATAGGGACCCAAGGCACTCCCATCTATCCAAACCAACTTGCAGAACAATACGGAAGCCACAACACAAGAAGGGAGAGAAGAAACAACAGATACTTTATTAATTCATCAAACTCAATACATTTTAGGTTGTAAGGCCTTCCTGATTTTGGCCATATATATTCAAATGTTTACAGAGTAATCTTGATGCATGCGAGGTCATAGACCTACCATCCAAATATGATAACACTTAATCTTCTATCCAAGATCTATCATCTTTTAGAACTACCTCCTAACCTAAGAATAATAAATCAAATATATACAAGAGTTCACCAAAGAGGTCAGCGCTCAAATCCCAAAGAAATACCCAGATTAGGTCCACGCATATATCAATGAGAGACCCCACATTAATTATGCGATGAAAATTAAATGCAGAAGTCAGCTAGATCAAGATAAACAACTCGGTAAGAAGATAATCGAGCGATAGGAAAAACTTGGTAAGAAGATAACCGAGCAACAGAAATGACTCAATGAAAGAACCCACAAACGAACATTCATCGAGACCCGTCGGTAAAGCAAGACAGAACAAGTAATCGAGCACTTTACCGAGAAGCCTCCAAACAAGCTAAAGAACAAAAGAAAACATATTTTTGGTTAATGAGGATTGCCAAAGAACTCAAGATGCTCCTGCACCAGGTAGGGTGTTGAATGATTTTATTAAGGCCCCTTCCCAATTCTAAATTGTTAAATGTGAGTGGGCACACACTTCATTCAATTTATAAGTAACTATTTTATAAATACATATACTCATTTTTTATTCATTTTTCATTCATCTAAACATACTATTTATTCAAAACAAATATGTTTATGTTTATGTTTATGTTTACAAAAAATAGATATGTTTATGTGCATTGATGTTTATGTTGCATTCATTTTGGGAATGAATGTTTACAACAAATTATACAAATTATATTGGTTTCAGTTAATTGTTGATAATCATCATAACAATTTAAGTTTAGAAACAATGTCACTCTCATTTCTTTAATCATATCACAACTACATCTTTATCTCCTACATCTGATCATTTCTTCAATCATATCAATATTCTCAATGTTCATAGCATCATACATGTACTCTTTTACAACAATTCGTATGTATTTGCATTTTTTCTACATATGTAAATGTATGTTTGTGTATACATATACACACATGCACATACATATTACTATATGTTTTGACATGCAGTTTGTTGTCAACAAATATTATGTTCATTCCTATTATAGTTTGATGTATTTTTAAATTATTTCTTTGTATGTCATTGAGGGTTTGACTAGATCGATTTCTTTCACTTTATACTATAAAATCATTACATGGCATGTAAAATAAAGAGCATATTATGTTGTTTTATTTGAAATCTTTGGGTTTTTAATCATAAAATGTAATGTGTATACATTATTGTGCCAATTTTTTTATTGGTTTGAGGATAACTCATCATGCATGCTCTCCAAGTTTCAAGCTACTTATGCTCATGATTTCTCCTTATATTTTTTAACAAATAATGATAGGAGTTTATCTATTTTTATCCACTTATCTTGTAAATATCGCATCACTCTATTGGTTAAATGGATGAGCCCTATAATATTTGGTTTTTCATTATTTTGGGTATTCTTTTCTTCACAATGTCATGTTCTACTTCCCATGAAGGCTTCCATGTCACATCTCTATATGGATGATGTTGCACATGGTTTCATGTATGTATATGTATTATATAAAAGCACAAATATATATATGCATACATACATGTATACATATGTATTTATACACAAGCATATATGTATAGATGCATACATACATACATACATACATACAAATATACATATACATATACATATACATATATGTAGTATGTATGTATTTAATATACATATACATATATGTAGTATGTATGTATTTACATCCACATACATAATATATGAATAAGCTACAATGTACTCTTCAATTTAAATTAGTAAAACCAAACGTAATTTTTTAACAACTAATATGGGGTACAATATGGGTGTAGGTTAATTGATAATCATGGTGCATGGATGAAACATAAACATATCAATTGGAAGGCAGTTGATTAGAATCACTTGTGGTGTGCACTTCATTGATACACAACCTACTAAGGATGTCACTGCACCAAAAGTTGTTAATAATTGTGTAGCACAAGCAACGAATATTCATACTGTCAAACCAACTGACAACATTGATCAATCATGTAATGTGTCTAAACTTCCCTCACCTATCTCCACTACACAATGGATGATCAATGACATGGAAGTTGCAATTTCTAGCATCAAAGACAATAATATGTCCATCAAGGGTGCAAAAATCAAGTGTGGTATACCTACATATAGTTTGAGGTCATGGTTGTTGGGAACAACCACGACAAAGAGGAAGGGGGCATAAACAATTTTAAGTGTAGAGGAAGAGACCGAACTAGTGCAATGGTGCAAGGACATGACTGATATTGGTCATGGTCTAATTGTTTTCCAAATTGATGCAGCAAGGCCTAACTAATTTAGCAATGGGATGTCAGAGAGATTATGGTGGGTAGGTTTTAGATATAGGCACCCAAATTTGACAATTAGAATAGTTGAAGGAGTGGACATTACAACAAAGTAATTATGCTTTGGTCTTATATTGTGGCATCCTTTTATAACAACCTAGAAAGTGTGTATAAATAAATAAATTCCTTGGTCTTTCATTTATTCTTTGTCTTACAATTGGAATGATTTCTTCCTTTATTTTCTTTTTTAGTATTTTCTAATCTTTTTATTTTTTTGCTTTCTTTTCCATTGTTTTGTAGTCATTTGTGCTTTGTTTTTTTCCTTATTTCTAGTTCTTTTATTTTTGTTTTCTTTCTTTAGGTTTTTATTATGTTATTTTATTGCCATGTTCTTCTTTCTAATTTATTTATATTTTCTTCTTTTGGTGTTTTGTTCCTTGTTTTTCACGTATTGTATTTCAGTTTATTTTTTATTGAATTGTATTTTTCTTTTGTTTTATTTCCCTCTTTCTCTCTCTGGATAGCCTACCTTGGTTTTCATTTGAATTTTATTTTTACATTCATTTTTTTTTGTCTTGTTGGGGTTTTTGAATTTGCTTTATAATTGTGGGTTTTCTTTATGTTTTTGTCCTTTCATTCTGCTTTCCTCTTTTTGTTGATTTATCTAGTTCCTTGTGCCTCTCTCATTGTTAGGTGTGTTATCCCTCCTATCTTATGTAACTTCTTTGTATTTCTCTTATATCTGCAACTATATATATTTCTTTTCATGATCTTTATATCATATTGATGATGGATCATAGAGTGTTCTCTGAAACGTTGAAGCAAAACAATTACACATGATCTAAACTAGAAACAATATCATCATCAAGTATGTAAAACCTCAACCACTATGGTTTGATTATAATTTTGAACTACAATGAGACTAGTGTTCAAGCTAGTAGAAATTGTGGAATGAGAGTCATTGCCGGATTGGGAACAAGATGTGTCCCACATATCATCTCAAAAAGAAAGGAGTGAACTATATTTTTGGCATATCTTAGTGTATCTAGGAGAAACATAATTGGATTTTACTTGACTAAATCAAATAGGCAAATAAGAAACTACATTTCCAATTGCAAGCCAAGGGTGTGCATGGCAACCCAAGAACATGTATAGATAAAAAAGGAACTATTTGAAAATTGTTTGGAAACTTTTATAGCTTGCATCCCAGTGGAGTTTCACTCAAAAACATGCTCCTACTTATCTTTTTTGGTCATGGAAGCCACATGGCCTTCAAGACAACTAAAGAAGCAAGATGTGTAGGAATAGACTTGTTGACATTTCCTGCACATACCAGCCACAAGATACAATCATTGGAATATGTCAATATATTCTCTCATTTCAAAACCAAATTCAAACAAAAAAGGAGGTCACATGGATGCAAAATTGCCCTCAAATTGAAATCAACCAAGAATCATTGGAAACTCTAGAAATAAAAGCAATCAGCTAGGCATTGTCACCATGCAACATCATAAGTAGCTTCTGTAGGACATGAATTTGGTCACTAAATTGATCTGCACTTGAGAATAATATGAGGCCAAATGAGTCCTTGTTCTTGTAGAGGAGTTATGAATACCTATATTAGAGAGTGATGTTTTTAGTCATGAAGATGATCTAGAATACATTACAAAAGAGATCTATTTGTGAATGCATGCCTACACAGAGACTTAAATTGATAGTTTTATGCAAGAATATAATGTATAAAACATAGATAGGGAAAAGAACATTGAAAGGTCCATTTTTTCAGCCATAGACATCCAAACCAATATTACAGATGTTTAAGCAACCCATCATGAAGGAATGGACATTGAAAAAGGTATGAGTTTTCCAACTCAAGCTAGCGTGCTTGATTGGTTGAATGAAGTTACAAAATTTTGTGATGAACAAATCACCCTTTCCATGTCATCCCCACAACATATAATACAATAGGTGTGATTCATTACTTTAAAAATGCATCGAATTGGGACCAATAAGATAGTAGTGATTGTGAGGAGGGGAATGACACAAGTAACCAGGATGTTGACTTTGTGTCATACACACAACACGATAGGTAGCAAAAAAAAACCTCAGCTAATATATTATTGAGACTTCCAGTACAAAGGGTGCAACAATCATCACATGGAGGTCATTCATGAGTGATTCATCTTAGTAGGAAGTCACAAATTTTGACATTGAGTCCCTATGGTTACATGCTTAACAAACAAGATGAACAAAGCAAGAAAAATGAGGAGTTACAACAATATAAAGAGAAAATGAGGGAGGGGAGGTAGAACAAGAGTCAAAACAACCAATAGCGGAATAAAAAATGCTAGAGAAGCAAGTAAGTATATAGAAAGAGGAAAAGGAGAGGTCAATTCAAGCACGAGAGAAGGTAGAAAGACAATAGCCGGGCAAGAGATCTCAAGAGGAAAAGGCAGCTCAGAAGAAATGACACAAATATGACAAAGGAAAAAATAAGAGTATAGAAAATTCTCTTCTACCACCCCCTCCCCCCCAATACCCAATTTTGGTTGACATGTTTAACCTCTTGACCTTAATCTTTAAAGAAATCAATAATGTGCAACAAGGGAGTACCCATAGGCACCAATCACAATTGGAAATGAATGCAGATGCAAGATACACATTGATAGCTCATCTAGAAAATCTGACACAAATCTCTCCTAATCGACTTACATTTCCTATAGGTAGAATAGAGGGTGTTGCCTTTTGATATGAGAGACCTCCTCCTTTTCAAGGATTTATGGATAGGTGACTAAGGTAATCAGAAATGTGCATTTTTTATTGACATAACAACATAATTTTGGGATGTACATTTTAGATCAAATCATACAATTCTATTTTGAATATGTTGATTGAGTGCAATCTAGTATTGCAGTCCGAGTTGATGTATAATTGTGATATGATTATAAATGATGATAATACTGCTTTTGTACTAAATTGGACCTTGCATATATAACAATTGTTATGAAAGTGAATATGAGGCTCCAATATTGTATCTTGTGTGTTTGTAGTAATAGCATTTTTCTACGTTTGTTGGTTGCAGTCGTGTATCAGATATGTTTGTGTTTTTTTAGTATGTACGAATTTATAGTATGTTTAAGATATGCTTATGTTGTCAACAATATATATATGTTTATGTAAGGTGTTTAATAATTTTAGTAAGGCCCCTTTTTAACACTAAATTGGTAAATGTGAGTGAGTCAACATTTATAAATGTACTTATGTAGTCAACAAAATGAATATGTTTCTCTTGTCAACAAAACACATGTTAAATGTAATCAACAAAACAAATATGTTTATGTTGTATAAAAAAAGATATTTTTGTGTTTATGTTCTAGGTTTCTTTGTCTCTAAATATTTTTATACTAAATACATATATATTAACAATAGTTTGAGTTATGAAAACCAAAATCAAATAGTATCTTAAATTTGTCCATAATATTGATGCGATTATGTTTTCAGTAATAATTTGAACATGCAAGCTCTATGATTGCATATATATGTACATTCATACATACATATGTATGTACATGTACATATATATGTACCGAGTAACATACATATAACAATACATAACATACATAGAGTTTAGAAAAAACATATAAGAATTCACAACATACATAACAATATATAGCATATGTATAAAAAGTATATATTAATTTACAATAGTCATGTAATAATATATGACACACATATAATTGAGAAAAAACATTTAAGAGTCCACCACAAACATGTAACAAATTATACAACAATATATAACATACATATAGTATCTTGACAACCAACATGTAACAATACATAACATATATAGAATTGACAAAAAATGTATATAAGATTTCACAACAATGTAACAATACATAAGGTACATAAAATTCACAAAAAACATGCAACAAAGTATACAAAAAACATGTAACAAAGTATAAAAAAATATATAACATACATAACAAACATATAAGAAATCACAACAACATATTTTTGTAGCAGGTCATTATCAAAGTAAAGTCATGAATACTTTACCTGTAGTATGTGTTTGATGTCTTCAATCTCATAGAAGTTGTCAGTACCCTACAAAAACAAATCATTATGAATGATGATCAACTTGAATACATGTATATTCATACAAAATGAAACATTAAATAAATGAACAGAGAAAGACAATTCATTAAGAGAAAAATTTATAATCAAAGTTTAGTGTGTTAACAAATATAGTTATGTTAAGATGAAGATCATCTACATACTCAACTCACCTCTTCACACTCTCACATGAAAAAAATTGTTATAATTGGGGGTAGTAATGATCCCACATCAATTTATCCTTACAATATTTCATGCACAACATTAAAAAAAAATAATACTGCCCAATTTTTTGACCAGTTTCAAAATTACACATCATAAATACATACATGCATGCATGCATGCATACATACATATGTATACATATACCTAAACACATAATGTTGTTATAACAATGAATATATGTGTACATTGTTGAGCTTAAAAACAATGTGATGGTTTGGAATACATGTATAATGTTATGAACAATGCAAATATTGTTGTTTATAATGCTATGAAAATTGTAAATGTTTTTGTTTATATAAATACAGAAAGTTGTAAATAATAATCCTAAAGGATAATATTTTGTCATTAGTATACAAAGAAAATAATTTTTGAACCATTGGTAACATGACCACCTAGTGACAACAAACCGAGCTCACCAAAACAGACAAGTGCAGAGATCGCTGAAAGTGTATTAGCACAATGATCACCGATAGATAGGTTACAGTGTAAACCGACAACACAATTCAAAGAGTAAACCCACCACATAGTTCACAAAGGAGCCCAAGAGAAAAGACTACAGAGCAAACCGAGCACCAGTCTACCAAGAGACAGTTTTATTTCTAAGAAATGTGGATCTGAGTTACACATCAGATAAAACACTTGAGTTTTATATTTAGCTTTATGCTTATCTTTAAAACCATTTCTTAAGGGACAATTAAAGAATATGTAATTGTTTTAATCAGTCTAACTGATTGAAAACATGCAAAGTAGGAGATCAAGGTCAAGTTGTAAACCTTTGATCATAGAGTTTTTATTGTAAAGCGTAAAACCTTAATAGGTTAAATACATTGTATAAATAGATGTAGTAATCAATCAGAACATGATGATTGGAGCCACAAAAGACATCTATGGATCAGACATAGAGTTTCATGCACAAGGACATAAAAGATAGAATTCGGTTATGAAGAACAAGATTCAAGGCTACCGAGTAGAACAAAGGTATTAATCAATCACTATAGGTGATACACACACATTGTGAACTTAAAGGATCTGTATTCAGCAATTGAAGATTGTATACTATCAGGTCAACAAGTATTTTGACTACTCTCTAAGAATTTTAGAAAATAGAAGAAATCCTTTAAGAAGGTGGACTTAACAGTCTTTATGTAAATCTCTTAACCGAGTGCACACTTAACAGTGTTGCTAAATCTCTTAATCGAGTAGATCTAACTAGTCTAAAATGTTACTCCTAATAGGGTAAGATCATCATAAGTGATCACACTTGTAGCCTTAACCAACACCTTCCATTATGCAGATAGTGAAGCTTTGTGGGTTTCGTCCCCACCATAGTTTTTACCTTCTAATAGGGGTTTTCTGCGTTACCAATTCTTGTGTCATGTGTACTTATATTTCATGAATGTTTCTATGAATTTTTACATGCAATTAAGTTTATGATTTGATATTACATGCGTAAGGTAGAAAAACATCAATGGTTGGTAATGCAAGAATAGAGCATTAAGGGTTAATTGAGAAAATGTTTTAAGGGTACTGATTCACCCCTCCCCTCTCAATACACACCATTCCATTATTCCAGTAGTAAAAGAGTACACCTATGATGCTATGGACAATTCAAAAATGCTTGTATAATTAAATAAATGATAAGATGTAGGAGATAAAGATGAAATTTTGATATTATTGGGTGGATATTTTGCAACTGACAATTTTGGGATCAATTAAAAAAAGTGGTTACATCCATAGTGTGTGAGACATAGTCTCTCCTACTTGTAAGAGAAGCCCCCCTTCTTATTCCTACTAGAATCAACTAAACACTTACTATTTCTATTTACACTAAGCTGAAATTGGGCAAGACATTCATCTTATTCTCTTATTCTAGAATAGATGTTACCTTTACAACATGATCTGTAATCATTGGTGTAATTTATTTACAAAGTATTATTTGAAGCAATAATCCCGATACATAGAAGATTAAACATAAGAATAATATTCAATGTACTAGCAACTTTCAGTAACTTATAAGATCATGAAAGCTCAAATTCTTTCCATGAATCCTTTGTGAATTTAGGAACAAAGATAAAACATACATGTAACTCAAAGTATCTAATGTAATCTCACCTTACAACACAAACACAAAAAATAAGAGCAACACAAATTCTACAAGTTATCTCCTTACTTGAGCATTCTACACTAGTTTCAAACTAATAAGTGGCTCAAAGTTTGCAAGATCAAGTCTGAAAACCTAACTATATCTCTAAACACAATAAGTAGCTCAAAGTTTGTAATATTGAGTTTAAATCCTTCTTGAACAAAAGAACAACACTCACAATCAATCTCTAGAAAATATTGTCACATGACAACTTGAATCAACCCAAAGCCTGAAAGTAACTTGTATCTTTTATTGAATGTAATTCGATTTACATTTAAGCTCAAAGTCTTAAAGTGCTCAACAAATTGGAAGAGATTTTATTGCAATTTCAAAATATGTTTATTTACAATGAGCCTTCTTGTATTTATAGAAGATAGGCTATGAGAAAAACACGGGAGGACCCTATCTAATTATTGATTTATTCAACATTATAGTCCTCTTCTAATTCAACTTATAATGTGATCACATGTGATTACATTTTACAACTTCACATGTAATGTGATTACATGTAATTGCATTTTATAATTCTACATGTGATGTGATCGTGCATCTAATTAAAATATTTGACTTTACATGTAATTTGTCAAAACTAAATTACATGTGCATAATTGAAACTAATCTAAGTGTCTAATAAGACACGGCTCTTATTACCTCATCATTTGTCAAAGAGGTATTTATGTTGTTTCAAGATGACCCGCAAAGTCTTCAAATTCTTTGTGCACGAATGAGCATGTCAGTGAACACTAACTTGTATCCTTGATGGTTCTCGTTTCCTCTATCAATGAACTCTAACCTCATCTTCTTGCTTGGGGTAATATTGGTTCTTCGAGGAAATTCTTTGTGGAAAGGTGAGGTGAGAAGTGTGAAGCATGAATGAGACAATTTTTAATGGCATTGTAGTGGTGGATTTTGAGATTTTTCATGATAGATAACAACTTGACACAACACACGAGATGAAAGACAAAAATCCTGACTAAAAATGAAAAGACACAAAAAGGAGAAAAAATGACTAAAAATGGGCAAAATTGCAATTTTGCAGTTTTATGACTCCATTGCACATGAGGAGGTAACATATACATGACAAGTGTAATTAAGATTACAAATCCTAATTACTCTAGTTTATAATGGAAGTTCAAACATTATGCAGTTAGAACTGAAAGTTCTAACTGCATAAGATAGTGTAGGACTTTTAGTTGCAATTGGGACTAAAAGTCCTAATTGCACTAAGCATGATTACATGCGTGGAATAAGAGTTGTTGTTGGGGTTAAAAACCTTGACAACACATTGTTGCATCAATGTAATATATGCAATCAGATCTAAAAGCTCTGATTATATATGAAATTGCATGTAGCAAGGAATGCAGTCAGCGGTAAAAATGCCAACTACATATGTGTGTGTGCACATAATGAGTATGAAAAGGCCCAATTGTACAATGAAAATGTAAGTGTAAATACAATTGGAACAAAAAATTTTGAAATGCATGTGTCGTAAAATGCAGTCAAGGAAATAAGTTCTAACAACAAATTGAGTGAGGGAAAAAGTTTCCTACAACAAATGTAGCGAGGGAAAAAAGTTCTTGCAACACATGGAGTGAGGGAAAAATTTCCTACAACATATGCAGTGAGGGAAAAATGTTCCAACTGTATGCACCCTAAAATGGTCGCCTAGACTTTTGGCCCATTTATCATTTTATCAAATTTCTGAATCAATGCTTTGGAATATTTTCAATTCAAATCAATTTCCTTGATCAAATTGTAATTAATTCAATTATTCAATTATTTCAATATTTCCTAAGGTTTGATCATTTTTATCTAATTAAAATATTTAATCTCTCTTTTAATTAAATAAAATTCCTCTTATTTAATTAAAAGATTTAATCTCCCTTTTAATTAAATTCCTCTTATTTAATTAAATTCAATTCCTCCCATTTAATTAAATATAATTCTTCTAATTTATTTAATTGAAAGAAAACCTCTTTTTTAATTAAATAAATAAAAATCCCCACTTAAAGCACTTTATTTGTTGAAAAAGGAAATGAATTAAATTAAAAATTAAATTAAATCCCTTTTTCTTCATATCTTTCTAAGTGGTGGGTTTTTACCTCTTAATCATAGCCTTTGATTTTTGCCTCTTAATCTCAATTGTTCACTTTCCTTTAAAAGGAGACCTCTCCTTCTCGTTTTCATATTAGAGTTTTTAGTATTGTTATGTTGCAGGTTTGGAGAGCAATTTTGGAGGAGCATTTGAGCATTTGAGCATTTGAGCTTGGATATTGCAACTTCTCTCTTCTTATCTCATTCTTTCTTGCATTCATGGCTACTCATGTAGATTAGAATCATGTTTATTTCCATAGATTAATCTTGCATTTGCATTTCCTTTC
>MU228010.1:1055729-1069711 GCA_018584345.1 Thuja plicata | reverse complement strand
TGACTATTTTATAAAATCTGGGCGAACCGGTCAACTAGTTTACGGTGTTTTTGTTCGCCAATTTCTATAGCCCGATCGGGACATATTCGCCAATTGGCGAATAATCGCCACTAAAAAAATCCCTGCTATTGATGTATCTCCCAAGGCTTTCCGCCATTACAGAAAAGAGAATGGGGGAGATGGGATCACCTTGTCTTAGACCTCTTGTAGGATGGAAGAAAATGGAAGAGCCCTCATTAACAAGCACTGAAGAAGTCATCATAGTCACCAATTGCATTATATTTCTTATCACATCTTTATCAAAGCCAAAAGATCTAAGGATTTTTGATAGGAAAGACCAATCCACTCTGTCATAGGCTTTTGACAAGTCCAGTTTCATCAAGAATCCCTATTTTTTATAAGCATGAAGGGAATGAATATTCTCATGCACCACCATAATAGAGTCTAGAATTTGTCTTTTAGGAGCAAACCCATTCTGTTGAGGAGAGATAATATTAGGCAATAATCTCAGAAGTCTAGAAGTCATGACCTTTGAGATGATTTTATAAAGGGAGTTGCATAGACTTATAGGTCTAAAGCCATCAACCGTGTCCGCTCTAGGTTTTTTTGGAATGAGAGCTATAAAAGTTGAATTAATTTCCTTGAGGATAGATTTAGTTCCAAATAATTCTTTAACTGTTGAACAAATATTTTTTCCAGCAATGCACTGGAACTGCTGGAAGAAGAACACCTGAAACCCATCAGGACCTAGAGATTTCTCTCCTTCAAAAGAAAAGACAACCTTCTTAATTTTTGTATCTGAGGGGATAGCTTTTAGGAGAATATTAGTAGAATGATCCATTTTACAAGGAATTGAGGCTAGTAATTTCCTTTGGTCTTCTAAGTTAAGATTTTGATCTTTAGATAATAAGGACGCAAAATACCCCATCATTTCTTCCCTTATATCTTCTTCTTTGGTTATTTTTCCATTAGTAGCTGAAAAAAAATGAATTCTATTTATTGTCATATGTTTAAGAGCAATGAGATGGAAGAATCTAGTATTCTTATCTCCTACTTTTAACCAAAGAGATCTGGATCTTTGTCTCCAGAAAGTCTCCTCTTTTGCTATGATATCGTGAAAGTCTGCAAGGACAACATTCTCTTGAGTTCTTAGATTTTTTAGATAATCCATTCCTTTGGATTTCCTCTTGGATTTCCTTTAGATCCATTTGGATTTTATTTTTGGATTGTAAGATGTCACCATAGATGTTCTTATTCCAACTTTTAACATTAGCCAATTTCTTCACTACTTTGAACATAGTTGTTCCTTCCACATTAATATTCCACTAGTACCTAATTTTATTTTCCAGGTCAGGATGGTCTAGCCACATCTTCTCAAATCTAAAGGGAGCATTTCTTTTGCCTGTGAAAGGAAGAACATTAAAGGAAATAGGGAAATGATCCAAACCAATTTTGGTAAGGGAAGAAAGGGCACAAGAAAACTTAGTATACCATTCTGGATTAATCATCACCCTATCCAACTTGACTTGAATGCAATTAGCTCCCACCCTACAACTAGACCAAGTATAGTTGATTCCTTCTAGACCAACACCCAACAGTCCTTCATTGATAATAAAGTCCATCAAATTGACTCTACTTTCCACTTGAGTTAAATTTCCTCCCTTTTTATCTTCCTAATTTAATGGGGTATTAAAGTCTCCCATTATGAGAAAGTTGTTATCCTGACTAACTTCCATCTAATCGTGCAATTTCTTCCAAAGCTTAAGTCTACTAGTTTTCGTGTTGGGAGCATAAACATTGATTAATGTCCAAGAGTTCAGTTATCCTTTAAACTCTAGAAATTAGCAGCAATGAAGTTTTTATCCTCTTTTAGGAGTTGACAGTCAAAACACGATTGGTTCCAGAAGATAGCCAATCCTCCAGAAGCCCCTTCAGAACTACTACCAAAACAATTCCCATTTTTAAACAGCTTCAAGTTCTCTATTTTATCTTTACTCATTTTAGTTTCTTGGATTAAAAGAATATCAGGCTTTGAGTATCTTACTAAGTTCCTAACAACATCTTGCTTGTGAGGACCATTCAGTCCTCGAATGTTCCATAAAATAATCTTCATTTAAGGATTGGGGAACAAACCTGATGGATAGTGAGTTGTTTTCCATCAGCAATATTTTGTTTTGCTTCCTCTTCCCTTTGAGTTTTCTCAAACTTTTGGCCTTTGTTTGGTTTTGGGGTTCCTATGTCTTCTTTCTGTTGTCTTGTCAAGACTCCTGGCTTTTGGCCTCCTGCCTTCTTACTCGATTTCCCCATTGAAGAGCTCTCAACTTTCTTTCCTGAGCTAGGGTTCAATTCAAAAGCAGGGTGGTTTCCTTCAGAGGATTTTGGGCCTTTTTTACCCGATCCCTTCTTTGAGTGTCCCACCATTGACCAAGATTTTTCCTCTGCTTCTTCCTCCTTCTTCTGTTTCTCATTCTGGTTATGATATGCTGGGGAGTTTATTTTCCTTCCCCTGATTTCCTTCTCCTATTTTTCCTCTAACCATTGTTTTTCTAGATCTGCCAGAGACTCCTCATCTTCAAGGTACCTTTCTTTGTCTTCTCCTTTAGAAGGAGTCACATTTTCTTCTATCCTTGAATCATTTTGTTCGGTTTCAACTATGACAAGTTCCCCTCTTTCTTTTGCTATTATGTTCTTTCTTGTGAAGTCGGTTGTCCTATCTTCGGGAACTTGCATCACCAATGCTTGGACAACTTCCCCTTTTTGCTCCTACTGATTTTTCTCATTTATTTTTCCATTCATGTTTTCTTCCGTCTGATCCTTATCTCCTTCCAGCATGTTTGGGATGACCTTTGTTTCCTCTATTTTTCTTTTCCATTCCATTCTCTGACCTTTGATTTGATCCTGGTCCTTCTTCTTTTCCTTTTGGGTCTTCTGGGGGCAATGTTTAGCCCAATGACCAGATTTCTTATATATGAAACTTGCAAAAGGCATCGATTCATATTCAATCTCTTGGTTCCATGTCCCCAATTTGGACTTTAGGGATATTACCTGAGGAAGATCAATATTCTACTGAATATTTACACAAAACTCCTTGCGTAAACTTGTCTTATTCTAGCTTCTGTCATAGGATCTATAGATAAAAGCTCCCAAAATGATCATGCAATAGCTATTAGAATATCTTCATGCCAATATTCCAAAGGCATCTCAGGAAGATGAATCCAAACCGGCGCTGCAGTAAAGAAGCTATCATTATAGTCAAGGCTAGTTGTCCATTTTTGCAGAGATAGGGAGGATTTTCTCATCATCTAGGGACCCCCACATAGAACTTTTGAAAGGTCTTCCCCATTAGAGAAAACAAAGGAGAAAAAAACTTTAGGCATAGCCGCTACATCATCTTGACCTTTCAGCCTCCATTTTTTGTCCACAAAGGATCTAACAAGATCTATATTCGGTCTAGGACCCAAAAATTTGCCTACCAGAGTAGAAGCCATGATAGAAACTGTGTGGTCCACTAACTGATCTGGTATTTGAATATCAAACTCACCTTTCAGTGGGTTAGACAGAATATCCACTTTAGGGAATAAGGACTTACCCGAGGGTTTTATACCAAAGAGACCCGCCCATTTCCCTTTCCCTAGATTAACGGAGAGACCATGTGACTTACCTTGAGATGATTCTCCCCCAACTTTTGAATCTTTTGATTTTTTCGCCTCTGGTCCCATTTCTGACCCATTGTCCCCGCTGGACAGTACCATCGTAGATCCTCCATCTTTTTCCACTGATCTAACAACAATCTCTACACCTTCTGTCGTAGATCCTACAACAGATCCCTCAGCTCCTAGCTTCCCTCCAGTTTCGAAATTCAAAATTTGTTCTCCCTCCTTTTCTCCTCCTCCTCCCTCCCGCTCACGCTCCATTTTTACAATTTTTATCTGCAAATAGTTATTATGGTAATATAAGTATTTCATATATGTCTGAAAATAAGGTGTAATGATTTATATATTTTAATGACATTATTCATATCTATATTTTAATTTATAAAATATGATTCTCAAAATAGTTTGTTGGATGAATAGAAATCAGTGCATGCAATTTATTTGTTTAAATTTTTCTAGTACATTTTAAAAAATCTAGAATAAATATCTAAGGGGATACTATAGTGGTATCATAGTTGGTTCTCCTGCTAGCATGTCAGGTTTAGAAGGGCTAAAATTGTGAAGTCTTCCTAGAAAGACAAATCTGCAATTAACAGAAGTATATTGTATTTGAGAAAAGATTATTTTATCTTGGACATTTATGCCCGAAATCAAAGGGGCCAAGATTATTTGTGGTTATTTACTAGAAGTATTATGAGTCGAAATCTATACGCTGAAGCATACCGAGATTTGAAGAAAATGAATATTTATTTCAAAAAGGTTGTATGTTATGCTTAATACAAATAATACAAGTGTCATGTGTTCATGGGGGTCTATAAATATTAAGTTAGTGTCATATGGTGTTTCCAACGTAATGGGATATTAATATTGCCATAAATTTTGAGTGATAATTGCTATAGTTGTTTTCTAAAGTTTGAGAAATAGCGTGTTGAAATCATTCTTCCAAGAAAGAAGAAAGAAGACATAGTAACGTGGTTGTGAGGGAGAAAATATACTGACACTCATAAAAAAAAAGAGACGTTATGAGTCGAATGGTTGAAACTTGGTGCTAAGAAATCTGTTAGAGGTTAGAATTGGAAGAGACGGTGATCCCTTTCATAGCTACACATTTAGGTTTTAAATTCTGGAGAGCTTTTTCGGGAGTTACACTTTGAAATACCAGAAATTTTGAGTGCCTTATTCTAGATTAGTGAGTAGAAACGTAACTGAAATGGTTGCTTGAGTGTGTGTCATGTTTGAAGAAACTTCCATTACCCGTTAAGGAATTTATGGCATAAGTTACTTGAAATATAAGAAAGTGTGGCATGAATATTAATTCAATTAGCAACCATTGGGTGTATGTCGTTAAAATCTATTGCATTGAGTTTTTGTGATATATTTACCGAGCCCTTTGAAAAGGGATGAAACCGTGTTATATCCATTTCAAGCTTGTGTAACATGCATAATCCTTGAGCATTCCCAGTCTTGTATTTAGGAGGAAAGTATGACATTATAACTATTCTTATGTGATAAAACTGCATTAAAGGAGTTAGTGTTCAAGTGTGAAGTATTGTAGAGATTTGTTTCAGTTCTTTGAAGTGCTTGTTGATCCTCTTGTTGCCCCCTTGGAGGACTATTTCATGACAAAGGAAGTAGTTGTTGGTTGATGATATCATTTGAGTTAAAATGTAATCAATTCACCCAAATTCAGTCGTACTGGGATTGCAATTGTGATAATATTAAAGACGTTATTTGGTTATGTGACTGCGCTAGAAGGTGTTTGCGTTGTTTAGAGGTCTTGTTTTAGTACAATCAAATAATTCTCCAAGACAGTTTTACAAATCTAAAGTTGGTATCTGAGCAAATAATTTTAGCAGAAAACTGAAGGCACGGACTGAAGAACGTTGGAAACTAAGCCACTTCTTGTAGTTGTTCATTGAAGCTTACGAACAAAAATTGCAAGACTCTCTCTCTCTCTGAATTTTGTAGCAGGAAAAAAGTTGATTCCCGATGTAATCTGCTAATGGAAATAATTTATAATTTGATGATGGTTGATGGATCCCTTGCAATGCCTTCTTTATCTTAAAATTATTCATTGTAAGACTTGGAAGCAACCTCAATTTATTGTCATGCTTATTAAAGCTGTTTGAAACATTGGTGAATTTTGTTTTGAATATCAAAACACAAATTATCCCAACACATTGCATCAAATCTATTTCAAACTTAGTTAAGTAACATAACAATTGGAAACTCTTCAAAGTTTTGATTGATAAGTGTTTTCTATAATATTTGAAATTTGAACTCTAAAAGGAGAGTGCAATAAATTTGACCTCTAAAAGGAGAGTGCAATTAGTAGTATCAGAAGAGGGGTGGAATTCATATTGGAAAAAAAATTGAAGACGATAGTAGATCGGTAAAGTAATATTTTCTCAAAAGAACTCAATGATACATTCAATGGTGAACAACTAAGGGACTTGAAGAAAGAAAAGGAAGTAGGGAATTGGCTCTATGTGATTGGATTACAATTTAAGTCCGTGAAGTTTCCTCATGGTGTTCTATTTAAGTTGGAGGAATTAGACACATATTTATCCAAAGTAGACCAGTCAGATTGGAGGCTTCTGAATTGGGCTTTGCAGACTTCAATGCTTGCTTTGGTACAACATAGGTTATTAGAACATTATTGTGAAGAGGTGAGACTTCCAGTTGCTTCTTGTCAGAGTGAAATCATAAGAATAACAACTCTTGTTGCACCATATAACGATGACATACTGAAGAAGGTTATACAACTAATTGTGGGGAGTCTACATGGGTTTCATGATGTCAAAGACCCTACTTTTGGTAAGAGGGATAATATTTTAGAAATAATGGCAAGAACTAGATCATTTATCATCATGTTGGATCTAAAATGTGATAAAATGATTCTATAAATGTTTCAAAATTTTTAAATCAAAATCAAGAAACATTATCCAGACAATGCGAGGACTTGTATGCAAACTATTTTGTCTTTAATTGTGGATGAAGATGATAATATCTGTAGGAAATTGCAATTATATGTGATAGCCATTTGGAGAAAGGAGCATAACTTCTCACCTTTGTCTTACGAGTTCTCCAAAATATTGGTTTAGCGTAAAATTAAAAGGCTCAAGGAACACATGACTATAAATGAACTAATCACAATGATGTTGCAAGGCCTTCCAAAAAGAGTAAGAACCAAATGAGGAAAAAGTATATTTTTTTTGCATGTCAGGAGGTGTGGACACTCGATCATATTTTTTAAATTATTAAGGGAAAAATTATATTGCAGTCAAGTGGTGATGAGGGCAAAGATACATGTGAGAATGGTGTCATGAGTCATGAGAAGAAAACTAAATCTACAGTTTTGAATACACCTATTACTATGCATGATGAAAGTAAAAAGGACAATGAATTCCAATCATCTATGGTTGATATTATGGAGGAAGAGTCAATCTATGGGTGATGAGTATTCAAAACTCTTCATTGGTGATTTGAAGGTCATTATTGATAAAATATGAGAAGAGAAAACCTTATTTGATGAATTCACTTATGATCACAATGATGCCCCAGTAAAGGTGTATGAAGAATGCATGCCATCATCAAGTGAGATACTTGAGTTTGCTAATGTTTCTAGAGTTGATAACCAATCAAAATTTTTGATGTGTGATAACTTGTGTGTACCCTAGATGAATTTAAACAAAATCCTTTATTGCTACAAGATTTCATGGACAAGTTATTGGTTACAAAATAGAAGCGTGCGCAAGTATTAACAAAGGCAAATGAATCACACAAATACATTGAGGACCTTATTTGGAAAACTCAAATTGAGCAGAGTCAAAAAGGATTTGCAAGTAGAGTCACTAGTACTCAGCTGCGCACAATCAAAGAAGCTTTCAAAGGATGAAATCAAATTACTTGCATTTGTTAATGGATAGGGATATCACTATCAAGTTTGCAGAAGACAAGGAAAAAGAGGAAGATGATCTTTGCTACTAGCTAAGTATGGCTCATTTCTCTCTATACAACTTACCAGAAAATAAGAAATTTGTTTTAGAAGAGCAGGAAGTTACTCCTAAGAGTGTGGAGATCAAGCAAATTATTGAAAGGACCAATGCTCTTGGTACAGATGAAACGATACACAATATTTCCACATTTTTTATTTAAATAATGACAATGAGGAGAAGGACCAACAAGGAATCACACTCATGAATAATTAAATTTGCAACAATGAAATAGTTGCTATGATAGGTTCTAAAGGCAGATTGCAAGGTAGTCTCAATCACGGGACAACAATGATTAATGACCTTTCAATGTTAGAAATAGTTGAGATTCTCAAACAAGACAAAGATAATGAGAACTACATATGTTCAAATAATAGTACGTT
The DNA here is from genome assembly GCA_018584345.1 of Thuja plicata. Taxonomy (NCBI): domain Eukaryota; kingdom Viridiplantae; phylum Streptophyta; class Pinopsida; order Cupressales; family Cupressaceae; genus Thuja; species Thuja plicata. The sequence goes on along the minus strand of MU228010.1, from coordinate 1,061,680 downwards.
GATTGGTTTTGATGAACATAAGGAGTTTGATATGCTCTATGCAAGTAATCTTGGTAAGAAGCACCACTTGTTTCAAGGAATTATTACTATGTATGAAGCTGTAAGTATGAATCCATTTCCTTCAATGGTTTTTCAATGAAGTTATTATTATAACTAGCAATTGTCGTTGCACCAAAAGATTGACTTGTTAATATTGAGGCAACCACTAGACATATAGAAGACATAGGAGGCGGTTAAAAACCAAGGAGACCAAGGGCGCAACCAGTCTTTCTCACCATTGTAAGAATCCCCCCAACACAAGTGCAGGGTTCGAACCTGTGACCAAGATCTGATGCCACTTTTTACAACTAGCAGTTGTCATTGCATCAAAATATCAACCTATTAATGTCCGATACAACCACTAGACATATAGATGACACATGAGGTGGTTAAGCCATGTCACAAACCACTGTTGCACTAAACAACCAAGGAGACCAAGGGCACAATCAGTCTTTCTCACCATTGTAATAGTTAGGAGTTGATGACATGATGATGAGTGATACATATGACCATTTTTGAATTTGGGAAGTGTACATTAACAAGTTCTTACTAGCGGATGACAGGGAATGCATTCTTGAAGAGGTCAAAAATTAAATTTTTAGTTTTAATAATGCTGATACCATTTGTTGCAACAGGGTTAAAAACTTTTCTTTTATGTGATAACATGATTATAGAATGTATTTTTGATAGAGTAGAGTAGTGAAAGCAGGATGGGTATGAGTCCAATAGATGTGAGCAACAATCTATACAAAAAGATGGTACTTATCAACTCGATTGTGTTGTGAGGAGTGCATATCATTTCTCTTTCTTCCCACAAGTTGATGAGTTGAATATGTTTATCATGACAAATAAGAAGAAATTGAATGATCGGTATAAAAAGGGTTATAATTCATCATGGAATTAGATGTACTCTCCTTCGGGAAGAGTATTTGCAGCTTACTAGATTTTCAGTTTGCATTCTTCGGATGACAATTATGATGGGTTACAAAGACATATAAAAATAAGAATGAGCTAAAGAATACAGGTGATGGGAGTGATAGTTCTTCAAATTGGCTTTGGGATCTAGGGATCTTATTGATGACTAAGTTACATCTAAACATATTGTGTCATGTTTTGATTTTAGCTATCCTAGAATATGTCATAGAGCTTCTTGCAAATTTATATGGGATCCTGGTATTAGTATGCAGATTCATGATTTCTTGAGGACAAGCAATCTCTAAGGAGGGAGGACTATAATGTACCTCTTTTTGGGACATTGGAAGTTGATCAAATAATTAAGCTTTAAAGTTGTCAAATCATATCAAATTAAATGATAACTTAATAAAGTATTAAAATAACTTTAATAAAGCTTAATAAAAATTAATAAAGTCATTTTAATTTAAAAGAGGGGGATAATTAAGAGACAAAGAAAGGGAATTCCAAGATGTATAGGCATAGGGAAAATGAAGAGTCACATGGATGTGCTATTAAAGAACATGGAGAAGTTCATTTTGGTTATGCTTGCTTTATTCTTGATTATTGTTTTCTCTTGGAGAAATCTAGGAAGCTTCTAGCTTTCAATTTTGAAACCTAAGGATGAAAACCTTTAGGATTTTTGGGTGGATTGGACAGAAACCCAATTCATCTTTGGTGTGGAATTTGCGACAGAGTTCACAAGTGGTCAAATATGTGAAGTTTTCACATGCAGACAGTTCTTACAATAATAGAGGTATTTCTTATCTATCTATAAATATGTTGCAATGATAAATATATTTTATGACAATATTCATATCTATATTTCAGTTTGAAAATATACAGTTCTCAAAATAGTCCATTGGATGAATAGAAATCAGTGCATGCAAATTATTTGCTTAAATCTCTATGGTACATTTTAAAAAATCTAGAGTAAATATCCAAGGGGGGTACTACAAACCAATAAATTAGCAGAATTATATTGCATTTCCAAAAGATGTTTACTTACAATGAGACCTCTTCTATTTATAGAAGAGAGGCTAGGAGAAAAAGATGCGAGGATCCTATCTAATTGTTGACTTATTAAGTATTATAGCGTTATTCTAATTCAAATTTTAATGTGATCATGTGTGATTATATTTTAAAAATTTGCATGTAATGTGATTACATGTAATTGTGTTTTATAATTCTACATGTGATGTGATCATATGTAATTATAATTTTAGATTTTACTTGTAATTTGTCAAAACTAAATTGCATATGCATAATTGAAACTAATCCAAGTGTCTAATAAGACACAAATCTTATTACATCATCCTTCATCAAAAAGTTCTTCCTATTTTTTCAAGATCGCTTGTGGTTTCTTTAGATCCTTGGTGCATGGATGAGTGCATCTATGAACACCAACTTGCATCCTTGATGGTTCTCGTTTCCTTTGTCAATGAACTCCAACCTCATCTTCTTGCTTGGGGTAATATTGGTTCTTCGGGGGAAATTATCTAGGGGAAGGTGAGGTGATAAGTGTGAATTCTGAATGAGAGAATCCATAATGGCATTGCAACGATAGATTTTGAGAGTTTCCATGCTAGATGAAAACTTGGCATCACACACAAGATGATGGAAAAAAATCCCGACTAAAAATGAAATACACATAAAGGGAGAAAAAATGATGAAAAATGGGCAAGCTTATAATTTTGAGGTTTTATGACTATATTGCACATGAGGGGGTAATATATACATGACAAGATTGATTGGGAATACAAATCTTGATTACACTAGTTTATAGTGGAAGTTCAAACATTATTCACAGTCAAAACCAAAAGTTCTGAATGCATGAGCTAGTGTAGAACTTTTTGTTTCAATCGAGACTAAAAGTCTTGATTGTACTAAGCTTTATAACACAAGTACAATAAGAGGTGTTTTTAGTTTTAAAAAACCTCGACAACACATTGTAGCATCAATATAATGTATGTAATCAAAGCTAAAAGCTCTGATTATGTATGAAATTTCATGTAGAAAGGAATGTCATTGGGTGTAAAAACCTTGATTGTATATGCATGTGCATACACAATGAGTGCAAAAAACCCGATTATATAGTGAAAGTGCAAGTGTAAATTCAATTGAAACAAAAAGTTTTGAAATGCATGTGGAATGAGATGCAGTCAAGGAAAAAAGTCATGACAACACATTTAGTGGGGGAAAAAAGTTCCTACAACACATGAAGTGAGGGGAAAATGTTCCTACAATACATGTAGTGATGGTTAAAAGTTCCTACAACACATGTAGTGAGGGAAAAAAGTTCTGACAGTACATGCAAACTTGCTTGCAATGGAGGGCATAAACCCCAAAATTGCAAGAAACCTTACAAAAACTAACTTCAAAATCTTATGAAAAATTATACCCCTTGATGTTGAATGTTATGATGACCAAAAAATTCTTGAGGATATTGATTTTGAACCTCAAAATGTATGTTTAGAGCCTTAGAATGACAAACATTCTAGGGTTATCGCCGATTCTTGCTAAGAAAAAATTGGGGACAACAAATATGATAAAGAAATGATAATGATGTTTCTAAATGTGAAATTCTATGGTTATTAAGAGCTAATTGAAAATGAGATAATTTTTATGTCTCTAAATAACACATACACTAAATACAAACATATTAGTAGTTGTTTGATTTATAAAAATATTAAGTAATAGTATCTAAATGTTGCATTAAAAATTTGACAATGTTTTTCTTTCTAAATTTGGATTGCTATGATTATTAACAATTGATGAAAAATAGTCTAATTTGTATGTCTCTAAATTATGTATCCATTGAAAACATACATATTAATAGTTGTTTGATTTTGAAAACATGAATTAAATAGTATCTTAATATTGTCTATTCCCATCATTTAGTGAAGCTTGAACCCCATCATTTGTACTCACATTTTGTAACCAATGACATTACACAAGGGATTCATTGATGGGGAAATACCATATCACATGCGTTCATATTGGGGGGGCTTAAAATGGGAAAAAAATGTTGGAAGTACAATAATGGGGAAAGCAAGATACTGAAGGGGGGGGGGGGGGGTGAATCGGATCTTAAAACTTAACCACTTAAAACAAATTGATCCACATTCATACATATATGAATTTTACCTAACATCAGATAGCATCAACAACATTAAATGTATAGCTCATAACACAAATTTTTGGTAACCCAGAAACCCAAATAGGTAAAACTGGGGTGGGGATGACACCCACAAAATCTTCACTACTGCAGCAATAAAGTGTGCCTATTAGGGATACAAGAGTTTGATTGCAACATGCAATCTACCTAGTTAAAGGTCTATTCAGTTAAGAACTAAAGATCATTACAATCTACCTTGTTAAAGGATTTCAACTTACAGTAAAGTAAGCACTCGGCTAAGAGATTTAAAATGGTATGCTAGAACCACTCTGTTAAGAGATTTCACTTGATACACCTATTAGAATGTTTCAAGTAGTGATCCTTTGTTATGCAATCAGATGCTAATGGCGGATCTACTCTTTCCAATACCTTCTGTGATCTCACAATCTGATATGTCTTTACTCTGCTTTTCACTGCTCTGTCATCCTGCATGATCTAGGCTTCTTCTCAAAATGACTTGCTGTTCATCTCTCAAGAACAACAACCCTTCTCTTCCAAACTGTATATCTCTCACACACTCATTTTCTAGGGTTAGAAGCAATCTTATATGTCTTTACAGATCTAGCAGCAAGATCTAGATCAACGATCAAGATCTATAATGTATGCTTCCAATGCATTCTGATTTCCTGATTGGCTCCATGTCATGCATAGTATAAAACAATTAAATGCATAATTAACTTAGTAGACAAATATTAAAGTGTACAAATTTCAGCCCAAATCTCATACAAGTCGGCCTAAACATTTTACATTAAAGTTTGAATCAATCCTGACATGTATGAAAAAAATATTTTGCTCGGCACTTAACATCTCTGTCGCTCGACACTTAATATTTTACTTGGCTCGGCATGATGTAACTCGGAAAAATAAAACTTACTCCGCAATCTTGCTTGGCCTTTAATGTTTAGCTCGGCCACAGTGATAACCAACTAAAAATTGCCTAAGTAAATGACTAAGTGTTGGTCACTAATCATCAACAAAACTTAGGGATTAACAATCTCCCCTTTTGATATTAGTGGAAAAAACACACTTATCATTTCAATTCATTCCATCCAAAATGTTGCCTAAGTACACAATGTACTCCCCCTAGGAATGTACATCATACTACATACAAAAATTTACATAGTATACATGCCTTCAAAAAAAATATTTACATTGATACCTGTACTGATCTCCTTATGCTGTATCCTTGTCAGTCTTGTCAGATTCCCCCTTGCTTTTTTCACTGATTGCAGGTGGGGTCAAGTTATACTTGTCAAAAAATTGTTTATGAATTTGTAAGGTGGACGCAAATGCAGTGTCCCAACTATCCTTAACAAACTTCATAACCTCTATTTTGACTTCTAGCTCAGAAGCTAGACTTACTAAACTTTCTGCAGTGGAGAGATGAGAATCTCTCTTAACCAATTCATTTGTAGATGAAAGTTCTTTCTGAATGACCTCCAGATGAGGTATCAGGCTTGTGTAGATAGTAATCAATTTGGTCCTAATCCAACCATCTTCAGCCATGAGCTCGGCTATCCTCCTTTGTGCATAAGTCAATCTGTTAAAATTTAAGGAGCTAGTACTAGCATCCATACTCAGTGAACTTCCAATTTACTTTAAGTCTAATTGCAATTTCCTTAAGGCCTGTAGATTATCCTTTGTGAAGAATTCAAAATCACATAACTTCTTATACAAAGAATAAACATTAGTTGCAACTTCCTCCAAAATTTCTACAAGAGAAGAAAGTTCAACCTACTTTACTGCAATCTCTCCTGAGATTTTTGCTAGTACTTTGTTCTCA
>MU228010.1:1002895-1026823 GCA_018584345.1 Thuja plicata | reverse complement strand
GGAAATTCTCTCCAAAATGGGCACCCATCCCTCTTAATTTCTTCTTACAACTTTGTCTCCCACTTGGAAATGTTGAGCCACTCAACATTTAATGCCAAGTTTGACTCAAAATTGGCCATCCCCTCAATGCCTATGTGTCCCTTGTGTGTCTCTTATGTTGATGTCACATATATGCCACTTCATCCAAGCCTCTTCCTCTCTCCAAAAACTCTATAAATAGAGGCCTTCTCCTCTTCATTTGGCATCTCTCATATTTGCATTGGTATTATGCTAACATAGCTCTAGATTTCATGTTTTCATATGCTTTTAGTCTTTCATGTTTAATTCACATAGATATCGCATATTAGGCTTCAATTTGGTGAATGAATCTTAGTTTAAATCTAGTATATGCATATCATCTTCATAGCTAGTTTAGATCATCATTTGAAGGAATTGATACTAGTTCCTTATTCTAGCTGTTGAATTGCTTCATTTGTTTCCATGCTTGCATTCCATTTGGGGATCCATTATATTTAGTGTGTTTGAGAGAGCACACCTACATCCTATCAAAAGATCAAATCAAACAAGTTAAATAGGGTGCTCACTTGTTTTAGTTCAATCTGATGTTATGTTGAGTGCTTTGTTGGTTGCTTGCTCTTTCATATGCTCTTGAATCGATTATATATGCTAACCCGCTAATCTTTTATGTTTGAGCTTGCTACCAACATATTGAAGAATTCCTCGTACGCACATAGTATAAAATAATTAAATGTGTAATTAACTCAGTAGACAAATATTAAATGCGTACAAATGTCGGCCCAAATCTCATACAAGTCGGCCTAAACATTTTACATTAAAGTTTGAATCAATCCTGACATGTATGCAAAAACTATTTTGCTCGACACTTAAAATCTCTGTCGCTCAACACTTAATATTTCACTTGCCTCAGCATGATGTAACTCAGCAACCTAAAACTTGCTCAGCAATGTTGCTTGGCCTTTAATGTTTAGCTCGGCCACAGTGATAACTAACTAAAAACTGCCTAAGTAAATGACTAAGTGTTGGTCATTAATCATCAACAAAACTTAGGGATTAACAAAAATAGGGTAACATATTGTCTGTATTTGGGGGGAGGGGAAAGGTGGGGGATTAAGAGGGTTTATAAGGGATATGTGGGGTATTGGGTGGGTATTGGAAGAGGGTGACAAAAGGGAGCTTGGGGCAATTTTTAAAAAAAATAAGAGTATTCTTTAGTATGACATGAATGCATGTGATATGACACAGGTTCACTAGGTGACTCCCTCATGTGGCATTAAATATAGGGTATATAAACTTGAGTAAGTTCCCTTTATTGAATCTTGGGTGTTGAGATGACCTTCCTAAGCTCAAAGTTTTGCAGAAGATATTCAAGGAAAACAAAGGAGAATTTATAATGAAAATAATACTAGAAATTGCCTCTTATAAGAGAATTTGAATGTGTAAAATGAATGCATTAATGTGTGGTTATTTATTTTAAAAAATTGAATATACAATAGGGATAGCATACCATTAATGAGGACAAACAAATATAACAACATTTTTTCACAATTTCCCAAAAGAATAAAAATTATGCATGAAGAACCTAAGCTAGAATTTTATTTTTTAGAGAATCAAACATGTGTCTTAAATTTATTTGTTTTGAAGAATAAATATTAATTATGGAAATGTATACTTAAGCCATAAAATAACTATATCTAAAGAAAGGGAAGAAAAATTGAGATCTGCAAAATTTCAAGAAATTAACAATTAGCAAAACTAGCATTATGACAAGCAGCTAGTGAAACTAATGTTAGGATAAGTAGCTATATCAAACTATCATGATCAAAGATTACCTTATATTTATTATTTAGATATGATCCACCACAATCCTATACTTTAGTGAATCTTGGTGCACCAATTATTATGATGAATAAGATAATAGACATATTTAATCTTAAAAGTATTAAATAAATTCCTACAATTATAGAAATGACTAATCATTTTGCAATTGAATCAGAAGGTATAGGGGATAATTTGATCACTTGTATAAAATCTTGGGATTACTTAGCTAATTGTATATAGTTTTGAAGTTAAGGTTCAATTGTGGGGTTACATTGTCTTTTTGGTAGGCCATGACTTGCAATAGTTGGCGCATGCAGTAGTTGTTGGTTAGCTCATGTGAACATCTCTAATGATAATCAAGTAAATAGATTGGCCTTGTATCCACCTAACTAACCATTCTTTGAAACTAAGGATCCCTTATGGGTGGATGGTGATAGTGTGAACACAAAATCTATTAAACCCATCTTGAAAATTGACCAAAGTCTTGCTCATATGAAATTGGTGAAGAGACTTATTTCAAATTTGTTTTCAAAATATGAAATTTCATAGTTAAATTTTAGAACATTTAATATTTTTTTGATTAAATTAAGTTGGAAACAAGTGTCCCAAAATATTTATAAAGGATGCTAAAAGGCTAGATGAAACAAACCTAAATAGGCCAGAAACTTAAAAGAAACAATACAAATAGAGAAAGAGGAATGGATAGAGATGCCAACGAGAGAGAGAGAGAGAGAGAGAGAGAGAGAGAGAGAGAGAGAGAGAGAGAGAGAGAGAGAGAGAGAGAGAGAGAGAGAGAGAGAGAGAGAGAACNAGAGAGAGAGAGAGAGAGAGAGAGAGAGAGAGAGAGAGAGAGAGAGAGAGAGATAGCACCCAAATCTCACTTAGATAATCTCATGTACAGAGGGAGATAACCTATCACCTATAACATGAGTATGCAATTGGAAAGAAGAAGAATAAAGACCTTTTCCAATACAAACAAAAATCAAAGCAATATTTTCTTCCAAATGATTGATACAATGGAAGAATGAGGATAAAAACCATAGGGGGCCCATCAAAAAACAATGAAGGAGCATCCACATGTGTAATAAAAATTATACATGTGGATTTACCCATATAGATTTTATCAACAAAAGAAGAACAAGGAGGTTCCAAAGTCAAAGGAAAATCAATTGGCAAGAGAAGGTAGTGTGTTCCACCATAGACTCTGATGACATTAGTCTTACACAAAAAGAAAGATATATGTGTCATCATCATGGGAGGAATCATACAAAAAATCATCAAAAGCATGGATAGTTGGTGGGCATCATTAGCATCCTTCAACCACATAGAAGACCCCTTGTGATGGGAAAGAGGACTCCAGTAGAAAAAAATTTATTTCATGAATTTTGAGATTTTTCATATCCTTTTGGAAAGTTAAGTGGTGATCAATAGAAAAAATGTTATTTCAAAAAGGTTTAGATGTTTCATGTTCTTTTGGAAATATTTCTTTGAATACACTTCAATTTTTTATTTCATTTAATCAAGTGTTACTTCATCAATCTATATATAATAAGTTTTTAGTAATTGAACCAATTGATGAATTTTTTCCTAAGAAAAAAACAAACATTAATCCACAAATAGAATTGCCCCAAAATTAAAGAATTTGTTGACATTTTGTGCCAACACAATTTTATATTTTAATGAGGTCAATGCATGCAAACACATGCACACATTAGATCTATATTAGAGATGAGCCTAGACCTATTTGAAAATCTCAATGAAGAATGGTCCCCATAGTTAAATAGTGTTAAAAAATAACTATATAAGCTATTGATTGTGGCATCCATTTATCTTATTTGAGATAGTCAATATGGGTCTCACCTTTACTTTTTAACTCAAATAAAAATGGTAAGTAGTGTAGATGTATTAATTACATGATACTCAACAAATGCAATAATGAAAAACCATTTTTCTTTTCCTTTCATTAATAAGGTGTTGGACACACTAGCAAGTAAGAAATGATGTTCTTTTCTTGATGGATTCAGTGGTTATAGTTCGATATACAAAAATCAAAACAACATTTACATGTACTTGGAAATATTTGCATAATAATGTCTTATCTTCTCGACTGAACAATATGTGCCACATTCCAAAAGGCAATATTAAGTATTTTCTCTAGTATAGTTCATGATTATATATAAATTTATGGGATGAATTTACTATTAATGATAATATATTTAATGAAGACAAAACTAATCTTGAAAATGTTTTGTAGAGATGTGGAAAAATGAATCTATTTTAGCTGTGAAAATTACCATATAGAAGTGTTAGGCCACTACATTTTTGATTAACTGATGTATATCTTATGGAGATGATGAATACCGAGTGATACCGAGCATCATGATTGTAGAAATGACTAGATCAGTTATTGTTTTGTTGTTGATGTCAAGCAATTGATTAATTGTTTTTTATTATGTTACTATATCTTAAGAGGTGAAGTTAAATGGGTGACAAATACAGATCAAACAATGATTAAGTAATGATGATATAGTTGTTTTCTACTATATATTTGATGTTATGAAATTGATACAATTGATTGATCAAGTAAGAAAATGCAAAGAATTAAAGTTATCATTGAAAGAGTTACTTTATCGAGCTAGAAAGAGTCAGTCGGTAGAATGTTATGTGAGCTAGTTACAGTTATAGAACACCGAGTGAAAGTCAAGCACTGAGCACCAAAGATGAGTTAGACACTGAGCAATTTTTATGCCCTGCATACCCGTCCCTACATTTTGTGTGCAAAATGTTAGGTCCCCCTTTGTTTTTTGCTTTTGGCTCTTACCTTGTCTTCTTTGCCTTTGCTTCTTTGGTTTCCTTCCCTAGGTTTTCTTTCTTGTGGTGTTGGTTTTGTTTTGTGATTTTGTTCCTCATGTCTCCAGTACCTGGTCCCGAAGTCGGTCATTTCTTTTCCAGAAGCCGGATCCCAGACTCCGGGATTCTCTGTCACGATGTCTTCTTTTCGTAAGAGGGTATGGTCGCACGGAATCCTCGAGCCTTGAGTCTAGAAGTTTTCCTATTCCAAAGTTTGCGGAGAGAGGGGTAACTTGCTTTTACCTCGGGTATAAGTAGGATTTACCTGTCATTTTCACAGTTACTACGATCAAAATACTTAGGCAATTAGCGACTTCATAGGCAATTTGAGCGAGAATTGAGTGCATGCTCCTCTGAACTTAGTGAGTAACAACGAAGTGATCTTCAGTAGCTATGCATGATGTTGGAGGTGAAAACTATTGCAGAGTGGTCTAGTGCTTCTCCCCTTTGCAATTCTTCAGATTCCAGGTTGGTGTTTCTGGTTCTTTCCTTCATTTTTGACCTTTTGTCATTGTGTTCCCTTTTTTTTTCTACTTCGCTTTGTTTGTGTTTTTGCTCTACATCCTTGTCATCTGGTTCACCACCCGCTTGTGGGTTGGCTTGGACAGAGGGTTGCCTGCCCTCTATGCATTATAAGATACTATATATTTTGTACATTTTTAGCGTTGTTTTGTTAGGGTAGTCATTCCGCATTTTCGTTCTACTGTAAATATGATGTATATGATGTATATCCTCTACTTTCTGTGTACATATCCTTTGGCCCCACTGTACTTAGTTGTATATTCTATGTGTATCTATCTAGTCTCACATCAAGCTCATCATGCTTCATCTATATTTCATCCAAGTTTGCAAGCTCATTCTAAATGGAATATTGCCTAGTTGAAGCTCGGCTCTCGGCTGGTTTCAACCAGGCGGTTTTCTCTCTCCTCTGTCAATCAGCCTTCATGTTTCATTTATGTCCCACACATGCATTCAAGACTATCTAAGTGGCCTCTGATTTTCATGCATTTAGATATTTGGCATCACCGTTTCCATAACTACCAATTTATTGCATAGCCAGGTGACGCCCATGTGGGCCTAACAACTCACTTTTCGCTCATATCTTCCAACGGTTAGTTTTCCAGACCCCGGGTCCTTTGTCTTCATCCAACCCACATCTTAATTTTATTGAATGTGCTGAAACCCCTGGACCTAGATAGTGGTTAATTTCCTAAGTCTGCATTATATATATACCTTTTCAGGATTTTGGACCCAAACTAACTTTTCAGGTAAAGGCTGTGCCTCGGTGGTAAGATCTTCGGATCTCAGAGTATTATTTATCTATGAATTCTAACAGTTGCCTTGCCTTACAGGTTTTCAAAACAATGTGCCTTCACTATGTCTAAGACTTCCACATCTTCACCACCCAGGAGTTCGGAACTCCCCTCCACAGTGGTCACCAGGGCAGCCGTTAGATCCAAAATCGAGAGGGCCTTAGAGAAATTTCCCCTCAGCATGAAATATTTGAAGGAAAATGTTGTTGTGGGGTCAAACATTGAATCCCAAGTCTAGTTGATCACCAAGAATAGCATCGGTATGGGGGTGGAAGAGGAGCAGGAAGCCCTAAGGGATGTGGGGCCTCCTTTGGTTACCAGGAGAAAGAAAGGGCTCAATCCAAAACCAAAGATAGAACCGGAGCTTGGGATGCCGCACATCCCAGAAGTACAGATCGTTTCTTCCGACTCCCCAGAGCTGGAGAAAGGGCCAGAGCACGTCCACATCCTAGAAAATCCTCTCCCCCATGACGAATTTGATGATGTATTTAGAACTAATGAGTTTGGGAATTTGCAAGGAGACGTCGCACAGTCGGAGGAAGAAACTGCCGCGCAGGAAGAAGCTCCGGAGTAGGAACCTACATAGGAACAGGAAGCAAAAATGGAAAAAGAAAAGGGGATGGAATAGGAGAATACCTCTGGAGTCCCATAAATATAATTTATGGGAGTTTCAGGCCAACAGACGCAAAATGAACAAATGGCATCGGCTGGGGAAACCAGACCCACGGGAACAACCGTGACCCCAACCACCGTGTTCCAGATGCCACTCCCAAAGGTAACATTTAGGGAGGTAATCATTGCAGCCCAAACATTGAATCTTGGACCATTGCCTCCCCCACTACCAGAAGATATACCAATAGAGGAGAACATCCCAGCCACAGAGGTTGAGGAAGAGCAGTGACAAGATGAAGAAGAGAACCCTGGGGCAACCAATGAAGATCCAAATATTTCCAAGGATATAGACAGCGGGGCAAAAGACGCAGGTATCACCAGAGAAAATGTTGCCAGTGAGTCAGAAGATACAGGGAAGAAGCCAGAAGAGGCTCATACTGTTGAAGGGGCACAATAAGAACCTGGGGAGAAATCACATGAGAAAATTTTGGCTACAAAGCCACCCCTACCGCGACAGTGGTTGGTGGAATCTCAAAAGAGAAAGGCCCCAAAAACACCCAAAGCCCATCTTTCTTTGGCAGAGATGATGGATCAGGCACAAAACCCACCAAAGACTAAGAAATCCCGGACAGTCCACACTCTTCAGACCGATTTGGGCAGAGAAATAGTCATAGTAATCGTGACACCTTCCCCAGAAGTGGATGAGGCAATGGCTAAAGCTGGAGATTACAATGTCACAAAGGTGTCGTTGGGGAAGAGAGGAAAATAAGGTGAATTGAACCTGTTGAAAGAAGCAGCCAAGGCAGTGGAGGCTTGCTACAAGAAAGAGGCCCAAAAGTTCAAGGTAGAAAAGGAGAAAAATGCAAACCTCATGGGACTGCTGACTGAGCTGGTCCGACCCATTAGCGCTATTCCCTCAAGGGCCTCTACGTCAGATGCACCACTTCCTTAGAGTGATATAGACTCATTACGGGCAATGAAGAGAAAGGCCCAAGTGGTTGATGAATGGGTTTCCTTGCAATTGGGAAATGTCTGGCGTTTCCTGGTGTCCACACTCCCGAATCTATATGTGGCTTGCCACATCCTACACCAGGCTAAAACTACCATCTCCATATGGGAGGGAGATATCGAGAATTATGAGGCATGGAAGGTTGAGTTGGAAGAACTCATTGGCCTTGGAGAGGAGATTGTATCTGAGTTTAGAATTTTAGGAGAAGAATCATTCGATGTTGTAAGGACCCAGCACTCCAGACTTGACCTCACATTGGGGGTTATCAAGCAACTGGTGGGGATCTTGCGTGATAAGGTCAATATAGTCCAATATTCTTTCAATTTATACAAGTCTTTTGTTTTGAAGGTCTCTGGAGCTGATCTGTTTAGCACCAACACATGCACGTCAGAGGAATATGTTTTGGGGAAGTTTGATGAATTAATGGAATCAAGGTATCTATCTCAGGAGGGGATAGATAGAGAAAAAATGATGCGAATAACTCGCATGGTGCTCAAGGGTCATGATGCGGTAAAAATGGCTAAAGAATTTAAGGGAAATATTCCAGACCTGGGAGAGCAGATTGAGGTGGCCAAGTACCAGTGATTTGGCCTTAGAGACATCGATGAAGATGGGATTTCCCATCTCCTCTAGACCTTCAATGACAGCAAACAATAATAGAGATTCTCTGAGAGCTGGAGAAGACTTTCAAGGAAAATGTGTTGTATTCTTTATTCCTTCGGAACACAAGTTCCCGGATCCCAGAATTCAAGATCCTACATTTTGTATTCTTTAAGTGACCCGTGTCCTAGTCCTCAAGGCTGACCGGTCACTTTCAAGACAGTAAAAAAACATTGTCAGAAGGTGGGTATCCACAACAAGGCACGTCAGCTCAATGGGAGGCTTCTAACAGATGGTCTTCCCAAGGTGCCACTTCAATGTTACACCTGGCGCATCAGGAATAGGGCATTGCTTTCCCATTTATGAGGCATGTAGCCTCAATCCCCGGGGGTTCAGATTTCTTCTTTCTCCTTCTTAGCTCTCTTCTCGAGGCTGATTCTTCCACTCCATCCTTATTGTCTTATTCTTCTGACATGTTAGGCCTTTTCTATCTTGAGGTCTTTTGTAGAGTGGTGCAGGTAGTACCGGCCACCAGATAATGTATTTAATTGTAAAATGTAACATAATTTAGGGTTAAGGTTAGATCAAAAGATGTGTATAAATAATAAGTCTGACCTCATTCCAAGGGTTGGCAAAATTGATGATTTTGTAGTCCATAGTTAATAGCAATTTGGTTTTCTCAGTTCTTGGTTGCAGAGCTCAATGCTCCATAGTTTCCAAGCTTTAAGTAGTTAGATGCTCCCTTGGAGCCACCATTGTACCATGCACCAGTGCTTGCTAGAAGAGATGTTAATGAAGAAGGAAGAATTCTCTCAATGATGTTGTTGGCATTGTCTTCTGGGTTAATGGTATTTTATGCTTTTTGTTCTTTATGTCATTTGCTCTGATGCTTAAAGCATATTAACAACCTCCTTTCTTTTGCTACTGATGAAGTATGAACTGATGGTTGTATGTTTCTTCGGTATTTAGTTTAGTGTGTTAGAGCATTGTTGATGTTTTGAATTTTTAGCATGACTATAGGTAGATGAAATCTTTCTAACCCTGCAAGATCTTTTTAAGTTTATTTGTTAAGTAAAATCATGCTTGGAGAAAACCCCACTCACCTAAATCCCCAGAGTTGACAAGTTGAAGATAACCAACTATCCCCCTCAAAAAATAGTCACATCTCCCAACCGAGCCCTGCACTATCGAGACCCAACTCTCACGTGCTTGGAGGCCTGAGGAATCTCATTTCACCGGACAACCTTTACATGCAAAGTTGGTCGGTACCCTGGTACCCAGTGACAACTTACCTCTAATGGTAGACTCGGTCACAAATGTCCTATCAACAGAAACTTGCACTAGAAGGAGGGAATGAACTCGTCCCCCTCTTAGGATTCTAATTTTACACCTCCCGAAGGTTCCCCAAGGTGTAGTTTTAGGAGTCAAGCCTTCAGTGGGATTGGGTCTTTCTCCCCAACGAGATTTGAAAGAATCCTTAGATCAGCCCCTGATCCCGGAAGGTTTGTCAAACTTGAACCTCCTACTCGAAAGAAACGGACCCCAAAAATCACACCAGCCACCATTACCTGGGGGTCTAGTGTACCACAGAATATCCAAACTTCCCAGACAATCTCGGGGATCAACGTTCAACCTACTAAAAATTCAGCTCCCCAAATGGCTGGATATTTTGGAAATACGGGGTCCCCTATGGGAACTTTCCTGGGTGCAACCAATGATTTACCCTCGCAGTTGAAAATGATTTGCCCACGATATGAACACCTAGGCTTGCAAACCACAGAGGAACACTTGCAGGCATACAAAGATGCCATGAACCAACACTTGATCCAACATGAAGATGTTGTGACCCAGATCTTTCCCCTGGCGAACTAAACTAGTACCTTAACCTTCCCGCCAACTCCATCAATAGTTGGCAAGACATGGAGGATGCCTTCTTGGCCACCTTTCACATACACGTGGACCCAGCTTGGTCCCACAACCAGTTCATTTCCACCAGAAATGAACCAAATGAACCCCTTGCAACATTTAATCACTAGTTCCAATGCACGTTGAAGTGGTGCATGGGTCCTTTCATCCCATCCACAGAAGTAACCATATAGACCTATCTCAATGTGATGGACCCCTTCATTGCCACTCTCCTCTAGAGAACAACTTCCCCGGGTGACCATGATACTTTGGAAAAAGTTTACAACCTAGCCTTAGAACTGTCTCATGGCCTCAATAAGTCCCCGGGCAAGATTGGACAAAGTACACCATTCAATATGATCCCCGGCGGAACTGCGTACATCAGGGGATATAACCCCAATCTGGTAATGGGTGTCCCTGCGATGGCCATGAATCCCTCACCACCACTGATAGACCAGTAGGGCTGGTACATTTATCCATCATAGACTCAAGTAATACCAGGTCTGGAATCTTTCCCTTGGAACCAGCCACAATAGACACAACCACATGGAGTGCCCTTCTTTTAGTCGTCCACAGTTGGAGGACTGCCGCCCTTAACTCTAGCAAATACTGCTGCCTTCCCAGGGAATCAACAACAACAACCGTCACACTGTGACACAAACACTCAGTTGACCGCCAAGGTAGAATCCCTCCGATGAATGTTGTCCACCTTGACTGTGGACATGGGTCAACTAAAAGTGGGGTATTATGCACCCCAAAACTCCAATTCCCAAAGAGGGAATATTTTCTCTGGCCAACGAAATAACAATGCCAGGGGAATAAATTTCAACAATGGGCCTCGGCCCAACCAACATCAATGGAAAAAAAACACAAACATCAAAGGTCCACCTCCAAACTAAAATGCCAATCAAGGTGGTTCTGGACCATCTCATTTTACACCAGTCACAGATTTCTAGCCCATGACCAATTGGTGTAGATTGCATGACACAGGCTCCCACAATGAGGTAAACTGTGCCACACTAGAGAAGGTCATCATGATCTCCCAGCTGGACAAACAACAAGCATCTGAACCTACTCCCCCAGAACCTCCTATATAAGAGCCAACTCATGGTGCATTCACCTATGAGACCATCTTCTTCAGTTTTACCAGAGAAGACGAATAAGAATCTGAGTTGCAGGGATTCTTTGGTGAATTGATTCTGGCCTTTGAGGCCAATGCCTTCACCAACCCATGGGCTCCTTACAACACTCAGAGCCAGGTTGGTAAAGGGTCAGTTTATATGCTGACACCTCCCAAGGACACTCCTCCTTGGGACAACACAACCGACTGGCCTGTCGCTCCAAAAGGTTCTAGCTCTAATCAAGCGAAAGACCCGGCTGAGGGAAGCCACCAATTCCTAGGAGGAAAGTTTGACATCACGAAGGCATTAGAACAAACCACCACATCCATGACCTTGATAGAGGTTTTACTAAACTGTCCTGAGTAGAAGAAGTCTCTTCTGAAGCTCCTAGGAAACTTGGAGGTTGTCAGTCGCCCACCCAAGACTGTCTCTTTTGAGCATGCCAACGCGGCTGTCTTCCGGGAAAATACAAAGGACCCTCCATTCCTACTAGGCGTGAACATACAAGGAAAAAACATACACAACTGCCTTGTGGATTCTGGGGCTTCGGGAAAAATCGTGCCTCTATCCATATGCTAGAAGCTTAGATTTCGACCCACCCTATCTAATGGTGCAGTAATTCAACTGGATAAAACTGCTGTGAAAATGGTGGGTGAATTAAAGAATGTCTGAATATAGCTCATCTAGGACCCCATAATAGCCAACATAATCAACATCCAAGTGGTGGACATCCTAGAGACTTATGGGATGTTCTTAAGTCAAAATTGGTCTAAGTCCTTGAACGGATACTTTTCGACTGACTTTTCCCACTTATGGCTCCCCTGGGAAGGAGAATCAAACAAGATCTAGGTTGAAAGTGAGCCCCAAATGAAGTAGGCCCTTACCAAAGTCAAGAGGGTTAACAAGGTCTTATTCTTTGAGACTTCCCCCGGGGTGTACCAACCCCTTGAAATCTTAACGTTTGATTTCACCCTGGGAGAAGATCCCATAGTTCTGCAGAGAATCCAAGACCTAGAAGAAAAGTTGAGGGTTGAGGCTAACTCTCAGGGTGCCATAGCGACCACTGCTACAATCTTGTCTGGCACTTGGTGCTGGGAAAATTATCAGAAGCATTCATAGCTAGAGTGTGAGCCTTGTCTTTCTGTAGCTACTCAGCACATTGACGCCTGCCGGGACAAAGAACATACAACTGATTCCCCGGAGCCCAGTATTTCTACTGGAAGCATTTCTTCAGTGCCATCTCTCTAGGGATCCCAATTCCAAACCCCTTTGGAAGTGAACCTCACCCACACACAATCAGCGCCAGAGGAAACTCCTCCCAAATCACTCAAAAATAATCCAAAGCCTGTTCCATCTCCCCAGCGCCAGACGAAAAGCGATGATCTATGGACCCTTAAGTTTGATGGTTCCCGATCCAAACAAGGCTGTGGGGAGGGAGTAGAATTAATCAACCCATGAGGAAAATCCTTCCTCGCATCCTATAGGCTGTAGTTCAACTACACAAACAACATTACAGAGTACGAGGCCTTAGTCCTTGGACTCTTATTTGCATTAAGGAAAGGAATCACTCACTTCTGGGCCCTGGGTGATTCAGAGTTGATTGTCAAACAAGTCCGAAGTCAATACACATGTCATGATAAGAGGCTAGCTGCATACCACAATTGGGCATGGAGCCTTATTGAAGATTTTTATGCCTTCAACATTGATCTTATTCCCCGGTGATGGAATTATGTCTCAAATGCCCTCGTTGTTTCTGCCAGCACACTTGAGCCCATGGCCGACTCATGAATCTGGAGATTTTCCATTGAGATGATCCCCACCCCGTCCATTCTAGATAACGTCACCCACTTTCAGGTTTTTGAGGATGATCAACATATCCTGGCCTTCATGGACAACATTGGCATTTTCAAAGACCAGATAGTGGAGGAACGAGACCATGATGATACTGGGTAGGGTGATGAAGATGATGGGATCATGGACATACCTACCAACACCATCCCAAAGGGGATGGTCGCACTTGAACATATCTTCGACTCGGACCCTCATGGCCAGGAAAATATATCATCCTCCTCTGAGGGAGAAAAATTTGAGAAAGTAAGCATCGGCCAGCCTGGTGAAGAAAAGATGATATACATCGGTACTTCCTACTCCCCTGAGGAGAAGGAAAAGATTCTCATGGTTCTCTGGGAATACATAGACATGATCGTGTGGGGGTATGAGGATTTGAAGACATACGACACATCCATTATGACTCATACCATCCCACTGAAACCTGATGCTAAGCCTTTTCGGCAAAAGCAACAACCAGTCAACCCACTCTTCGAGCCTCTAATTCATCAAGAGGTGGAAAAAATATTGTCAGCCTGAATAATCTTTCCAATCTGGCATACTATGTGGGTTGCCAATTTGGTCCCTGTTAGAAAGAAGAGCGGTGAAATTCACCTTTGTGTGGATTTCCAAAATTTGAATAGGGCCTCCAAGAAAGATAATCACCCTCTCCCCTTGTTGGATGAGGTGTTGAAGATAGTGAATGGGTCACAAATGATGTCTTTCTTAGACGGATACTCCAGCTACAACCAATTCATGGTTAAATATGAAGATAGAGACAAAATGGTGTTCACCACCAAGTGGAGAATGTTTGCATATTGGAGGATGCCCTTTGGCTTGATTAACGCAGGGGCCACATTTCAAAAGGCCATGGACATTGAATTTGAGGGCCTTGTGAACCGGTGCATAATCATCTACATGGATGATTTGACTGTCTTTTCTCAGGACAGGCGTGACCATTCTGCCCACCTCACTCAGATCTGTAAGAGATGTTGCCGGTATGAAATATCCCTCAACCCAAGAAGTGCATATTTGGGGTCACTGAAGGGAAGTTTCTTAGGCACATTGTCTCTGAGAAGGGTATATCTATTGACCCTGAGAGAGTTGAGGCACTACTAAATTTGCAAATGCTCGGCAGCAAGAAAGAGATGCAATCTTTCTTGGAAAAGATCAACTTTGTCCGGTGGTTCAGCATGGGATTCACTGAGATAGTGAAGCCACTTAATGAAATGATGAAGAAATATACCAAAATTGAGTGGAGTCCCGAAGCAAAATGGAAATTCACCCAAATTAAACAAACGATAATGGAGGCACTGTCCTGGCCAGTCCGAACTACTCCCTCCCATTTTATATTTACTCCTTTGCTTCGCCACATTCTGCCACGACAGTATTGACCCAAAAGGTTGAGGGGGAAGAACGACCAATAGCTTTCATGAGCTCTCCCTTCAAGAACACTAAAGTTTGTTATTCATCATTGGAAAAGTAGGCCTTTTCCCTTGTTCACACCATGAAGAAATTCTGACATTACATTCTCCGGAGCAAGGTGCATGCCATCATCCGGGACCAGGCTGTGAAATCTCTGTTAATGCAGAGCAAGTTGGGCGAGAGATGGGGGAAATGGATGGTAATCCTCTAGGAATATGACTTAGAAATGCAACCCATGAAGATAGTCTGAGACCAGGGACTAAGTCGAGTGATGACTGAAAAGACTCCCCACATAGAATGTCAAACATACACAGTGGAGTCTATCACTCGAGACTCGTGGTACACCGATTTGGTGTACTTATTGTTAAACAATAGATGCCTAGAGGGGTTACCTCCAAGCAAACACCATGCCCTGTAGATGAAAAGTGCCCACTTCATGATAAAAAACTCCACGCTTTACCGTAGGAACTATGAAGGAGTGTACCTTTGATGCATCGACAGGGACCAAGCTGCAAAAATGTAGTTTGGGACCAGGCATGGCTTAGCCGATGCCATAGCCCATCAGATCCTTAAGGCTAGATATTACTTTCCCTACATATTTAAAGATGTTTACACTCACGTTTGAAGGTGCCATACCTGCCAAACCGTGGCACATTATGAGCGTAACCTGGCTATGCCCTTACAGCCAGTGTTTGAAGCTAGACCTTTTGCCCAATGGGCATTTGAATTTATTGGGGAGATCAACCCCAACTCATCATCCAACCACTGATACATCCTAACTGCAACTGATTACTACACCCGGTGGTCTAAAGCCATACCTTGCAAAAACAACACGACAGACATGGTTATCAAATTCCTAGAAGAAAACATCGTCACAAGATTCAGAATGCCCTTCGCTATAGTGTGTGACAATGGTCCAGCATTTTCTTTGGCACAACTACTTGAGTGGACCTATGACCGGAAGATCACTCTAAATTTTTCCAGCAACTATTACCTCTAGGGGAACGGTGTTTCTAAATCAACAAACAAAAATCTACTCGAATTGATCAAACACCTGCTAGAACAGAACCCCCAAAATTGGCACCAAAAGCTGAGATTCGCCCTCTAGGAATATCGCATTCAAATCAAGGTCACCCTGGGAACATCCCCATTCCATCTGGTTTATGGCTAGAACCCAGTATTCCCAATCAACTTACAGATCCCAGTTTTGTAGTTTATGCAGGAATTCAGCAACTGAGATAATATTATGGAGGTTCATCTCCTGAATCTGGTGTGGATGGAAGAACAATGTGACACAACCCTTAACATTTTGCGTGTCACCAAGTAGTAGTAAAATGATGGTTTGAGTATAGAGCCCAATATAAGGCCTTTCAGATTTTAGACCTAGTCCTTTTGTGGGACAAGGCTTGAGAAAATAAAGGAAAGCACACCAAGTTCCAACGGCTCTGGCTCAAACCATACCTAATCTCAGAGATCTTCCGGGCAAATACCTATCACCTTAACACCATGACTGGAGAACCTATCCCATTGCCCGTTAATGGATAGTTTCTCAAACATTACTTCGAATGAGGCCGGTTTGCCCAGAGTTGTATTTTATGTAAATTCTCTTGTTTGTAAATATTTATTTTCCGGTGCCTCGTTTGGGGGTGCCTTGCTTTGTAAATAGTCTTGCGTGCCATCGTCCTCTGGGGCCACCCCTTTTTATTTTGTTTTGTTTTCTTGTTTCCTTTTTCAGGTTCTAGCATTTTTATCCCCCTCTTGTAAGGCTGGTATGCTTTGCATAACACCTAGTCTCCGGGATGGCGCCTCTAGCACTGTGGTAAACTTAAGAATCTATTGTTAGCATGGTGGAATTGGTCTAGTCTCTGGAGTTATTTTGCAAGTTTGGTAGAAAATTATGAGTAATATTCATCAGATTTATCCCTGAAAGTCTGGTAGTCAGTGAAATAAAGAATTAAGGAACAAGTAATCAGACACATCGAGGGTAGATCGGTTGCACTAGTTGGTCGACCCAAGTCTGGAACTTTTAAAGATTCTTTTCAGGTTTGGAGTTTTCCTTCCCCATTCAGCAAATTAAGGTGGGTGGATGGGTGAAAGAAGTACCATCATTGAATTTAACTAAGCTCAAGCTCAACTGTAAAAAAAGTACTACCCTCCCACCTAGAAAATAAAACAACAAAAGGAAAAATGGGATGAGACTCTGGTATCCGAGAGAAATGCACAAAATTGATGACTTTGGGTTTAATATACTTAGTGCCTCTTCTCTACTTTTCCCAGAGGTCATCGGCTTGATTTCCTTCCAAAACACACACTTCACCACTGATGAAAGGATCATGGATTGGACCGCGTATGGCCAGATTTTCTCAGACGTTTCACACCTTGCAAGCAAGATGCTTTGGGTAATGATTTATTCTGGTTTTTCTAACCAGAGATTCTATGGTTCTCAAATGCACTAAGGCATTCATCCCAGATAGTCACCATTTGTTATGCCCTGCATACCCATCCCTACATTTTGTGTGTAAAATGTTGGGTCCCCATTTGTTTTTTGCTTTTGGCTCTTGCCTTGTCTTCTTTGCCTTTGCTTCTTTGGTTTCCTTCCCTAGGTTTTCTTTCCCACAGTGTTGGTTTTTTTTTGTGCTTTTGTTCCTCGTGTCTTTGGGACTTGGTCCTGGAGTTGGTCATTTCTTTTCTAGAAGATGGATCCCGGACTCTAGGGTTCTCTGCCACGATGTCTTCTTTTTGTAAGAGGGTGAAAGTTTGCCTATTCCAGAGTTTGCAGAGAGAGGGGTAACTTGCTTTTACCTCGGGTATAAGTAGGATTTACCTATCATTTTCATAGTTACTACGATCAAAACACTTAGGCAATTTCAGAGTGACTTCATAGGCAATTTGAGTGAGAATTGAGTGCATGCTCCTTTGAACTTAGTGAGTAACAACGAAGTGATCTTTAGGAGCTGTGCGTGACATTGGAGGTGAAAACTATTGCAGAGCGGTCTAGTGCTTCTCCCCTTTGCCATTCTTCAGATTCCAGGTTGGTGTTTCTGGTTCTTTCCTTTGTTTTCAGATTTTTGTCGTTGTGTTCCATTTTTTTGTTTCTGCTTCGCTTTGTTTTCATTTTTTCTCTGCATCCTTGTCATTTGGTTCACCACCCGCTTATGGGTCGGCTTGGCCAGAGGGTTTCCCGCCCTCTTTGCGTTGTAAGATATTGTATATTTTGTACATTTTCAATGTTTTTTTGTTAGGGTAGTCATTCCGTGTTTTTGTTCTGCTATAAATATGATGTATATGATGTATATCCTCTTCTTTCCATGTATATATCCTTTGGCCCCACTGTACTTAGTTATATATTCTATGTGTATCTATCTAGTCTTGTGTCTAGCTCACCATGCTTTGTTTGTATTTCATCCAAGTTTGCAAGCTCGTTCTAGATGGAATACCGCCTGGTTGAAGCTTGACTCTCAGCTGGTTTCAACCAGGCAGTTTTCTCTCTCCTCCATCAATCAGCCTTCATGTTTCATTTATGTCCCATGCATCCATTCAAGACTATCTAAGTGGCCTCCACTTTTTGCACGTTCGGACAGTTTATGCCGCCCTCGCCATAAATCCCATTTATTGCATAGCTAGGGGACACCCACGTGGGCCTAACAACTCACTTTTTTCTCATATCTTCCAACGGTTATTTTTCCAGACCTCGGGTCCTTTGTCTTCATCCAACCCACATCTTACTTTTGTTAAGTGTGCTGAAACCCCCAGAACCGGATAGTGGTTAATTTCCTAAGTCTGCATTATATATATATACCTTTTCAGGATTTTGGACCCAAACTAACTTTTCAGGTAAAGGACGTGCCTCGGTGGTAAGATCTCCAGATCCTGGAGTATTATTTATCTATGAATTCTAATGGTCACCTTTCCTTACAAGTTTTCAAAACAATGTGCCTTCACTATGTCTGAGGCTTCCGCACCTTCACCACCCAAAAGTCCAGAACTCCCCTCCACAGTGGTCACCAAGGCAGCCGTCAGGTCCAAAATTGAGAGGGCCTTAGAGAAATTGCCCCTCAGAATGAAATATTTGAAGGACAATGCTATTGCGGGGTCAAAGATTGAATCCCAAGTCCAGTTGATCACCGACACCAGCATCGGTATGGAGGCAAAAGAGGAGTAGGCAGCCCTAAGGGATGTGGGGCCTCCTTTGGTTACCAGGCGAAAGAAAAGGCTCAATCCAAAACTAAAGATAGAACCAGAGCTTGGGATGTCACACATCCCAGAAGTACATATCATTTCTTCTAACTCCCTGGAGCCAGAGAAAGAGCCAGAGCGCATCCACATCCTAGAAAATCCCCTCCCCCATGATGAATTTGATGATGTATTTAGAACTGATGAGTTTGGGAATTTGTAGGGAGACCTCGCACAATCGGAGGAAGAAATCGCCGCGTAGGAAGAATCTCCGGAGCAAGCCTGCGCAGGAATAGGAAGAACAAATGGAAGAAGAAAAGGGGGAAGAACAAGAGAATACCTCTAGAGTCCTGGAAATACAGGTTATGGGAGTTTCAGGCCAACAGATGCAAAATGAACAAATGGCATCAGCTAGGGAAACCGACCCACGGGAACAACCGTGACCCCAACCACCGTGTTCCAGATGCCACTCCCAAAGGTACATTCAAGGAGGTAATCACTACGGCCCAAACATTGAATCTTGGCCTGTTGCCTTCCCCACTACCAGAAGATATACCAATAGAGGAGAACATCCCAGCCACAAAGGTTGAGGAAGAGCAGCGACAAGATGAAGAAGAGAACCCCAGGGAAACCAATGAAGATCCAAATATTTCCAAGGATATAGATAGTGGGGAAAAAGATGCAGGTATCACCAGAGAAAATGTTTTCGGTGAGTCAGAAGATACAGGGAAGGAGCTAGAAGAGGCTCATACTGTTGAAGGGGCACAACAAGAACCTGGGGAGAAATCACATGAGAAAATTTTGGCTACAAAGCCACCCCTACCGCCATAGTGGTTGGTGGAATCTCAAAAGAGAAAGGCCCCAAAAACACCCAAAGCCCATCTTTCTTTGGCGGAGATGATGGCTCAGGCACAAAACCCGCCAAAGACTAAGAAAGCCCGAACAGTCCACACTCTTCAGACTGAGCCAGGTAGAGAAACATTCGTAGTAATCGTGATACCTTCCCCAAAAGTGGACAAGGTAATGGCTAAAGCTGAAGATTACAATGTCATAGAGGTGTCACTACAGAAGAGAGGAAAACAAGGTGAATTGAACCTGTTGAAAGAAGTAGCCAAGGCAGTGGAGGCTCACTACGAGAAAGAGGCCCAAAAGTTCAAGGCAGAGAAGGAGAAAAAAATGCAAACCTCATGGGACTGCTGACTGAGCTGGCCAGGCCCATTAGCATTATTCCCCTAGGGGCCTCTACATCAGATGCACCACTTCCTCAGAGTGATATAGACTCATTATGGGCGATGAAGAGAAAGGCCCAAGTGGTTGATGAATGGGTTGCCTTACAGTTGGGAAATGTCTGACATTTCCTGGTGTCTACACTCCTGGATCTATATGTGGCCCACAATGTCCTACACCAGGATAAAACTACAATATCCATATGGGAGGGAGATATCAAGAATTATGAGGCATGGAAGGTTGAGTTGGAAGAACTCATTGGCCTCGGAGAGGAGATTGTCTCCGAGTCCAGAATTTTAGGAGAAGAATCATTTGATTTTGTAAGGACCCAACACTCCAGACTTGACCTCACATTGGGGGTTATCAAGAAACTGGTGGGGATCTTGCATGATAAGGTCAATACAGTCCAATATTCTTTCAATTTATACATGTCTTTTGTTTTGAAGGTCTTTGGGGCCGATCCGTTTAGCACCAACACATGCACGCCAGAGGAATATGTTTTGGGGAAGTTTGATGAATTAATGGAATCAAGGTATGTATCCTCGGAGGGGATAGACGAAGTAAAAATGATGTGAATAACTTGCATGGTGCTCAAGGGTCACGATGCGGAAAAAATGGCCAAAGAATTAAAGGGAAATATTCCAGACCTGGGAGAGAAGATTGAGGTGGCCAAGTACCGGTGGGCTGGCCTTAGAGACATCGACGAAGATGGGATTTCTCATCTCCTCTAGACCTTCAATGACAGCAAACAACAATAGATATTCTTCGGGAGTTGGAGAAGACTTTCAAGGAAAATGTGTTGTCTGGAATTCTGGATCCTACATTTTGTATTCTTTAAGTGACCTGTGTCCCGGTCCTCAAGGTCGACCGGTCACTTTCAAGGCAGTAAACAAAGGTTGTCAGAAGGTGGGTATCTGCAACAAGGCATGTCAGCTCGATGGGAGGCTTCTGATAGATGGTCTTCCCAAGGCACCGGTTCAATGTTACACCTGGCACATCGGGGACAGGGCATCGCTTTCCCATTTATGAGGCATGTAGCCTTGATCCCCAGGGGATCAGATTTCTTCTTTCTCCTTCTCAGCTCTCTTCTCGAGGCTGATTCTTCCACTCCATCCTTCTTGTCTTATTCTTCTGACATGTCAGGCCTTTTCCATTTTGAGGTCTTTTGTAGAGTGGTGTAGGTAGTATCGGCCACCGGATAATGTATTTTATTGTAAAATGTAACATAAGTTAGGGTTAGGGTTAGATCGAAAGATGTGTATAAATAATAAGTCCGGCCTCATTCCAAGGGTCAGCAAAATTGATGATTTTGCAGTCCATAGTTAATAGCAATTTGGTTTTCTCAGTTCTTGATTGCAGAGCTCAATGCTCCATAGTTTCCAAGCTTTATGTAGTTAGATGCTCCCTTGGAGCCACCATTGTACCATGCACCAGTGCTTGCTGGAAGAGATGTTAATGAAGAAGGAAGAATTCTCTCAATGATGTTGTTGGCATTCTATCTTCTGGGTTAACAGTATTTTATGCTTTGTATTCTTTATGTCCTTTTCTCTGATGCTTAAAGTAGATTAATGACCTCCTTTCTTTTGCTACTAATGAAGTATGAACTGATGGTTGTATGTTTCTTCGGTATTTAGTGTAGTGTGTTAGAGCATTGTTGATGTTTTGAATGTTTAGCATAACTATAGGTAGATGAAATATTTCTAACCCTACAAGATCTTTTTAAGTTTATTTGTTAAGTAAAAGCATGCTTGGAGAAAACCCCACTCACCTGAATCCCCAGAGTTGACGAGTTGAAGATAACCAACTATCCCTCTCAAAAAATAGTCACATCTCCCAACCGAGCCCTGCACTATCAAGACCCGACTCTCATGTACTTGGAGGCCCGAGGAATCTCATTTCCCCAGACAACATTTATAGGTGAGGTTGGCCGGTACCCCAATACCCAGTGACAACTTACCTCTGTTGGCAGACCCGGTCACAAAAGTCCCATCAATAGCAGTGAATGAATTCAGTTACCAAGTTGCAAAGAAAGTTTTACTGAGTATAGGAAATTGATTGTAAATGATGATAAGATAAAATTTAATGTGAAGCGATGATGAGTTGGATGAGGAAATGAATTAAATGATGTTTTTTAGAAGATCTATGAATGGTAAAATTCAATGAGAAGATCTAAGGTGAAGATCAAGAAGTTAAACTGAATTGTGAAGAGTTCCAAGAAAAGTACAAGTTCCAAGGTAAAAGTGAAATGGCTTATTGAGTTATGAAATATGAATATGATCGAACGACTGAGCACAAATGAGGGAAAATAAAATTAAGGAGATTAAGAGGCAAAAGTATGTCTATATAAAGAATGAGAAATTAATAGAACATAAGAGGCTGGAAAATTGAACAAAGAAGAAGAAGAAGTCGAAGAACAACATTTACCGAGTAGAATAGAGAAATAGAGATTGAAGAATCTATAGTCTGAGAAAGAGATCAATGGAGTATGTGATGTCCGTATTTAATGGAGCATAAAAGATCTGACACAAGAAAAGGTAGTTTCTATATTTATAGATCAAAGTTTATTGTTGCTTATTAATATTTGTAACAGAGAAATCTCTTAACCGAGTGGATTTAACAGTCCTATTTGTAAAATCTAGACTTAGGTGACACTCCATAAGAGTGTTTAAATTCCTCTAACAAGGCCACTCCTAATAGGGTGAAGATCATAATAGATATGAGGTCAATCCCCTAACAGGGTCACAATTAGAAAATGTGTTTGTAATCTTTAACAAGATAAGTTCTTAACCAAGCGTACTTCATAAGCATACATTTTTATTGTGGGTTACAATTCCCACAAATATTTTTTCCAAATTGGGTTTCCTCATTAAATCCGATGTCAACTAAGTTAAATTTGATGTCAACATAGTTAAATCTAGAGTTATATGAGTTAATATGATTTTTCTAAGTTAGAATGATTGATTTACATAGATGAGATGTATTGTTGTTTAAGGTATTGATTTATTTGGTGAATTGGTTATTTACTGTATTCAATATTACCTAGTGAATCAATGAGTTCAATTTGAAGTGTTGAAGTTTTGATTTGTCTAATTCACCCCCCCTCTCAGTGGACCAACATACATTTCAACCCAAAGTAGGTAAGAATTTGTTTCAAAGGTGGAATTAATTAAGAATCTCTGAATTCCTAAAAAAATGTAAGGAGTTTTTTTGGAAATGACAATTGTTTGACGGGATTTATAAGATTTTTTAGTAAAACTGGTTCTTGTTTTTTTCTTATTGAAAAAATATGTAAATTTTAATTGGACACATAAATGTTAATAAGATTTTGAGATGTTGAAATAAAAACATGCCACTATTAAGATAAAAGTTGGTAAAAATTCTAATTCTAATCCAAATGAAAAATAATTCCTTTTTATCACTATGTAGTTGACAAAATTTGTTATTATATGGCATGATATATTGCCTTTGTCTATACAAATCATATGACACTTAGACTTTAATGAACAAACCTATGGCTAATGGTAGGTCCTATATTTGTTGATTATTTTTTTTAAAGGGAAAAATTTATGTTTTGAAGGACCCCAAAACCATTTACAAAGAAAACACTAATTAACACAAAAGCTCGATAGTATAAAACTTGTGTATGCAATGAAAATTAATGCACATGAATAACAAGTTAAAACATGCAAAACACAAGATATACCAATAAATTAAAGCATGTAAATAACTTGAAACACAACTAAATTCTCACTACAACCTCCGATGAGCTAAAACAAGTGCACCCAAGATTTGTTTGATTTGTTCTAAGAGATTTTGTGGGTGTGCTCTCCCAAAACAATGCAACAAATTTCCCACTATGATGCAAGATGCAAACAAATGAAGAAATGATGGATTTGAGTATGTAAGGCCCACCCCATTTCCACCTTTCCCTCGACACTTTGATGTCGAAGGATTAAGGGGTGTTGTAGTATCTGGATGATTGGTAAATCTCTAACAGATTTGTACCTCAGGATAGAACTATCTATTG
>MU228010.1:983938-994211 GCA_018584345.1 Thuja plicata | reverse complement strand
TAGCTCAGTAGGAGACAAATGAGTTGAGATAATAGGTACATGATTTGATAGGTGACAGAGGTCATTGGCAGAGGACACTAGACATGTATAGGGAGAGAGAGAGAGAGAGAGAGATCTCCCTACAAGAAGCCTCAGGAAAAGGGGCCTTACAGATAGCATATGAGGCCTTTACGGCTAGCAGGAAAGAGGTCAGATTAGTTGAGGAGAGGGAGTACTACATATGAATGTACCGGGAGGTGGTCCCATCATGTTAGAGGGATCATGAATATATTGGGAGGGCTACGATCCATAAACACATGATAGGGGAGGTGCATCACAGGTGTCACTACTGATGCAACCACCATGAGACAAAGGGAGGACAACACTAGAGGGGGAGGGGGCCTAACTACATGAGGGTCCACCACTGGGTACTACACATTGATACAATTTTTTTAGTTTTTGACATGAGATGATATGTATAGTGGCACTTAGGTGCACATGCATTCTAGATGTATACTTTGTGATGTACCTATTCGATGGACTTGATGTACTTTGTATATGTTGATGATACTACATGTATGGCACTTTATGCATATTTATATGATGATGCAATACTTATCTAGATGATGGCTATATGATGTACTATGTGACATGTGTGATTATGTTTTATGCAGATGTTTGTATTATGAATGTATGCGATGATGACGTTATTACGAGACTGACACATTTTATGCAGGATGAGATGTGACTATATGTGATTCTTTAATGATTTATACATGTACTTAAATGATTAATGGTTAATGTTGTGGATGTATATACATGTATGAAAATTGTGTAGTGTAAAATGAGATGGTATCCTAATATGACTACTAAATGTGGACTAAATGAATATGCAAGATAAATTATTTTTGTGTATTAAAGGGACCCAGAGGAACACATAGCTAGAAAAGGATGGGGGGATAAAAGAAGGCCTCACAATGAAAAATGAACCTAACTAAAATACAATCTAAAATATATGATAACTAACTAAAAGGGATTTACATCATGTTAAAATTGAAGAGCACACTCTAGTTTGATATTGCATTGGAAGAATACATCACATGCTAGAAAGCATGAATGACATAATTCCTTTGTGTGGACCACACTCGAAAACAAACAAGGTGAGCTTAATGATATAGATATAGATAGGTAGTCATTATGGGACAAATGCTATAATCCTCATAGGGAAGCCCTAGTACACCCAAGCCATGATGAGTGGTCTTGGTGGGAACGTGCAAAGGACTATGCCCCTAGTAAGGTATGCATAATCATAACCATCTATCCTACAAAAATATACATCAAATCACCAAAAATAGATCATACCACACAAAAATGCATGCATAGGTTTATGTAAGCTCAAATGAACCCAAGATATAGGAGATCGAGGCCGTTTAAGGGAGATGCCACCTTGCACAAAGGATAAAATAAAAAAGAAGGCTTCCTGACCAAGTGGTCATTCAGTCCAATGTACTTGCCCGAGATAGATAGAGATGTAGAATAAATTATTGATTAGATGACTTAGCATATATCTGAAAGAATGATTGATTGGATTGATTGAATAATAATATCTTAAGGCAATAATAATGAATAGAATAATCCATGAGATCAAGAGGTCTTGAGATCGATTTGATGAAGCGCTACATGGTTAATGTGTCTGTCAAAGAATCTTGATTGTGATAAGGCTCATTTTTAAATGGATCATCTGTACATATGGATCCTTATTCTAGCTATGTTAACACTGAAGCATTGTGTGAGTGTGTGCAAAGTGAGTGGATTTAGCAAAGCAAGGAATGATTCTCGCACAGATATGGGGAGATGGATGTAAGGGGAAAGGGGGGAAATCTCGATAGATGGTGGATCTAGGTTAATTACAAATGGCACCCTTTAGGGGTTTTCACCATGGTACTTGCATAAGGCGATTTTTTACCAAGTTTTCACCATTGGACGTTTATTACAAATTTTTTAAATTTTATTTTTTTCTTCAAGACTTTTCATAATTTTTAGTATTTTTGTAGGATCATTTTATGATTTTTAGGATTTTTTCAGGAACATTTTTTTATTTTTAGGATTTTTTTTAGGGTCATAAATTACTTTACACCATGCTGCTAAGCTCATGTGTAAAACTGCTTGAGATGAAGAATGTTGACTGGATCAAGAATAGGAACTCCTTCAGGTTTTGCAATTTGATAAGCTCCAGAACCATATTTATGAGTGATCACAAATTGACCCAACCAATTAGGCTAAAAATTTCCTTTATTCTGAAGATTCTTCATATTATGTTGAAGGACAAGGTCACCAACATTGAACTCACGAGGATTGATCTTCTTGTTGAACTGAAGCTGCGGGCGATTTTGATACACACGAAGGTGGTTCAGGGCATTAAGGCATCTCTCATCAAGGAGCTGCAACTCTTGAAAGAAAGAAACTCGGTATTCTTCTTCATACATTGGATTTTTGAGAGATATCCTAAGGGAAGGGAGCTCAATTTCGATGGGACAATGACCTCAGTACCCTAAACAAGGGAGAATGGAGTGGCGCCAGTGGGAGTACAGATGGAAGTACGGTAGGCCCATAAGGTGGGGTTGAGTTGGAGATGCCAATTACAGCCAGAGTCATCAATGGTCTTCTTAAGGATTCTCAGGAGGGTCTTATTGGTAGCTTCAGCCTAGCCATTTACTTGTGGGAAATATCTAGAGGAACAATGTTGTGTGATCCCAAATTTATTACAAAGTTTCGTAACATCTTTGTTCTTGAATGAGATTCCATTATTAGTGAGGATATCATGGGGGATGCCATAGCAAAAGATAATGTAATTGAGTATGACCTTGGATATTTGTTTACCTATGATATACTTAAGGGGAACAACCTCAACCCATTTAGTGAAGCACTAAGTAGTATAAAGGATATACTTGTAACCGTTGGAGGAATTGGGAAATATCTGGCCAACTAAGTCTAATCCCCAATGGGAGAAAGTTCAAGGGGTGATGGTAGGTTAGAGCTCTTGGGTGGGGCATGTATCAAATTTCCATTCTGCTGACAAGGAACACATCCCTTCACAAAATGGTATGCTTCTTCTTCCATAGTAGGCCAGTAATATCCATTGCAGAACAACTTCTTTTCCAACATGAGTCCACTAGAGTGTGCCCCACAAATTCCTTGATGTAACTCTTCTAATGTCATCTTGGCCTCTTCTGAATCTAAACATCTAAGGAGGGTTCCATCAAAATTCATTCGATACAGGGTATCTCCTAAGATGGTGTAGCGGGAAGTGTGATAGATGGTCTTGTGTTGTTTGGGGGTGAGAGTTAGTGGAATGATCTTATTGTGAAGGTAGGAAAGGATGTCATGATACTAGGGTGATTCAAAACTTACAATAGTACACACCATCTCATATTCCAATTGGTCATAAGTAGGGACTGTGAGATTCTCAACAAGAAATTCATAGCGATCCTGATTCTCGGGAATAGATACCAAAGAGGTGATAGTAGCCATAGCATCTACAGCCTTATTGTTTGTATGTGGGATCTGTTGGAATTCCAGCAATGTGAACTACTTTTTGAGATCTTCAATCATGCAATGATAAGGAAGGAGCTTGTCATATTTTTTTTGGAATTCATCTATTACTTGTTTGATCACCAACTGAGAATCCCCAAAGATGAATAAAGAAGTGATTTTCCAAAGAATCACGAGACGCAGTCCTATAATTAACGCTTTGTACTCTGCAATATTGTTCATGCATTGAAAAGTGAGCTTGTATGACTTAGGGATAAAATCCCATTGTAGTGTAAAAATCAATATTCCTACCCCCGAGCCTTTTTGTGTAAAAGAGCCATTGAAATAGAGTTTCCATGATGGACTCGAGGTAACAGTGAGAATGGATTTATCTGGAAAATTGGTGACTATAAGATGATCTCTAGTAGTAGGAGCTTCTGCCAACTGATATGCTATTACTTGTCCCTTAATGGCTTTACAATCCACATACTCAATGTCAAATTTGTTCAAAATCATGAACCACTTTGCAACACGACCAGTAAGAGCAACTTTGGATAATAAGTATTTTAATGGGTCAATCTTAGCAATAAGTTGAGTCTTATGGTTAAGCATGTAATGATTTAACTTATGAGCACAGAAAACCACAACCAAACACGCTTTCTCAATTATTGTATAGTTCAAATCATAACTAATTAATGTTCTGCTCAAGTAATAGATAACCCTTTCTTTTCCATTATCATCTAGCTGAGCTAGGAGGACTCCCAGTGCTACCATTGTTTCTGAAATGTTTAAGATAAAAGGGTGACCTAGAACAGGTGGGACCAACACTGGTGGATTGGATAAATATTGTTTCATTTGATCAAAATCTTTCTGACATAGGTAATCCCATATAAAATTAGTTTCCTTCCTCAGGAGGTGAGAGAAAGGATGAACCTTATCTGGTATTTGTGCCACAAATATTCTGATTGACTGAATTCATCCTTGTAATCCCTGAAGTTGTTTGAGTGTTTTGGGAGGTGACATCTCCAAAATGGTTTTCACCTTTTTGGGATCTAACTCAATTCCTTGACAAGATACAATATAGCCAAGTAATTTTCCTTACTGAACACCAAACACACACTTCTTAGGATTTAATCTGACTCTGTATTTTTCCAATCTGTCAAAAATATTTGTTAGGGTATCAATGTGTGAATCTCTTATTTTAGATTTAGCTAAAAGATCATATACATAATCCTCCATAATATCATGAAGAATATCATGAAATATAGTAGTTATAGCATGTTAATATGTGGTTCCTACATTCTTCAGACCAAAGGGTATGACCTTGTAACAGAACATACCCCAAGGAGTTGTAAACACAGTCTTATGTTGATCTTCTTCAGCGATCCTGATATGATTATATCTGGAGAAACCATCCATGAGGGACATCATCTCATGTCCAGCTATCAAATACACTATAATATCAATATTGGGGAGTGGAAAGTAATCCTTAGAATATGTTTTGTTTAGATCTCAAAAATTTATACAGATGTGAATGCCCCCAAAAGAGTTACCTACTGGCACAATGTTAGATACCCACTCAGGATAATCTATAGGTCGTATTACATTGACATCCAACATTTTTTTTTAGTTCAGCTTTTACCAGGAGTGCAACTTTAGGATGCATCTTGCACAATTTTTGCTTGACAGGTTTGATTTTAGGATCTATCTCAAGATGGTGCACAACAAGATTAGGATCAAGACCAGGCATATCTTTGTAATTCCATGCAAAATTCACTTATTTCTTATGGATAAATTCAATCAAAATCCTTTTGTTCTTGTTCAGTGAGTGATGTTGCAATGTATGTGATTTTAAGATTATCTTTAGTTTCAAGATTAACCTCAATGGTGTCTTCAATTAGGATAGAGGATCTTTCTGGAGCTAGGGTCATAAAAGGAAAGTCAACTTCTCCCTCTTTTAGCGCCTCGGAGAGGTTTTCACCTAGGAACATTTATTTTTCTTTTTCATTCTTATTTTCTTTTTCAATTTTGTGACTAAGAGAGTTGAATTGGCTACCAAAGTAGGCTTGCTCATCATATGTGATTTGATGGTCATATTCTTAGAGATCTCTCAGGCCAAAGAGAGCTAGCACTGCCTTGTTGGAATCACAAATGTCTAGAGATGGTGGTTCATCTTGTAAGTTCCAATCACTAAGCTCATGATTTTTGAATGGAAGGGTAGGGGATGAAAGATCTAAGGCTGTGATGGCTAAGAGATGATAGGTATCATCATTTTCATCATCATTATGGGTATCGATAAGAAAATTTTCAATGTATTCAAAGGGAATTTCTTGGAACTCCTCATTAGAGTCAGTCTCATATTCGACCGTAATATGCTCATTAGTAAAGGACCTCTTGGTTTCTATGGAACCCAACCCTTTGCATTTAGGATAACCAACTACTTCAAGGGGTTCTATCATTCCATTTTCCTTATCCCCTAATCCTGTGCCATGGTATCCCATTTTTTCTACTATAGGTGGTGCCTTAACATATTTTCCTTCAGGGAAATTCACATGATTATCTTGTCCATCTTTGTAAAGCTAGGATAGTATGTCATGTTCCATATGCTCATCTGAAAGGGATCCCCAATGTTCAAAATAAATCCCTTCATATGCCTTGATTTCCTTATCCTTATGAGGGAGAATCCAAGAAGGTTTACCATGTGATCATGGAGAGACATGGAGTTGTCCAATGCAAAGGGCCTTTTCAATCTTATATTCTCTAGGAATTTGTCAGTGAATGTGACTTTTTTATCATAAGCAGAGTTTTGGTCCTCAACAAATTTCTATTTACCTTTAGAAGACTCAGGTTTACCAGACATCTCCCCTGTTGTAGCCTTGGAAGTGCCTTTAGGAATCACTCTAGAAAATTTCATTTAATGGACAATAATTAGTTTAAGTACCTTCCAATCTCTTGCAATATTGAAATGGTTCTTGATCTCCTGGAATGGTGACTTCTCTCCCATGATGTGAGAATTTTAGGCATTGATGAAAAGTGGAAGGAACACCTCTTCCAGCATGTATCCAAGGTCTTCCCAAGATTATATTTTAAGGTAGATCAAGATCTAAAACATGGCATGCAATTTCAATCAGTGCAGGCCCAAATTGAAGAGGAAGTGTGATCAGACCTTTTGATTCGCGTTCTCATTCATCATATGCCTTTATTGTAATTCTTTTGGAAAAATTAATAAGATCTTCAGAGAGACCTATAACTCGGATCATTTTCAAAGTGCACAAATTTAAGCTAGATCTACCATCTATAAGGACTTGTTTTATTTCATGGCGATGAATGAGGGATTCGATGTGGAGAGGTTTATTATGGTGTAAATTAGGTCTAAGAAAATTTTTATCACTAAAAAAAAGGTGTTGTTGAGCTGCAAGATTTTTGATTATAGCTTGAAATTGAGCCGCATTTATGTTTTCTGGGACACAAAACTCTTGGAGGGCATGTTCAAGGATTTCTTTATGAATGGGAGATGTATCAAGAAGCTCGAGGATGGATATATGTGTGGGAGTCTTCTTCAGTTGAGATATTAGGTCATATCGTGAAGTAGTTCTATTAGCAGTGGATGGTGCAGCATGTGCATTTGTTTGGTTCGAAGCAGCTTGGACAGTAACTCTAGTGCGACAAGTAGTAGAATTATAGTCAGAACCCTTGAGGGTGAGCATATTGATGGAGTTATTAGATTCTTCAATATGACCACATATAGGATCGAATCCACATGTATCATTGATATCCAAATTTCTACACAATGAGTCAAATCCCATGATACCATTAGTCGAGTAGTCATACGGGGCAGTGTAGTTGTTTGGTGTCAATGCAACATTGAAATTATGATCATCTTGATTGCTTTGATTATTATTAGGGAAAGGAGTGCTATAAATCTTCAACTTTGAATTTGATGACTGATTGTGTCCCTCAACCTCAATTTTTCCCGAATCAATAAGGTCTTGGACATAATTTTTGAATTTCATACACTTTTTGGTATCATGTTCTCAGACACGATGGTAGTCACAATATTCGTTATCTTTATATGAGGTGGGCTTAGGTTGATTTTCATCAAAAGGGCCTGGTGTTGGGGAATATGATCAAGTCCTTTTCTACCAATCACTGAAAGATGACAGCCAGAGGATCTGCCAAAGGCATGTATGTTCGTTGTGGTCGTTGAGCATTATTGTTATTACCAATGTTGATTTTATTCTGAGGAAAGAGGAAGTTTTGATTATGATTTTGTTGCTGAGAGGGTTGTTGTTGAGATTGATTATTATTCTGCTGATTGTTTTTATTGTTGTTCTGATTGCGATTATTATTATTGTTACTATTACTCTGATTGCCTTGATTATTGGCAGCCTAAACATTTTGAACATGCTTGGCATTAGTGACTCCAGCATTGACAACTCCTTTATTCTTGGACCATAATTTAGGTTTGTCACTATTGGAATTAGGAGTATAATGTTTAAGGAGGCCCTTTTGTAAGAGTCCATCCTCAGTGGTCTTTCCCTAGTTAATAACTATATCAAATGTATCAGGGGAAACCATTTTCATATGAAAATCCATGTTAGGAAGAAAATTTTGAGTGAAGATGTCAATCTGTTGTTGTTCAGGTATCTTCAAAGGCATACGATTCACAAGGTGTCTCCACCTTTGTAGGAAACTAGCAAAAGTCTCGTCATTATTTTGTTTTGAGCTGTACAAATCATTAAGGGATACTTGATGTTAAAAATTATAGGAGTATTGTGCAAAAAAATTCTCACCTAGATTAGAGAATGAAGATATGGATACTAGAGGAAGACTCATCAACCATTCAAGTGCAGGGCCATCATGACTTCTAGTAAAAAGTCTGTTAAGGTAATCTTCATTGTAGGCAACCTCCTGGTATGCCACATAAAGTTCTTGGATATTTCATCTAGGACATGTCTCCCCTATGTACTTATCAAACTTTGGGATCTCAACATTAGTTGGGAATGGCATCGAGTTGATGGATTTATCAAATGGGTAAGGACATATCTCCTCAAATGAGAAATTTTTCTTTCCACCATTTTGGATACTTTGGAATTGACTTTAGAGCTCATTGATTTCCCATACTAAGTCAGGAGGGTTTGTGTTTGATGGAATTTCAATGTATTGAGCTCCTCCTAAAGGTATTGATTTCGTTGATGTTGGAAAACTTGTTGAAGAAGGAACATATTGATGAGTGGCTATAGTAGAGCTAGATGACACCTTCAAGTTATAAGGAAAAAAACAAACTTGAGAACCCAACAATTGACGTGGTGGAGGAGGAAATGTTTGTCCAATGTTTAAGACAGTTGCATTGAATCCAGAAGACACAGCTGTAGTGGTATGCGTACTAGCATGAGAAGTTGTCAAAGGTATAACACTCAATAATTATTGTAACTGTTGATCTGTGAAGGTATATGTCATGGGTTGAGAAACCATGAGCTTGTTTGCGCTTGAGAGACATTCTGTGATTGAGTTCCATCTTGCATTTGAGAACTAACTTGTGGCATAGGGCCAAATTGTGAGACCACATTGTTTTGAACAGTTGATGTTTGTGTCATGCCCAAAAGTTAGGTGAAAACACACAATCAAAAATTTTAAAATACACAAAAAGAACTGGTCACACTAACACAAAGTTTAAGCAAGTGCATGAAAAATGATGCAGAGGAGAAACAGTAACTAGAAAGGTCATACGAGGTAGGATAGAGCTATCCTACAAGGATTCCTAAACTAGATACCTCGATCAGCATGCAAATCAAGACAGTTGACTAAAAGTCAACTAGAGTTGACCAAAAGTCAATTGTACCCTAAAATATGCGAAAGGAAGATAGTAGAGCTTGCTAAGCCCTTAGGAAGTCTTACGCATGAAAAATGAGACTGTTGACCCAAAAGTCAACTAGAGTTGACCAAAAAGTCAACTGTCTCTAAAAGGTACAAAACTGAAATCCTAGGTTCCAGGGGCTGTAGGGAGCACATGGTTTGAATATCAAGACAAATGGTCAAGGTTTGACCATGGTTGACCAAAAGTCAACTATGCAAAAAATTGGGTCAAAGGGTGACGATAATACCCTAAAGGTGTATAACACGACAATAAGGGGTTGTTATGACCCCCCCTTAATAGTATAATGATGAACGGCTCAAAAAAAAAAATATAAAATGATTAATTGACGTTCTAAACTTAACAATATTATAAATTAATTAATAATATTTCATAAATTAAAGTCAAGGCCTAACATTAATAATAACTGGCTATAAACAAAGAAAAGTATTAGTACACTAATATTTGCCAACTATAAACTTATCCTTACATAAGATTAATAACTGATGAATAAAACTATGAGTAAAATAAATTCTAACTAAAAATATATAAATTCATATTAAAACATATCTTATGAATAAAAATCAAATCTCAACATTATTTAATCTATTTTAATGAACTAAATCCAATTTAATAATAAATCTGATTTAATCTTTATAAGAAAACTACTCTTTAAAGAAAAAATCTAATATGCAACATTTAAATAATTACTATTATTTTAAAAGAAATATAATAACTAATAAAAATAAAATCTAACTATCTCTAGAAGGAAATTGAATCAAATCTAAAAATAAGATTTACCTTTCCTTCCTTTACACAATCAAATCTTATCTATGTCATATAATAAAATGTTTATATATATATATATATATATATATATATATATATATATATATATATATATATATA
>MU228010.1:933797-952751 GCA_018584345.1 Thuja plicata | reverse complement strand
TTATGATTTGATCAAGAAAATTGATATAATTGATATTGTTGATATTTGAAAATATTGATTCAGGGATTTGATAAATTGAGAAATGGGGCCCAAAGTCTAGGCGACCATTTTAGGGTGCATACATCTGTAACCTTTAATAGGGTTGACTCTTCACCGAGCTCACTTCAGAAGAGTGAAAATTTTGGGTTACCAGTCCCAAGTGGTTTTTCTCTTAACAAGGTTTTCACATTAAAAATCCATGTGTCAATGTGTTTATGAGTCATTAATTTAGTGTTTTGTATTACACATAACTAATCTAGATTGATCAGTATACACTAAAAAATTTACTGCATTGCGGTAAATGAAAGAATTCTAATTGGTAAACAATAAGAATAAGGTTTAACAGTGAACTCCAAGAAGTTGTTATTTGTTGAGATTATTTCAAGGCATTCATCTTG
The DNA here is from genome assembly GCA_018584345.1 of Thuja plicata. Lineage (NCBI taxonomy): Eukaryota > Viridiplantae > Streptophyta > Pinopsida > Cupressales > Cupressaceae > Thuja > Thuja plicata. Next base: position 952,314 of record MU228010.1, on the reverse strand, counting down.
TAGGAATAAAGATAACTAGAGGCTTAATATTGTGGTACTAAGTTTCTAGGTTAATTTATTAGAATATTTTTTATGCCACTAATTCACCCACCCTCTCATTTATTCTAACACTTGGTATCATAGCTTGTGTGCTTAGAAGGAAGGTTTCAAGACCTAACCAAAAGATCACAAGATGAGAAAACAAGATGTGCCCAAGTTGAACAAGGACAACTTTGCATCATGGAAAAGTAGAATAAGACTCCACCTATCAGGTATTGGAAATGATGTTGTTCAATACTTAGATACAAAATTTTTATTTCCTACAGGACCTCACACACTTTAGCAATTGAGAGAAAAGTATGAGCATAATTGCATGATGATAGAGCTTGCTTCCTCACTCTCCAACGTTGAGTTTGAAGATGTCAAAACCTGCACTTCTTCAAAGCAAATGTGGGATAAATTGAAGCTGGTACATGGAGGAGATGCTAATGTACTAAGAGTAAAGGCAGAAAGCCTAAGAGTTAAATTTGATGAACTAAGAATGAGAGAAGGAGAAAATATCACTCAGTACAGCTGCAGAATAAAAGAGGTAGTCAATGCTATCCGAGGAATTGGAGGCATACTTGAAGAAGAGACAGTGGTAAGTAAAATTCTAAGAACCTTACTACTTTTATATGCTATTAGAGTATCTACCATACAAGAAATGAGAGCAATAGCAAACAATAATGTCACTCTAGATAGCTTGTCTAGTAGACTGATTTCATTTGAGATGAATAACTTTGATAATAGTGTCTTACCATCTATTGAGTCTGCATTCAAATATTCTTTGAAAATAAGTAAGTCAAGTCATAAACACACTATTAGAAATGATAGAAAAAGTGATAGTGATGACGAAGATCTTGATGAGATTGAAGCACTAATGGCTAGAATATTTCAGAGAGGCAAAGGTAGATACAAAGGTAAATTACCACTTGTATGTTTTAATTGTAAAGAGATTGGACACTTTGTTGCTAGATTTCCTAACAGAAGAAAAGATGACATAAGTAATGATAGATCATATGAAAAGAAGTTTGATAGAAGTGATAATAAAGATTACCGAAGCAACCAACAATTTGATAGAAGAGATACATAAGACTACAAGTACAAAGAGAAGAAACCTTGTTACCTAGCTGAGAAAAGAGATGGAGATACTGACACTGAATCTGATGAAGACATTGAGATGGTATTTGTAGCCATGAAGGATGATTCCGACGAAGAAGAAAGGTATGTAGAGACTGCACTCATATCTAAGGTTAGTAAGAATGATGTTTGGATTATAGATAGTGGCTACACTCACCACATGATCGGTGATAAACTAAATTTTGAAACTTTTGAGTACTATAATGTTGAATCATTAAGAATGGGTAATGACACACCTTGTCTAGTTGAAGGTAAAGGAACTATAATGTTGAATAACCTAATCAAATGTGAAAATGCATACTGGGTAAAAGGACTTAACTATAATTTTTTGAGTGTTTCACAACTGAACAACACGTCACCGAGTAGCATTTGAGAATAAAAAGGGAAAGATCTTTAATGAATTAGGAAGGTTGATCAGAAGTGGTGAACAGAAAAAAGGTAACCTTTTCTATCTTGATGATATAAACACTACTTATTTAATGGATAGAAACAAAGACATATGGTTATGGCATAAAAGATTATGTCATGTGAATTTTGACAATATGATTAAGATAAGCAATAAAAGGAAAGTAAGAGGCTTACCGAGCATGTCAAAGCCCGAGCATATCATGTGTAAGAACTATCAAACAGGTAAGATAACAAAGTCTAGTTTTAAGAGAAAAGCCCATACATCTAATGCTATTCTAGAATTAGTCTATACTGATCTATGTGGACCCATGAGAACAAAGAGTTACTATGGAGATAGATATTTCATTCTCTTTGTAGATGAATATTCTAGAATGATGACTGTTATGTTCTTAAAATAAAAATCAGAAGCATTCAAGATGTTTAAATGGTATATAGCTATGGTAGAAAAATAAAGTAGTAAGGAATTGAAATGCTTAAGATCAGATAGAGGAGGAGAATTTGTTTCTGATGAATTCACTAACTATTACAATGAGCATGGAATTAAAAGACAGGTTTCTGCACCAAGAACACCATAGAAAAATGGGATTGCTGAAAGGAGAAACAAATCCATTTTTGATTGTGAAAGAACACTGATGATAGAGAAAAGCATCACTCACACATTTTGGAGGGAAGTTGTTAGTACTGTTGTCTACACATTGAATAGAGTACAATTAAAGAAAGACACCCTATGAGCTATGGTATGGATACACACCCAATGTAAGTTGCTTCATAATTTTTGGTAGTCAATGTTATATTTTAAAAGATGATAGAAATGGAAGGCTTGACTCCAAAAGTGATGAAGGTAGCTTTCTAGGGTATTCTACCAAGAACAAGGCTTATAAATGTCTTAACAAGTCCTCTAACAAAATCATTGAAAGTATAAATGTCAGAATAGATGAATATGTAGAGAAAAATGATGAGGAAAGAAGAAAAGAACTAGAAGACTACAATAGATTTTTTATATTGAAGAACCTAACACTCTACCCGAAAAATAGTGTATCTCTCCCGAGTAACATAAAATTTCACCCGAGCATCAGGCTGCAATTACCAAAAATTAGAAAAATGATGTTTCAAATGATGGAGATCAGAATGAAGGTTAAGATAATAATCAAAATGATGAACAAAGAGCTGAACCAATACTTGCCAAGTATGTTAGAAGACACCATCCATAGAATCAGATCATAGGAGACAAGAAGGTTAGAATGAGAACAATAAGTAATTCATTGAACACTAGATGTTTAATTTGTATTTTTGAGCCTAAATCTGTTAATACTGCACTTGAAAATGAAGAATGGGTTAGTGCCATGAATGAAGAAATAGAACAGATTGAGAAGAATAGAACATGGACACTAGTACCGATACCAGATGACAAGAATGTCATTAGTACCAAACAGATATTCAGAAACAAGCTGAATGAGAATGGAGAAGTCACAAGAAATAAAGCAAGATTAGTATGTAAGGGGCATGCACAAGAATAATGTATTGATTATTGAGAAACCTTTGCACCTGTTGCTAGACTAGAAGGAGTAACAAATTTACTTACTTATGCTGCATTCAAAGGATTCAAGGTATACTATATGGATGTCAAATCTTCATTCCTAAATGGAATACTAGAAGAAGAGGTATACATTGAACAACCCGAAGGGTTTGTTGATCCAGACAGGAGAAACATGGTATGTAGACTACACAAATCCTTGTATGGATTGAAACAAGCACCTAGATCCTGGTATGAAAGACTTCACTCCTATCTCATAAGCATTGAATTTGTAGAACAAGTGAAAACATCAATCTGTACTTAAAAGAAGATACCGATGGTAATATTTTGATTGCTAAAATATTTGTTGATGATATCATCTTTGGGGGTAATGATATGTTATGAAAATCCTTTGCTAATGAAATAAGCAAAGAGTTTGAGATGTCAATGTTTGGGGAGATCAAATTATTTCTTGGTCTACTAATTCTTCAACAAGATGCAGGCATATATATCACACAATCCAAATACATCAAGGAAGTGTTGAAGATATTCAAGATGGAAGATTCCAAGCCAGTTGGAACACCTATGGAAACCGGATGTAAGATGACAAAATAAGACAAATCGAATGAGGTAAATCAAACCTAGTATAGATCAATGATTGGAAAACTAATGTATGTTGTTCATACTAGACCATATATAGCACATGTAGTTGGAATATTTGTAAGATTCTCTACTAATCCCAAAGAATCACACATGACTCCTGTCAAGAGAATTCTGAGATATCTAAAGAACACCGAGGACTATGGCTTATGGTATAAAAAAGAAGAAAAATTTGAACTTCAAGTCTATACAGATGGTGATTAGGATGGAAACTTAGATGACCAAAAGAGAACAACTAGAGGATAATTCTTCATGGGCGACAGACTTGTAACATGTATCAGCAAGAACCAAGGATGCATCTCACAATCTACTGCAGAAGCAGAATATGTGACTGCTGCTGCAAACTGCTCCAACATTGCATGGATCAAATAGTTGCTGGAAGATATGAATATGAAGATTCTTGAACCAGTGATTATCTATTATGATAATACCAATGCAATTAACATTTATAAGAATCCATTCATGCATGCTAAGACAAATCATATAGCTATTATCATTACTTAAGAGAACAAGTACAAGAGAAATAAATGATACTAGAATATGTTCAAAGGAAAAATTAGTGGATATAGACACAAAGTAATTTCTGAAAGATACATTTGAGTACCTGAGAAATAGACTAGGGGTCCGACCCTTATCTATTGGTTAGTAAGCTGACTAGGAGGCTACATCAGCCTACACATAATCACAAGATCATTCATGTTGATGCAAGCATAGAATTGGACTGCAAAGATACATTAGTACATAGCAAGGTACATATCTGCACCAAACACCAGAGTCACTATATTGCTGATGGATAGGGAAATTCATGGAGTATATTATAACTTTGGCATGATCAATGATTACTTTGGCATTGTTGTCAAAGGGAGAGAAGTTCCAAAGAATTCAAAGGGAAAGAAAATCATTAATCAAAGGGAGAGAATATATAGAATATCCAAAGGGAGAGATTAAATAAGAAATATCCATCAAAGGGAGAGAAGATATCCTAAGGGAGAGATGTAACCTATAAGGGAGAGAAGTATCATGAAGGGAAAGATGACTTATTGCTATAAAAAAAAAGAGATGATTAAGGAGAGGAATAGTCAAAGGGAGAGACAACATCAGAGAAAGAATTAGAAGCTACTACATCTATCTAGTGAAGGGATTGAAGATTAAAGAAAGCACTATGCAAGAAACAAAAATAAGCTATATGAGCTTAATGAGAGCTAGACATTTGTATTGGTTATAGAAAAATAAGATTGGTAGATTGATGAACTACAACTGATATATTTCATATTGTATTAGTAATAATAAAGTGTGATAATGTAGTGTGTTGCCATCAATTTCAAAGGGAGAGATTGATGACCTATAACTGATTGAATAATTGAAGATGTTAATTTGATGATCACCAAGCTACCAAAAGTTAAGGCAAGACATTAAATCAATTAATGTATTGTATTGTCATTGATGTAAACTTGATATAATTTGATTGGTTATATTCAAAGTGTCAAAGACTTCAGGGAACTAGAGAGATAAAAGTTATGCTTTCAGTAATGCATAAAAGATCATTATTCACTAAGTGACTACAAACACCGATGGGCAGTGCACCCCGATAGACAGAGAAACTCAAGAGGAAAGTCACAGTGTTGCCCAAGAAAGAAACCTGATAAGAATTATTGACGAGCAGAATCACAAGCATTACCAACAAGAAAAACTTCATAGTGATGCCCGATAGATAGACAACCCCGATGGATAGACAACCTCAATGGACAGACAACCCTGACTGAGATGCCCAAGGAGAACTGAAGTGTTGAACGAAGCTAACAAAGAGTTAAAACACCAAAAAGAACTGAAGTTCAAAAATGAAAAAATACTTAGCTGACAAGAGCTAAAGAAGGAGTTAACTAGTTGTTAATATTGTTTTTATTGCCAAGTTAAAACCAAAGATAAGTAAAAGAATTAAAGTTGTTTTATTCCAGTTGTCAAAGAGAAATCTACGGGATAGAACTAAAGTAAAGCTTTAAAGCAAGATTGGCTAGAATTGTGGATCACGCCAGGAACAAGAAATTCAAGAACTAAGAAATGGTGAAATCATGTCTATAAAGAGACAAGCTAATTTATTACAAATTAGGGGGTGAATAGAGAAGAAGGATGCCCAAAGGAAACTGGTGAAGAACAACTTCATACAATCCTGATCAATGAAGCTGAAGAACATAGCTAATTCTGCAAACATCGAGCAAGAAAGAAGCACAACATCACTGAGCAAAAAGAAGTGGAGCAAAGGTATTGAAAAGATACATTGATTAGAAAGGTATTATGAGCTTACAATATATCTAAAAATCTGAAAAGTATAGTTGTATATGTGAACAAGTCATTCTCTATTTAAATTTAACCATTGGATCAGAAAGTCTCTTAATCAAGAAGGACTTAACAATCATTTTTATATTGAGATACATCCTAAGGAGTATAAAAAATTTTGATCATGAAAATAGCATGAGATGCCAGATACCATTTGACAAACTACACTAGGTTTGGTCATAAAATGTAGCATAGAGATGCCAGATATCAAGTGACAAACTATTCTATTTAAATCCTCTAACAAGGTCACACCTAACAGTGTGTTTTTAATCTTTAACAGGGTTGGCTCTTCACCAAGATCACTTCAAAAGAGTGAAAATTCTGGGTTATCGGTCCCAAGTGGTTTTTCCCTTAACACGGTTTCCACATTAAAAATCCATGTGTCAATGTGTTTACGAGTCATTACTTTAGTGTTTTACATTACACATATCTAATCTGGATTGATCGGTATACACTAAGAAATTTACTGCATTTTGGTAAATGAAAGACTGCTAATCGATAAATAGTAAGAATAAGGTTTAACAGTGAACTCTGAGCAGTAGTTATTTCTTGAGATTATTTCAAGGCATTCATCTTGTAGGACGAAAGATAACTAGAGACTCAATATTGTGGTACTAAGTTTTTGGGTTAATTTATAGGAATATTTTTTATGCCACTGATTCACCCCCCCTCTCAGTTATTCTAACACGCAATTGCAGAATGATTTTCATAATTGATAAGTGTTCTGCAATTGTCGGTGTTTAATATCGCAATTGTGAATTGTATGCTGCATTTTCTGGTTGAATGTCATAATCGGTGTAAAGGTACTGTAATTGCCTATTGTGTATGAAAATCGCTCTATCAAGTGTTTTCATGCTTATTTTTATACTTGTCTGATATTTTTCTCTGTCCTAACCATTGATGGGTGACTTTTCTTTGTTTTCACAATTTGCAAGGACTATTCTACACTGTTGGATGTCAAGACCAGTAGGGTTAGTATATCTTTTACAACTTCTTGAGGATGAGAGAGATTTCCTTAGGTAGATAGGTCTATACTAGATTTCCTATATGCCCAAGATCAAAACCAATAGGGGTATGATCTCTTCTTTACTAGAGAGATGACATTCTAACACTTGTACCTTTCATTTACCAACTAGGGAGTGCACTGTTATGCTGGAGGATTTTTGTCGCATCCTGTAGATTCCCATTTAGGGTGCTGTAGTAGAGTATTCCCATGGTCCTAGTATTGGAGCTTTGTCTGAGTTGTCTAGTTTTTCCCAGGATCAGTTAGGTATGTCTAATTCATATGATATCCGATGGTCCAGGTTTGGCATGGGGTTAGATACATTGACTACCTTGCTTGGTAGTTTGATATGTGGGATCCTCTATCCTGATCATTTCCTGCATGGATTTTCTATTGGATTTGGTGTTGTACTATAGAGTATGGTTAGAGACCATACTATTATTTCTCGGGGTCCATGTATGCTTGTGCATATGTACATCCACATGTTTTATGCAGCTTACCTAGGAGGTAAGTCCCTTGGTTATAGTGTCACACTTCAGTCCCATATTGGGCATTTGATGTACTAGAGGCAATAATTGGACATGATGACTTATTTTATCTAGAGACCTTACAAGGATTGTCCTATTTGGGATGGAGAGGATACAAAATTTTCATTCTATCGACAGAGGAGATTTTTGATTGGTCACGTTAGTGATCATATTCACATGATTGATTTTCACAACACTGACAGGATGTTGTGCCAATTGGCGAGTGGCAGGATGTTATAGATTCATATGCTTACTTTTCCCCACAGTCGAGGGGTGTTACTCTTTGGGGTGTTGTAGTTCCTCTTGATACTGCGAGGACTAAGTTCATGGGTCTTCTTCCTATTGCCTGGTCGTGGTGATCAACCACTATTGATGCAAATATAAGTTTTGAATTTCCATGACTGATGTTATTTCTTTGTTATGCTCTCTTTGCTATAGATATCTCTTGATTAGTTTCTTATGTTTTATCATCCATATGGTACTAATATTGAACTTGTTCTTTTTTCAGATACTACCCCTCAGTTTGATGCATGGTGGCTGCAGCCTCGACCTGTCTCTTTGAGCGATGTGTCTTATCCTATTATGGGTACCATTATGAGGAGGCATCAACACAGACACAAAGGAGGGAGGGATGTAGGTAGTGTTGGTGGATGGGATGGTGGGAGAGATGGTGGATAGGGTGGTGGATGGGATGGTGGTAGGGATGGTGGTTAGGATGGTGGGAGAGATGGTGGTTAGGGTGGTGGGAGAGATAGTAGTCGGGATGGTGGGCGGGGAGATGGAGATGGAGATGATCCTGGGCCAGGTAGTGATGGTGGGAGAGTTAGGACTAGGGGTGGGCATGGGATTGGTAGACGGGTTGGTTTGAGTGCTTTTCTTGAAGAGGAGGGGATAGCGGAGGATGTAGTAACTTAGTTAGTTAGGAGAGTGAGGTAGCCCACCGATGTTGTGTTGGTGAAGAGGGTTGAGGAGAGGGTGGATGCAGAGATGGAGACTAAGGAGGTGGAGATCAAGGAGGTAGGGTCTAGCTCTTCCACTGGTAGTAGTACTAGTGGGAGTGAGAGAAGTGAGGAGGACTCTTGGGTAGTGTAGGGAAATGGGGAGGAGGGATTGGGTGGTAGGGGTGAGGAGGGTGATATGGATGTGGCCATGGGTGGGATGGATGTTGATCTATCGAAGGTGGATGGATTGACCCAGAAGATAGCTGATCTTTGGGCTAGATTGATAGCTTCAGAGGCATGGGATACTTCCTTAGAGAGTAGGGGCTCTGCTACGGAGAGTCAGGTTACAATAGTAGAGGATAGGGAGTGATAGGCTCGTGTAGATGTGAGAGATTATTTGGATAGTGTTCAGGAATTTCCATTGAGGGACACCCATGATCGACTCTAGAGATCGAGTCGTGAGGCCCAGAGGGAGATTGAGTACTAGTGGCGAGAGTATGAGGATTTTGTTCCTCCCGCATATCGAGTGCCTAGTTACACTACTTCTCAGAGATCCATTAGATTACAGAGGTCCCAGAGTAGTGGTGTGGTCTGAGATCCTTAATAGTAGCAGTGTCTAGGACCTGATATGCCACCCCCCTCATCCACCTAGCGGTGAGGGTGGGGGTAGCACTTGTTGATTCTGTATCACTATGTATTTTATTGTACCATTTTTGTAGTGATGATCTACTGATATATTTTGATGATGCACTAATGATTGTATCCCTGACATACTGATATTTATAGACATTTATGTTGATCACCTTCTTTTTTTTCATACTTGTGACCGTTCATTATACTCATATATTGAGATCTATATATGAGATGCAGCTTATGAGTCTATATGATGTGTAGATTTACTTTCTATATGTATGGTTCTTTATGATGAAAAATGCATGTGATGTGATTCTATTATGCAAACTCTTAGATGTATGATTTACTTTCCTATGATACTGACATATGTATGCATGATGGTGTTTTCATGAATGCACTTTATATGATGATGTTTAATGGATGCATTTGATTATGATCACTATTTATGCATATTATTTCTTTTCTTTCTATTTTCTATGCAAATAAATGAATGAATGCAATCTACTATGCACAAAATATCCAAGTAATGCATGTGTTAGTTAGAGGAAAGTTAGTGGGATATTATCTCTGGAATTGATTGATAGATTTGGATTGATAGATAGGATGGGTGACCCAAGTCACTACCGATTTTTCCAAATTTGTTCATAATTGCACCTTATTATAAAAAAGGAAGAGTATCTAATGTACCCAGATATTTCTCATCTGGATACCGCCATGATCTTTGATAACCAAAATGAGTAGAGAGTTTGAACAGAAATAGAACCAAATGCACCTAGATATTGACCATTTGGATACTGCTATGATCTCTGATTTTGGAAAGAAAGAGAACCAAATGCCCCAGATATTGACCATCTAGATACCGCTATGATCTCTGATTTTGAAAAAAAATAAAACCAAATGCACCCAGATATTGACCAACTGGATATCACTATGATCTCTGAACAATCTAAAATAATGAAAAAAACAAGATAGAAAAGCCAATGCACCTAGATATAGACCATCTACATCCACTATGATTCTATTGGTAGTAACAAGCAGATAAAAAAAAAGGATTGTCCAATTCTTTTCCAAGGTTAAGCTTAGATTGTGGAACTATGTGGATGCAAGATATGTGACAGTGCCTACCGCATTTATCCTGAATCATCATTGCCCCATAATCAAATTAAAATATTCCACAAAAAACAATAAAAGAAAACAAGATCATGATCCATGATAGCTACTCTCATCACTCAATGGTATCCTTGAGTAGCGTAAGAACATAATCGTGAAAGATAGACTCACACCTGATTGACACGACTGACCAAGTCAACAATTTATTGTTCCTTGATTTTCTTGATTTTATGATGCTTCATTGTGTTTGGTTTCAGGAAGGGATGACTCATATAAGACTGATCTGTCTGATTTTGAGTGTATCCGTCACTGTGTTAGACAATTGATTTGTTTGATTGATTATTGATTCTATTTGAATACAAATTGGATTTGTTGATAAAGCTGAGTCATATGTGTCCAGTGCTGATTGATGAATCTCATGATTTTGAACTTTGATTGATTGTTGGATCATCTATCACTTTATTGATAAATGAGCTAGTTTTATTGCTTGAGATTTTTCAATTGTTTTATTTTTTTTATGATGATTGATTTTTTTAGGAGATTTTTCTCTTTTTAGGATTTTTTGATGACTTTTTAAGATTTTTAGTGATTTTTTAAGACTTTTAGAATTTCCCCTAGTCTGTTGGACCATTAAAAACCATGGATAAGTGTTCATTCTCAAATGGGATTTTTCTTCTAAAAAATAAGCTTGGGTAGTCAATCTTGCATGTAGGGAGTGTAAGCTTTGATCTTTGGAGTTCATTGATGGTGAAGCGGGATTTGAACACTTGGTGCCTATTTGGCTAGGTTTTAACCAAGGTACTTGCCTAATAGTGCCTATTTTCCAAGTTTTCACTGAGAGAACAATTATGTTTCTCTTTACTTTTCTCTTTTTTGATTTTTTTCTTGTCGCCAAGGTGCCTGTTTGCCAGGTTTTCACCAAGGTAACCTTTTGTATTTTTTGATGTTTTTTGCATTTTCTGGATATGTAGATATGTGCCTTTGACCTTGAGACCTCAGGCATAGAACCTATTGAGGTGAATTTTGTTGATGTAACCTAGGAGCTGATCCACTTCTTGAGTCACCAGTTGATATGCCCCATTGTTGCAAGATTTTACAATGACATAGGCTCCTAGACAATTAGGTTCGAACTTGCCTAGTTTTATCCTTTCTTCTTGGTTCTTTTGATTCTCCATAAGTACAAGGTCTCCTAACTCAAAGGTTTGTGGTCTAACCTTCTTGTGATATTTCCTTCTAAGGTTATTTTGATAGTCTTGTAAGTGATTGAGTGCATTTTGTCTTCTCTCATCCAATAGTTCTAGTTCATTGAGTCTTGCTACTATGTAGTCTTCATCTGAAATGATTTTATTCAATGATATTCTTGAGGATGGGATTTAAAATTTGAGGGGTAGGACCACCTCTGATCCATATGCTAGTGAGAATGGAGTTGCTCCTATGGGGGTTCTCACACTAGTTCTATATGCCCATAGTGCAGGACTGAGTTGTAAATGCCAGTCTCACCTTGATTCATTGAATGTTTTCTTTAAGATCTTGAAGATGGTTTTATTTGTGGATTCATCTTGACCATTCCCTTGGGGATAGTAGAATGAAGAGAAACCTTGTTTGATGTGAAACTATTCAGAAAGATCTTCAACATCTTGATTTTGAAATGGTGTACTATGATCTATGAGTATGGTTTGAGGGATTCCATATTGACATATGATGTTGTTTAATATGAACATAGAGATTTTCTTACCAGTGATGTAGGTGAGAGGAATGGATTCCACCCATTTAGTAAAGTAATTTTTTGCTCCAATGATGTACTTGTGACCATTAGAAGAGGTTGGTTTAATCTTACCCACTAAGTCAAATCCCCACTTAGAAAATGGCCATGGTGAAATGATGGTATTGAATTCTTGGGTTGGTGCATGAATGAGATCCCCATGAATCTGACATTGTTGACACCTTTGCACTTATTTATTGGCATATGTATCTACTGTGGGCCAGTAGTATCCCATTATGATGATCTTCTTTGCCAAACTATTGCCACCTGTGTGGGTCCTACAATTTCCTTCATGTACCTCATACAAGGCTCTCTGGGATTCTGTGGAAGTGAGGCATTGTAAAAGCGTTCCATCTAGACCTCTTCTATATAAAGTACTAGAAAGAAGGGTGTATCACATGGTAGGATACTATTTTGGAGGTAATTGTATATGTCGTGGTACCATGGGGATTTAGGACCAACAAGGACACATGTTGACTCTATGATGGTGCTTGATGTGCCAATATCATTAGATGCTCTACCAAAAATTGGAATTTTTTCTCGTTGCACAACATGTCAATAAAGGATGCTATGGTAACCATCACATCCGCTACTTTGTTTTGAACTCTTCGTACCTAATTGAATACAATGAAATGGAATGAATCCCACAACCTGTCCATCAACTCTCTATATGGGTTCAATTTATCATATTTTTTCATGTAGTTGTTGTTCACTTAGCTGATGACCAATTATGAATCCCCATAGACTTTTAAGTTCTTGATCCTCCATTATATAATTGTCTTCAATATGATGACTAGAGCTTCATACTTAGCTATGTTATTCATGCATAGAAATTTGATTGGAAAGAATTAGGGATCACATCATTATTTGGAGTAATGAGTGCTATCTCTACTCTTGCACCATGGTTTGTGTATGACCCATCAAAGAATAGTTGTCAAATCTCTATTGCTAGTTGTACTATGAGAATGGACTCATCTGGAAATTTGGACACTATAGGTTGATGATCTTGCATGGGTGCCTCTACTAGCTAGTCTGCAATTATTTTCCCTTTGATATCTTTTTTGTCCAGTACTCTAGGTCAAATTCACTCAAGATCATCACTCATTTGGAGAGCAGTTCTGTTAGTGTTGCTTTTCTCAATAAGTACTTCAATGGATCAATATGTGCTATTAGCTTTGTTTAATGGCTCAACATGTAATGTCCTAACTTTTGGGAAGAAAAAACTAGTGCGAGACATGAATTTTCAATTGGTGAGTAATTTAGCTCATAGCCCACCAAAGTTCTGCTGAGGTAGTAAAAAACTCTTTCCTTGCCTTGGTCATCATGTTGTGCCAAGAGAACTCCTAGTACTGACTCAATTGCCGAGATATACAAAATTAGTGGCCTGCCTTGAATGGGTGGCACCAATATGGGAGACTTCAATAGGTAATCCTTGAATGTTTGAAATGCTTTCTTGCATTGTTCTGTCCATATAAAGGTCACATATTTATGCAGTAGATGTTGGAATGGGTGGCACTTGTCTGCTAGTTGGGTGATGAATCACCTGATAGATTGAAGTCTTCCTTGTAGACCACTTATTTTACTTAGATTGGTTGGTGGTGGCATGTCAATGATGGCCTTGACCTTTTCTGGGTCTACTTTGATGCCTCTCTATGATACAATGAATCCTAGAAGCTTCCCAATGATAACCCCGAATGCACACTTCTTTAGATTTAGTTTGATCTTTTATTCCTATATTCGATTAAATATTGGTCCCAACATTGGTAGGCGAGTCTCCCTGAGCATTGATTTGGTTATTATTTCATCGACATAGCCTTCCATTTTGTTATGAATTAGATCATGGAAGATCGTGTTCATTGTCCTTTCATATGTTACTCCTACATTTTGAAGGCCAAATGGCATTACATTCCAGCAGTAAGTGCCCCAGGCACATGTGAATGTGGTCTTGTGTTGGTCCTATGGTGTAATCTTGATTTGGTTATATGCTAAGAAAATGTTCATGAGTGATAGCATTTGATGTCCTAATGTTAGATCAACTATCATTTCAATAAACGGTAGAGGAAAATCGTCCTTGGGACAAGCTTTGTTTAGATCTGTAAAATCTATGAATATGTGTATTTGACCATTGTGTTTGGTTATTGGTACCAGATTAGATATCCAATTTGCATATGGAATTGGTCGTATGAAGCATGCATCTAGGAGTTTCTTCAACTATGCTTTGACAAGTAAAGCAACACACGGATGTATTTTTCTCAATTTTTTCTTGACAGGTTTTGCATTTGGTAACAATGGTAGGTGATGTAACAATAGCTCTGGATCTAGACCTGGCATATCTGAGTAGGACCATGCAAATTTGATTTTCCTTTCCTTGAAGAAGCTAATGAACCATTCTCTTTCTTCCAATGTAAGTGATTTTTCCAAATAGATTTTTTTGGGGTTCTTTTCATCACCTATGTTGACTTCTTATGTTTCCTCAAATAGTAATGGTAAATTTTGCTCTGTTAAGGGGAGGAGTTCCAACTTTCCATCCTCTAGGGTCTCAGAGAGGTTTTCACCAAAAGATACATCTTTTATTTTATTTTTTCTCATTTTTTAATGTCAGAAAGAGCCTTGAGGTTTTCAATTAATGACTATTCTTTTTTCTTTTTAATTTGCTTTTTTGACTAGAAAGAGGAGCTTCCTCCCCAAAATAGGTTGATCTTTCAAGGTCAATTGAGAAACCTTCTTTGTGATACCCTGATGGCATGCCTTCTCAAAGTCCCATGAAGTATACGATGGCTTCATCATTCTCAAAGAGATCTATGTCAGGTTTTCATTATTGATCCCATTCTATCAATTTAGGGTGTACTAGACAAAGATGCTCGTGGGGGGATGACTCTTCTTGGGTAAACTGAACTATGATGATAGTTCTGATGAACCAAGAATGTGATGAAGAAGCACCAATTAAGGAATTTTTATTGCTACATGGCTGGTATTCTATGGTCATTTGGTCAAACATATCTTCAAGGTGTATAGTGTTGATTGACGGAGGGAAATAGTCTGGGATGGTTGGTTCATAATTGTGGAGGGATCTCCACTCATACTCATGGGAATAAATCACACTAGAACACTCGTTAGATGTCTCACTTTCCTCATCATCCTAGATAGCTTGATTAAGGTTCAATCGGGAATAAGAGGTTTCCCCTTCCGATGGCAATAACCACTGTAGTATATTGCTAATTAAAGCATGTTCTGGGTTTTGCCCCGGTGGAATTTTGCAATTTTATCTTGGCCTATGGGTATGTCTTAGGTGGTAGTACTAGTTCTATATTTTCCATAGCCTAACACTCTCTTGTTTCTTTGGGTTGGCAGTAAAGACACTTCCATTAAGCCTTGTTGTCTTTCCCCTATGATAGTCATACCATTATACCCAAATTTATGTAGCATTGTGAAGTCGACCCCATATTTTGACATGGGTATATGTGCTTGAAGTTTTTATTATGGGTCATGATACAACCAAGTGTTTATATCTGGATCGAAAGGGTTCTCTTTTGCTATGTCCCCCCATTTGGAAAATGTAGTTGGTGGACATTTAAATAGAACTGGTTCCAGAGTTTTAGGTGTTGCCACTTGTTGAGGCATGCCATATGACCTTAGACTTTGAGGCATGTTAGTGATGTTAAAATATTCCTCATAGCTATACTCACCACATCCTTTGTCTGTAATTGATATCTTCCACACCATTCTTGTTATATCTTTGGGAATAGAATTTGAGGTGGAAGGAATGCTTGCCTCCTGATTTGAAGGTAACTGATTGTTGGTACTGCTTCTAATGGTGTTGCAGTAGTGGAATAGGTTTGGATCTCCTTCAATGATTATCTCTACCCCTTGGTATGGGAACTTGATGCACTGGTGATAAGTAGAGGGTAAAAATTACATCTCATGAATCCATGACCTTCCCAGTAACATGTTATATCCCAAATCTAGGTCTAGGATTTGAAATGGGGTATTATTTATGAAGGGCCTATCCTAATGGGTAGTATGATGATACATTTTGAAGACCTTTCCTCCTTGTCATATTCCCTGATATTTATTCTCCTTGTGACATCAATGCTGGATTCAGAATAGCCCAAGGTTTTTATTACTTTCAAAGTACATATGTGTAACCTGACTCCACCATCAATGAGGACCCTTTGGATTGTGTGTTTGCGAATTTAGATAAGAAAATGTAGGGGATCATTATGCAGAGACTTGTGCAGCAACACATCATTATTTGTAAAGGTAGCATGCTTGTTGGCAACAATGTAATTCACCATGTTTTGGAAGTTCTTTGGAGTTATATCCCATGGGATAACTGCATTTTGAAGGGCTTGATCTAGAACTTTCTTATGCTATGGGGATATGTGCAAAAGGTCAAACATAGATATCTGGGCAGGTGTGCACTTTAGCTGATCCACTAGACTGGTTTGTGGATCAGAGGCTATTGGAGGATTAGCTAGTGTAGCTGAAATGGAAGGTGCTCCTCGCAAGACAAATTTTGAATGATGTGTGGTGACAACATACTTGGCATTCAGACCTCTGATAGTAATTGTATCCACATGACTATCTAAAGTATTGATGTAATTGATGGTGTTATTAGCATTGGCATAGGTGTAATTCACTTGTTTAGAATGTCCACCAGACTCTAAGGATTTCCCTTTGTTATAATCATGGAATGTATTGTTGAAGATTGTGTGATCACTTGCACCCTTAGATTGGGAATTTTTGACATTGATAACCCCTGTGTTGATCAGATCTTGTATGACATTCTTCAATCGGTAGTATTTGGGTGTCTTGTGTCCCTTTACCCGATGATATTCACAAAAGTTATCATTCCACTACTTGGGTTTCACAACACCACACTTGTATTCTCTAATTCCAGGCTTAGTGATAGTATTGGAGTGAATCATCTTTTTCAAGGCTGACTCTATCGACTCCCCTAATGGTGTGTAGTCTTATTTAGGAAACAAAAACCTTTGTGGGCATTGTGCATTGGGTTAGTTGTTGGACACAATTGATTCTTGCACACTGGGTGTTTGATTTTGAGTGCTCACTTGTTGAGTGTTCACCATGGGTTTCTGATTTGTCATAGGTGCTCCTTGTAGTGAAACCTTGGGTTGAACATAGTTGACTATTTTTATGTCAATGACACCATCATTAGTGATATTCATGTTCTTGTTCCACCATTTGGCTTTGTCCGTTGCATTTTTGTTTGTGTTTTCTTGGTTAGGGTCTACAAGGATACCTTTATTGACTAGGTTTTTCTCACAATGAACTCCTCATTTGATGAGTTTCTTGAAGATAGGAGTGAGCTGCAATTCTGTTGTAAATGATATATCTAGGATCAAATTGTCAATGAACATGACTATGAGGTATTTTTCAGGCACGTCATACATTATTTAGTTTGCAATGTTCCTCCACCTTTGTAAGAATTTCACAAAGGATTCTCCATCTCTTTGTTTAATGTCGCAAAGGTCCTTGATGTTGACCCTGCGTTCGATGTTATGATGGAAGTGAGAAATGAATTTTTTAGCCAATTCTCCCTAAGATTGAATACCATAGGGTAGGTGTGCAAACCATTCCATTGCTGGTCTGGCTAGACTCTATGGAAATAGTTGCATTAGGTATGTTTAATCATGTGCAAACTCAATGCAACTAGAAAAGAACTGTCTAATATGCTCTATAGAATTGGTACTATTATGTGCTTGAATGTGACCTCTTAATCAGGCACAAACCCAACATAGTCCTTACTCAATCATCAAATTTGCAAAGATGAACATGAATTGTCCATTTCAAAAACTTGATTGAAGTGACCTGTTGCCTCCTATTTAGTTGGGGTTTTTGAATTTACTCTCAGAACGGGAGCCAACAACCTTGACCATTGCTAAAATGGAGGATTTTTAAAGCATGGAAGATAAGAAAATTGCCATTAATCTAAGAATGAAATTGCCATTAATCTATGAATGAAATGAAGATTTAATTGAATTAAACTAGAACAATAATCAAATTACACTAGCCATGAGAATGCAATTATACTAAATGAGATTTTAAACTTAAAAGCAACAAAAGATGTGAAATATGAAATATGTGAGACAAAAATTAACTATAATTTTGATGCTCTCTAATTGATCCTCCTAAATGAAGAAAATGAGGCCCATAATATAGAACAACCTGAGAAGGGGATGAAGAGTTTTTTGAAAAGAAACGGTTGACTCTTCATTCCCATGGGGGAAGGTGAAACAATTTTTGAAGGAATTATTCAATTAAAAGAATGAATTATTGCCACATGAGTGGCTTTTCACATGGAATTATGCAATTCCTTGTTGAGGATAATTCATCCTAATAATTAAATAACTATTCAATTCTTTTTTGATGTGTATTAGCTAAAGGGGGTGGAATTAATTTAATTTGAAAGCACTTAGGACTTTAGAATTAAATTAATTAATCATA
>MU228010.1:877351-928197 GCA_018584345.1 Thuja plicata | reverse complement strand
TGTATGTCTTATGAGATGTTTCTTATATGATTTAGATGTATAAATGTATGTCATGGATGAATATGCAAATGTTTATGCACATGTTTTATTGATAAATGCTATGATAGATGTTAGACAGATAAATGCTATGTATGATTTGATTTATGCTTATAATGCATGCACATGTTTATGGGTATATAAATGCAAATGAATGTATGGAAATGCACTTTTGGAAATGAATGTAATGCAATGAATGCAATGGTACTAATAATCTCATGCAGGATATTGCAATATACAACAGGTACTAACCAAAAGAATACGAATGAAGATCGAGAGCGAGGACCAGACACTTGTGCAGTCGAGAGGAATCTAGGACAAAAGATGAGGACCTTGGAAGAATGAGAAGATAATGAAGAGAGCACCAAAATTACAGCGATGCAAGCCTAAAATGCGAATTCAAGCCTAAGCTAAATGCAACCCTAGGACTTGGTTGTTGGACTCATCGCATAATTATCATCATCGAGTACTTTGGAACATCGGATTCAATACAATTCTCACTGGTGCCTCTGTGACCATAAGAATATGAATATGACTTTCATCAGATAAAATGTAGGAAAAAAACATAAGCACTAGGGCATGAAAGCCAATGTGACCTGAACATTGTTTCCAGTTTGATATAGTAAGAGTACACAAGTAAACAGACAGAGCAATAATAGTCAAGGAGATATTTCCAACCTCCCCTTGGCGTACAAATAAACAAGATCGAGGGATGTGAGGCTTTTCCACCTTAATGTAGAAGCTCTTATCACATACACCCTGTTTATTTGATGTTTCTAGATCATCGAAACCTTACCCACAAGCATTAGACAAAGAAAATATCAGTGAATTCATGAGAACAAACAACATACAAAGAAAGAGTCAATCACAACTCAACATGTTTCAAGGTTTACGAATGTGCCTATGTTTGGGGTATTGAAAAAAACACCGTTGTGCTTGTGAGTGCATTATGTTTGATTGCTATCAAGAGATGTTTACATGTGAGATATCCAATGTGTGTTAAAAAAAATAGATGTGTCCAAAGAGAGTGTTGAAAAACATTGTTTGATTAAGGTGTTGAGAAGCACCAGTTTATGCCAGTAGATAGTTGTCCTTTAGAACTGACAAGATTACTGACTCGAGTGTAAACTGAAGATGTGATCAAAGTGGGGACTCATGCCCCCAAGTAATAAATAGATTGATGTCAAACATGCAGATAGCACGTCGATGTGAGAAATCTCAATAATATGGTGATAGTAGGCAGACGCAGTGAGAATCATTGGTGATTGACACGAGAAATATTCTCAAGCATAAAGATCAATGTGAGATCTAGGCATCAGCAGGCAGACTCAGTGAGAACCACTGGTGACTTATGCGAAGAGGAGAGAGAATCCAAAAGATAGGACAATACCCCCTAGACTAGGAAGGTGCCCCTGAGTGTGACCAGTTTCAATCCATGTGAAGTCGAGCAAAATCTCAGAGACTGAGGCTGAATGCATGAGAGAGCAAACTAAAGCAGGAAAGCACACTAAAGCAGGAAAGCACACTGCAAGAAAGAAAACTAAAGCAGGAAAGCAAACTGCAAGAAAGCCAAGAGATGCTGCGATAGATAGAGCATTGTGGAACAAGAGGTGCCTGTTTACCAAGTTTTCACCATCTTGGCAAAAATTATATTTTTGCTACCATGACGTCTTTTTACCAGGTTTTCATCAATGACACATTTTTCTCTTTTTCTCTTTTTTTGTATTTTCATGTATTTTTATTTTTTTTTGAATTTTTGAATTTTTTGATTTTTTTGTATTTTTATTTTTTTCAATTTTTTTGGTATTATCAAGGCACCTGTTTACCAGGTTTTCAGTAGGATAATAAATACATCGAAGCATCTGTTTGCCAGGTTTTCACTAAGATGATCACTTTTTCAGGATATTTTTGCTACCATGACATCTTTTTACTAGGTTTTCATCAATGACACATTTTTCTCTTTTTCTCTTTTTTTGTATTTTCATGTATTTTTATTTTTTTTTGAATTTTTGAATTTTTTGATTTTTTTGTATTTTTATTTTTTTCAATTTTTTTGGTATTATCAAGGCACCTGTTTACCAGGTTTTCAGTAGGATAATAGATACATCGAAGCATCTATTTGCCAGGTTTTCACTAAGATGGTCACTTTTTCAGGACATTTTGCAATTTTTAGGATTTTCTCAGAATAAAGTATGTACATGAGCATTCAGAAGACATTTTAACTGTAAATTTTTTTCAGATGAAGAGCATTGATAGGCTCTTTGAGTTGTTCACCCTCTGTGGTAGATAGCTGGTAAGCGCTAGACCCAAATACTGCAGTAATAATGTACAGACCAAGCCATTTTGGGTCAAATTTTCCTTTCTGAATCTGTTGTTGTTGATTCTTAGGGTTCTCTCTCAGGATGAGATCACCCATTTGGAAGTCTCTTGGTCTAACCTTCTTGTTATAGCTTTTAGATATTCTCTTCTGATATGCTCAGAGATGATTGAATGCCACCTTTCGACGTTCATCCAGTAGTTCAAGCTCTTGTAGCCAAGATATTCTGATATCATCATTAGTAATGAGGCCCTTCAGAGAGACTCGCAAGGTAGGAATCTCAACCTCAATAGGTAGCACTGCATCTGCACCATAAACTAGAGAAAAGGGCGTGGCTCTTGTTGGTGTTAGTATACTGGTGCAATAAGCCCGTAAAGCTAGATTAATCTTGAGATGCCAGTGTCGTTCATATTTGTGTACTGTAGGGTGTAGGATCTTGAGAATTGTCTTGTTTGAAGCTTCAACCTATCCATTACCCTAGGGATAATACATAGAAGACTAGTGTTGAATAATCTTGAACTTAGTGCATAAATCTGTCAGACCTTTGTTCTTGAATTGCCCCCCATTGTCAGTGATTATTGATGAGGGTACACCATATCTACAGATGATGTAGTTTAGTATAAACATGGCTACAGACTTTCCATCAGCTACACTGAGAGGTACTGCCTCAACCCATTTGGTAAAATAGTTTGTAGTAGTAATGATGTATTTATGTCCTCTCGAAGAAGATGGATATATCTGACCCACAAAGTCAAAGGCCCATTGTTGAAATGGCCAGAAAGTAATGAAGGGAATAAGCTCCTTGGCTGGAGCATGAATCAGATTACCATGTAATTGACACTATTTGCAAGACTTAGCAAACTGTGTAGCTTCTTTCTCCATATCTGGCCAATAGTAACCAGCTCTAATAATTTTATGAGCCAGTGTCAAACCATTTGAGTGAGACCCACATATGCCTTCATGTACCTCTTCTAACACACGCTTGGACTCATCAGGTTCTAAACACCTAAGGAGGGTACCGCCTAGACCTCGTCTATATAAGTCGTTAGCTACAATGACAAACCGTGAAGCATTGTGGATTAAATGACATTTCTCATTTTGAGTATATGTGTCAGGAATAATTTGGTCACAAAGATAAGAGTAGATATGGTGATAGCGGGATGAGTCATGTCCAACGACTGAACAGATCATCTGGGAGTCAGCGGAATCATAGATAGGGTAGCATAACATCTCCACTAGGAGTTCATGTCTGAAATAATTTTCTGGCATTTGTAACATAGAATCCAGAGTAGCCATGGCATTAGTTGCTTTATTATATGCTCTTGGAATTTTCTGGAAAGTAACATGTGCAAATTATTTCTTAAGGTCGTCAACCATCTTTTTATAGGGCACCAATTTTTCATCTTTTGTTTGATAGATGTCATTCACTTGATTGATAACCAGTTGTGAATCTCCAAAGACTTTTAGCTCATCAACAGGCCATTCAATAGCGATCTTTAATCCATTGATCAAAGATTCATACTCAACAGTGTTATTTGTGTAAGGAAACATCATTTTGTATGCCTTTGGTAATGAATACCACTGAGGTGTAATGAACAAAATTCCAGCACCTGACCCCTTCTGGGTGAATAATCCATCAAAGAACATGGTCCATTTCTGATGTGTGAGAAGCATGATGGACTCATCTGGGAATTCAATCCCTAATGGTTGATGATCTATAATAGGTGCCTCGGCCAACTGATCTACAATTTCTTTCCCTTTGATAGCTTTCCTCTCAACATATTCAATATCAAATTCACTGAGAAGCATGACCCATTTAGCTAGTCTACCTATGAGGGTAGCTTTACTGAGCAAGTATTTTAATGTATCAATTTTCACGATGAGCCTTGTAGTGTGAGCAAGCATGTAGTGTCATAACTTCTGGGAAGAAAACACCACTGCTAAGCAAGCTTTCTCAATTATAGAATAATTCATTTCATAAGAGACCAATGTTCTGCTGATGTAATAAATTGCTCTTTCTTTATTATTTTGATCTTCTTGGGCCAATAGAGAACCTAGAGATGTTTTTGTAGTTGAGATGTATAAGATCAATGACTTCCCTTGAATAAGAGGCATTAATATAGGCAGATTGGCTAGATATTGTTTGATCTTTTGAAAGCCTTGTTCACATTCTTTGTTCCATTCATAAGTCACACCTTTATGTAGAGTTTTAGTAAATGGTTGTGACTTGTCAGCTAGCTGCAAGATGAAATGCCGGATATATTGAAGATGACCTTAAAGACCTCTAATTTGTTTGATATTGTGAGGTGGAGGCATTTCCAATATAGCTTGCACCTTTGCGGGATCCACCTCGATTCCCTTCGCGAAGATGATATAACCAAGTAATTTTCTTGAAGTAACCCCAAATGCACATTTCTTAGGGTTAAGACGCAGTCTAAATTTTTTCATACAATCTAGTATAGGTCCTAGATCAGTGAGATGTGTCTTCCTATCCATACTTTTAGCGAGCATGTCATCCACATAGTCCTCCATTGTCTTATGCATCATGTCATGAAATATGGTAGTGATAGCTCTTTGATAGGTGGCTCCTGCATTCTGAAGACCAAAAGGCATAACATTCTAGTAGAATGTACCCCATGCACATGTAAAAGCAGTCTTCTCTTGGTCTTCTGGCACAATTTTGATTTGATTGTAGCCAGAGAAGCCATCCATTAGGGAGTACATTTCATATCTTGTTGTCATATCAACAATCATATCGATATTGGGCAGTGGAAAATCATCTTTTGGACAGGCCTTATTTAAGTCCTAGAAGTCTGTGTAGACTTTGATAGATTTGTCATGTTTAGTCACTGGGACTATGTTAGAGATCCACTCTGCATAATCAATTTCTCAGATGAACCCAGCTTTTAGAAGTTTTTCCAATTCTACCTTGACTAGTAGAGCCACATGTGGGTGCATCTTTCTAAGTTTTTGTTTGACTAGTTTCACACCCAGAGCTATTGACAAATGATGCATGATGAGATCAGGATCTACACCCAACATGTCAAAATATGTCCATGCAAAGTTTATCTATTTCTCCTTGAAGAAATCTGTGAATTCTTTAAGTTCTTTTGTAGATAATGATTTGGCCACAAGAATAATTTGTGGATGTTCTTTTGTTCCCAGATTTATCAATTGAGTTGGTTCAATTAGCACTGATGAGCGTTCCTGGAAATGACTCAGAAGCGCATCAAGTATCTCATCCTCAGGTGCCTCAGAGAGGTTTTCACCTTTGGATACATCTTTTCTTTTTAATTTTTTTGGCTCTGACATTGCCACAATGTGGTTTTCACCATCAGAGCGCCTATTTTTTCTTCTTTTAATTTTATGACTAAGATACTTGATATTAGCCTCGGTCATGTTGACACTTTCTTCACTAGTGGAGGACATTACAGGTTCAACAACATGAAGGTAGCAGGCTAGAGAATAATAATTGTAGAATGTAAGGACTTCATTGGATGAGGTAGGGGAATTCCAGTCTATTAACTTGGGATGTTGGAGAAAGAGATGTGACGGGTTCAAGTGCATTCACGGTATAATCATCGAAAGTGTTGACTAGTAAGCTAAGAGCTAAATCGATCTCATCCAAAGATGCATTCGAATCCTTTTGACTCCTAGCAACCGTAGTAGAAGCCACGTTAACATTTATAGACTTGAACTCATTAGACCTTTCACTAGACCCCTCACTTACATCGAGAAGCTTTTCATAAGATCCTTCTGACAAACTGTCGAACTCATATTCATGAGAATCTATATCCAAACTCTGACTTGGGTGTTTGCAACATGAAGGTTTGGGAGTTCTTGCAACACCAGCCTATTCTTGTGCCAACTGCTCTTGAAAATTTGGTGGTATGTATCATTTACCTTCAAAACTAGGATCTTGTAACACTTTCCATTGTTCATAGGTTAGTGCATCAAATGGAGTGGTTTTATCAGAATTGATGTCCATCTAGACTGTACTGGCATGCGGTACAAAATTATCTGGCCCATCAAAGAATGCTACCAGGTCTAGAGGAATGGGATAAGGAAAGCAATCCTCATCGGAGCTATCTTCTATGATGTTGACTATAGCTGTGCCTTTAGATTTTGGTGAAGGATCTAATTTTGGCACAAATTTGTTAATCCCTAGATGGAATGGGATATTCTTGAAGCCTAAACCAGTTGTGTCTTTTGTCTTTTGACCTGTAGCTTTAATAGCTTCAACTAACCCATTACCAATCACCCCTACTAGGCCACTCCCTTTGTACCCAAAGCGTTTCATAATCTCAAGACCTTCAATGTTGGGATTTAGTTCATGAGCTGGGGCAGTC
This sequence comes from Thuja plicata, assembly GCA_018584345.1. Taxonomy (NCBI): domain Eukaryota; kingdom Viridiplantae; phylum Streptophyta; class Pinopsida; order Cupressales; family Cupressaceae; genus Thuja; species Thuja plicata. Next base: position 921,495 of record MU228010.1, on the reverse strand, counting down.
TATTCAGATATTTTATTTCCTTTGCAAAGCCAAGATTTAATAGCTCTTTCCTCATCTTCATCTTCTAATGGTGTAGAAGCTCATACAAAGGAACCATCATAAACTATCTCTGGAGGAGTAGAAGATCTTTTGTTCTCAGAAGGTCTCCCATAAGAACAAGGAGATGGAGGTAGAGTTGCTAATGATAGCATGGGTTCTATTTGATACCCCCCCATGCCTATGTCTATGATTTTCAAGGTCTGTTCCATGTCTTTGAGCTTGGCATCATAGAATTTTGTGTATTCTCTATTAGTCAGAACAAGACTATCAGTTGACTGAGAAAGAGTGCATTACAAGAAGAGCCCATACTAGCAGGAATTGTCACCTCTGCACCTTGGAAAGGAAACTTAATGCATTGATGATATGTAGAGGGAACTGCTTGCATCTCATGGATCCACGGTCTTCCCAACAAGATGTTATACACAAGAGGATGGTCTAGCACCTGACATGTGACATCTCTTTCAACCAGTCCAATCCGAATGGGTAGCACGGCCAAACCTTTAGATTTTCTCTCTTCTTCATCATAAGCCTTGATAGTAATTATTTTGTGGGAATCTATGTGATCTTTGTCATAACCTAGTTGAGCAAGAAAGTGAGCAGATAAAATATTGAGGCCAGCACCATTATCAATGAGGACATGACAGACTAGTTGTTTGCCAATCATGACTTTTATATGTAGAGGAGCATTATGCGGGTGACTAATTGAGTGATCATCTTCTTCTGAGAAGGAAAAATAATGCGGTGAAGTCAAGTGACCCACCATGAATTGAAACTAATCCAGATTGATGTCTTTGGGGACATTAGCCTCTATGAGGGCTTTATCTAGAATCTTCCTATGAGCAGGCGAGATCTTCAACAACTCAAAGATGGTTCTTTGAGTGTTGGTTCTTTGCAGCTGGTCTAGAATGCTATAAATAGTAGTAGAAGGTGTGGGGACCACTTTTGTAGTCTTGTTGATGGAGCCAACAACAGCTTTATCCACAATTTTTTTTGGTTGGGATGTAGTAACAGGAGGGTCAGGACCCTTGATAGTGATCTTACCGTGGGATCTAGTAACAACATTCGCACAATCCTGAGATGTTTCAGATTTAGATAATCAAGACCTAGGGCCTCTCAAGATAAATGGGGTCTTAGGCTTAGAAGTATCCCCGCTCCCCCTAGTAGTAATGACATTACAATACTCCACTTCCACAGGTTCAACCATGTTGATGACATTATCATAAGTGTCATGTGCATAGTTAACCTTGGAATTATTGTTCTTAGTGTTGGAAGACTTGCCTTTCTCATGATGAGGAAAGGGATCTTTAAATGCCTGGTGATCTGAATTCTTGTTATGATTTTCCACAATGATAACCTAGTTATCAATTAGATCTTGGACTTTATGACACAATTGAAGACAAGTAGCAGTCTTATGACCCTTGTTTTGGTGATAGTCATAGTATGCGTTGTCATTCCACCAATGGGGTCATGGTTATAGATTGTATAGAAATTTTTCCAAAGGAGGGAGAATCTTATTTTGCACCAAAGTCTTAAAAACTATGTCCAATGGTTCTCCCAAAGAAGTAAATTCACACTTGGGTCGTGGGGCCCAAGGTTTGTTTCCAGAGAATCTAGAAGGTTGTTGAGTGTTTGTTACAGCCTTTTCAATAGCTTTGGTCGCTTGTATACTAGAGGTGAGATTGAAGACCAGTTTTGAAGGAGCTGGAGTCACATTATCAACTACCCCATCATTCACAATGTCCATATTCTTGTTGACAAACTTCCCTTTATCTTTGTTGGAAGAGGAGGAACCTTGTTTGTTATCTTTATACAAAGTCAATTCACCTTTCTTAACCATAAATGCCTCTATCCTCATAGCTTTCTTTTATCATGCTATCAAAATTAAGGGGACCTTGAAGTTGTACTTGATACCCAAAATAAGGGGTGAGATTATCCAAGAAGATATCGAGTTTCTCAGATTTGGGTATTTTGCAAGGATACTTAGTGCAAATTTGTCTCCATCTATGGAGAAATCTCAAGAATGGCTCCCCTTGCCTTTGCTTGAGATTGCAAAGGTCCCTGATGTTGATGGGATGTTGTATGTTGTGAGAATAGTGTTGTATAAAGAGATTGGCAATCTCATCAAAAGTCTTGATGTCGGTGGGTAGTTGAGAAAACCACTCCATGGCAAGTCCACCCAAACTTTGGGGAAAGAGATGTAGCAAATAGGTTTGATCATGCATGAAATCCATAGATAGGGCCCCAAATTCTCTCAAATGATCCTGATGATCAGTGGTACCCAGATACTTATCATATTTAGGGAGTTCTACACCTTTGGGAAAAGGTGGCATAAGAAGAATCCTATCAAAAGGAAAAGGGCAGATGTTTTCCATCGTGAATTGTTGTGTGGGCTTGTCCTTATCCTTAATAAGTTGGCTGATCTGATTTTGCATATCTTGAATTACTTTATGCAATTTGGTAGTCTCACTCTCTTCTTCTTTAGCCACAAGCGTTTCCACTTGGAAGTTTGGGGGTAGCTTAACTCCTTTTTTTTCCAAATCTAGAAAATATTTCTCTTTATCTTCCGCAAGGAGTATTTCCATCATTTTGATGAGAGCTTTATTAGGTTTTGTAGTATCTATGTCATTTTGAGTTATTGGCTCATCATCATTACCAAGAATCTCATAAATTCTTTGAGTCTGATCTTGACCCTAGCGATGTTTCTCTTCTTGCTGACCTTGCTCATTTTGGGATTGGTTGTTGAATCTGCTATATTGACCTTGTAAGTAATCAAAAGGAGTTGCCATGTCGTTAACGTGAGATTGTGTCGTGTGCACCTCTTAAGTATGAGTGTGAGTATCGATTTGATAACTTGTAGTCAATGTATCTCTCGGCGGATCAAAGGGGTTAACAGGATCAAAAGGATTGATATGTTCAAAAGGATCACTAAGGTAGCGAGGATCATCAATAGGGTCAACACAAACAGGTGACTTTCTAAATCCTTGTTGATCTGAAAGAAATGGATTATGGTGATCTTGAAACAAAGGATTAGAACACAATTGGAACATGGGTTTTTGATTCAGACTCATATCTATACTTAATGGGGAAGAGGAATGTGAGGATACCTCTTAACTATCAAGTTGAACAATGGGTTCAAAATGACCTTTTCCTTGATTACGAAGTTTACTTTTACCTATTTCAGAACTATGTATGGGAAAAATATTGCTGCTTCTAGTCATAACAGGCATAGATGAAGATGAAACAAGAGGAAACTTAGGATCTGACTCAGAACTCTGTCTCTAGAAATAATAAAAAAGGAGGTAACAGGCTAGAACAGCCAAGGTGTGAGATGCACCCGACATGAATCGTCAAGAGTGTGGCTAGAACAGTCGAGATGTGACTATCATGTCGCAAGGTACAAAAACATAGAAAAGATAGGATGGAGACAAAGAGACAAGACAAGTTTGAGTAAGAATCGGTCAGTTCGCAACTCGAAACAACCAGTTTTAGACTACAAACAACAGGGAAACATACAGTTAGATCCTAGACAAAAGTCAGATCAGGCAAAAAATTCACAAGTCAATGGGAAAAAGCTCACTATTTTAGGACACCAGGCTACAGATTCATGCGAGAAAGTGTTGTGTCATGTGAGAAAATGAAATCTTGCGCAAGGAAGTGCTCAGTTTCTAAAATCTCGTGCGAGAAAACTCCAAATTTTGATAAATAGACTCAGTTTTCGAGACAAAAACCAGATTTTGAGACATAGTCAGGACTATTCTCTGACAGAATTTCTAGGTTCAGGACATTTTTATGATGATACAGATCAACAATCTCAGTTTCAAGGTGACAAGCACTCGTTAACAAGCACGAAGTTTCAATCAAGCAATAGTGACACAAGCAATAGTCATAAACAGTTCTGCCAAGGACAAAGAAACTTGGCAGAATCATGGGAGTCTTTGTTTGATCATGATTGGATAGTTTAAGACTCAAAACAAACACTTAGTTATCCCTACAAAAAAAATGGTGGAGAAGACAAAATCTGTGCTCCGCTGTCTTATGCGTATGCGTGCACCTCACACAGTAGTGTCACCCTCGAGAGAGCGCCCATGTTTTTGGTGTTTCCAAGGACTAAGTATATATGTTTGAAGGTTACCCTTAAAGTAGGGGCCAGTGTCATATACCACTTCAAGCATCCAAGTGCATACCTATGTCGAGAATTTAGGGGAGAGATTCTTCCCTCTCCCTGCGCACAGATTATGTCTTCTTTCAGAGGTGATCCAGGTAGGCATCTAACTAAGAGAGTTTTTAGTGGGATTCTGTTCACAATAACCTTTAGTGCCTCTGATATAGAGCTAGGGCCTCGTAGCCACACCAACACTTGAAAGTCATACACCCTTGCAAGCAAGGATGGGAGCGGCGCCGCTCAGTATGACAAACAAGGCTTTCTCAAGATGATAGTCGAAATCATGAGAAAGAAGTTACCATGGATTTGGAGTCTTTGGACTCAATAAAGTAAACTTTATTATAGTAAGGTGGAATCATCGGTGATAGGTGTGTACTCACTTGGGTCATTCCCAAAGGTTCAACTTTTGGTAGGCCCTCTAAAGGTGACACAACTTGGCTTGGATTCAAGGGTCTGATTTTCTGATTCTCTTAAAGAGAGAAGAGCATACTTCTCTACCTCTTCACCTTACTCAAAAACTCAAGACATGTTCATCACTAAGATAGCTTCACTCCACCAAATCCACAAGCCTTTGGGTTTCTGATTCTCTCAAAGAGAGAAGAGCATAATCCCCTAACAAGTAGATGTGTTAAAGATTCACTATCTTTCTCTGCTTCCCCAGGTATCTGTCATTCTAGCAACATCTGGGTCTCAGCTTCACCCATGGGCATCACTTCCATGTAATGAAGAGCCTATTCCCCTACTTTTCTATTAAGACCCTTAAGAAATTTTCACAAAGCCCTATTTAAACTATGTGAATGAAAAACAGTAAACAAGCACAACGTTTTTAATATGCCTTTGACAACCATCCTGCAAGAAAACCGTTAGCAAATTTTTATGATCTTTGACAAGCAAACTGTAGACCACTGTTATGCTGTAGCTGAAATCAAAAATATGAAATCAATAGCAGAAAGTAAATGTCAGAAAATGATAACAGTAAATTGCAGATTCTGGAAATTAAATGACTGTCTGTAAAACTTCGCGTGAGAAAGTATTTCGCTACGCACGAGAAAGTGCAGGGACTTGTGCAAGATTTATGTTTCCTTGCGTGAGAGAGTGCTACTGGGGGTAGAAATTCATGCGGTTTGATCTGAAATCTCACACGAGATTCCATACTAGTAGTGTAGGGACGTACGACAGAGTTCAAATTACTGTCATAAAATTTCGAGAGTGAGGCCAAAAATAATTTTTTCTGCCCCACGGTGCGCGCCAAAATGTTATGTGCTTGAATGTGACCTCTTAATCAGGCACAAACCCAACATAGTCCTTACTCAATCATCAAATTTTTGAAGATGAACATGAATTGTCCATTTCACAAACTTGATTGAAGCGACCGGTTGCGTCCTATTTAGTTGGGGTTTTTGAATTTACTCTCAGAACGCGAGCCAACAACCTTGACCATTGCTAAAATGGAGGATTTTTAAAGCATGAAAGATAAGCAAATTGCCATTAATCTAAGAATGAAATTTCCATTAATCTATGAATCAAAATGCCATTAATCTATGAATGAAATGCAGATTTAATTGAATTAAACTAGAACAATAATCAAATTACACTAGCCATGGGAATGCAATTATAACAAATGAGATTTTAAACTAAAAAGAAACAAAAGCTATGAAATATGAAGTAGGTGAGACAAAAATTAACTATAATTTTGATGCTCTCTAATTGATCCTCCTAAATGAAGAAAATGAGGCCCATAATATAGAACAACCTGAGAAGAGGATGAAGAGTTTCTTGAAAAGAAACGGTTGACTCTTCATTCCCATGGGGGAAGGTGAGACAATTTTTGAAGGAATTATTCAATTAAAAGAATGAATTATTGCCACATGAGTGGCTTTTCACATGGAATTCCTTTTTGAGGATAATTCATCCTAATAATTAAATAACTATTCAATTCCTTTTTGATGTGTATTAGCTAAAGGGGTGGAATTAATTTAATTTGAAAGCACTTAGGACTTTAGAATTAAATTAATTAATCATAGGGATTTTTAGCTAATAAACCTTGATAATTTAGGAATTAAATATAATGTGAGATTTATGCAAATTTAGGTTTTCTGCATTTGAGACCAAGTCAATTAGGAAGAGAAATTTGCCTAGTACAATAGGACTTTGATGATGAGAAAATGCACCAAAATTGATTAGAATTGTAAGGTGCCAATTTTGGGGTGTTACAGGTACTACCTTTGTATTTGTTGAACTTGGGTACTGAAAAGTGAGTGGGAAATGAAGACATGTGCAATGAGTGATCAAAGGGGTATGGGTACAAATCCTCTGCTATGTAGGACTTGGTTTGCCCCTAATTTTGCATGCCCATCATTTAGGTTTGTAGACTTTGCACTTGCTATATCAACATGTTTGTCTGAGATTGAGGAACATTTGTGGCATTTAATCTCTATGATGCATTAGGTATGAGGCTTCACCTCTATTTTCCTTGAGTTGGGACATATGATCTAGTCCTTGGGACTTGATATTGGTTCCCCAGTGTGTGATTCTGATACTAGGGCATTTGGTTGGTCCAAGATTGATGTGGTTGTTGTCATTGTTGGAGGTTGTTTTTTTTGTTGGGGTGTTGGTTGATGTGATCCCTGTAGAAATAAAGGTGTAGCCTTGGGTGGACGTTGAATAAATGTTGGACCTGAAAAGATTGATCCCTGTGGGAGCAAGGTATTGAGCCCAAGGCTAGCATGGATAGATTGTAGTATCAGAATAGTTGCAAATGGGTTGCTTCTTGTTTGTAAAATTGATGGCATAGTATGAGTGATTGATGCAAAAGGCCATGTGGATAATGCTTGAGATACACTAGTGACTAAGGGTGCACTTAGTTGGGAGTCTGTCATTATTTGTGTGGATGATGTGCTATCTTGATTTGCAGAGCTAGTTTGGTTTGACACAGTTTGCACTGATGTCTTTGTCGTTGATGATGGAAACATTTGGTATATCACAGGTTTTGTTTGAGAGGGCCAAGTTGTGTTTTGATCTGCTAGAGGGTTCTTAGGCCATATTGTGGACACATTAAATTCAACGGGGAGTTTGACTCCCTTCTTAGTCAACATGGCTAAGAATCTTTTGGGATTTCTCTCTACAATAGTACAACTACTTGTGTGGAATAGATGTCTTGCTTTATGTCTTTGAGCTCCTCATCTGTGATATATTGGAACATTGTTGGTCTACGGGGATTTTCAATGTAAAGAGAAAGAATGGTGTTTCTGAAAGGGTTATCCTCTTGCTCTTTTTCCCAAGGGGGAAATTGGTTAATATAGGAATCATCGGGTTGTGTTCTAGCCTTCGACCTAGTGTAAGGTCCTCCATAGGGTGTGTGAGACATAGTGTTATCTAGGTTTTTTGAATAAAATAAGTGATATAAAGAAAAAAAAAAAGGATAACCTTTCTAGGAGAGTCTGAGTTATGCTTGACAAGGGTAATTCTAGGGACAAATTTTGACTTCTCTTGATCTCAAAGACTTTGGTGATGTAAGATATGGATCTTGAATATTTCCTTAGATGAGACAAAGTCGTTGATATAGATTAATGAATTTTGAGATAACAGGATCAAGAGAATCTAGTATGAACTTTTGAACTAACAATGTTTAAACAATAGTCATGTTGTCAAAGAGGGATGATCTTTAATGTTTAGAGATTCACACAATATTCTTCACTTTTCCTAGGATGTAGACACTGATCTTTCACACAAGATGGGGAATCTTTCCAAGGTTTTTTAGGTAAAAATAGATGTTTAGATCTCTTGGTCAAGTGCAAAAAGTTTCCACTGATTGTGGAAAAATGATAGGTCAAGTGTGGTAAATGATCACTGATTGTGGTAATAAAAGGCTCAACTGCAGCAATAAAGGGATTGATTGTGGTGAAACTCTGTCAATTGTGGCAAGATGTGGGCAATTTTGGAAAAAGGAGACAGTTTGAAAAATGATCTCAAATTTGGTGAATCTGTCTGATAAAAATTGGTTTCTGGAATAAGGGTTCTGATTGCAGAACAAGTTTGTTGTTGACAACCTAGACTTGAACATGTTGGACTCATTTTGACATTTTTTTGATGTTGGTTTTTCATTTTTGGAAACTAATCACATAACAAGCACAATAGATAATGTGTTTTGTAAATCTAACACAGGTTTTGAGACAAGGACAAACAAATTAATCTAGGTCAAATTTGGCTTCAAGATAAAATATTATAGGCCCAATACTTGGATTTTCATTAGGTCACACACCAATCATCACACTACTAGGACACGAAGGTCCATGACGTAGGCGCCCATGTTTTTGTCATTGTCAGATATTATTTCCGTGCTAGTGAAGATCTCTTTCACTACCACAATATCCTGGAACACATATGTTGGGGATCTTGGGGGAAAATTTTGTAACCCCTTGCACTATAATAAGGTACTTGTTCAGAGGTGAAACAGGTAGGTCTCTATTTAACAAGGTTGTAGTAGGGTCTATGATGTCTATCCAATCAGTTTGTACTTGTGTGAATCACTGAAGAGCCAGTTGAAGAGCCAGTTGACCATGCTGGCTACTTAGGGATATTCACCCGATCTTGGCTATCATCAACACACCTCGCCCGAGCTTGGATAGATATAAAATAGAGCTTTGGCTCGCATCTTGTTTATATAATTATCAGAAGGATTATTGGTTTAAGGTCATTCTCCGAGGAAGAAGCACATTCCCCAGATAGGCCTTTCTAAAAAAGTATAAAGGTTTTTAATCTAACAGATTTGTGCAAGTGCACCAATGACCCAAGACACAAGGTTAATCAATTAAATACCAAAATTCCAAGTGTGAACTAAGATAATCACCCATATAAGCACAAGTGTTCAATTTTAAAGCCCAAAGTAGATAATGATTTTCTTGTTTGATTTTAATGCACCAAATTGAAAGAGTTTTTGCCTTTGTTCAATTTTTAACCACCATGTCAATTTTAAGCACCAAATTGGAAAACTGAGGTTCAAGATGTTTGTATGCAATGTTCTTTTTAAGGACCAAAAACACAAGTGAGTGAATTTTAGGTTGCTTTGTTAGATCTGTTTCCATGCCACAAGCCGAAATAAGGATTTAGTACCAAAATACCTTGCAATCAAAATGTATAAAATCAAGAAATTCTTGATAAAAACCTTTAATACTCAATTTACCAATTTTGTCTGTCCCTGGTGTTTTGATTCTACACAAAAATTGAGAAAGAGCCAGATTTTAACAGAGAACAATGAATTTTAAGAAATTGAAAAATTATTCCTGTCGATTGTGGTAAAGTTGTGGCAATTGCGGTAAAATTCTGTCAGATGTGGCAAATTTTTGGCGATTGCGGCAAAATACTGTCAGTTGCGGCAATATGCTGGCGATTGCAACACATATCAGTCAATTGCAATACTGTAATCTCAATTATGACAAGATTCTATCAATTGCGGCATAGATCAGTCAATTGCGGCATAATACAAGAAACAAAGAATTAAAAAAAAAGATAAAAATGATTGTGAAACCTTCAAATCGATTGCGACATTAAACCATTCGATTGCGCCATATTTTTTTCAACTACGGAAAAATACCAGTGATTGCAAAATTACAATGATATCAAAAAATTTACAAAGAATAAAATCTGCGACCATATGGCCGAGGCCAGAAAATCATGTTTGTCATCTTCAAGCGATTCTTGGTTTGTTTGATTCACGTTGAGTTCACCAAAATGTGTAAATCCAATCCTGGTCAAAAATGTCAAATTAACGAGGGGTTAGTAGCACCAATTTTCAATGGGAAAATCAATCACTTACTAAGAACAAACCTACAAACAATAAAATGACATGCAATCAAGGAGGAATACAAATGAATGCAAACCAACAAAGCTCAAATCTTCTATTTCCTCTCTCTACTTCTGAAATGCTATGTGTGTGGTGCTCAGTATTGGTATCAGTAGCGTCTATGACTTGGGAGCGTCGAGAATATGATATTGATTTTGATCACAAGAATGCTTTCAATGCCTCTAGCAAGAATCATTCAAAGTAAGGGTGCATGAAAGCTTGAAATTATGGATCCTTAAAATGGTTATGAAGGGTTGATTATATAGAATATGGAAATGGTATGAATGATTGAGATCGAACCCATAGATTATAGGATGAAAGGTTGAGATCAAAGAGAACTGGAGAAGCCATTAGTAAACTACACCTCCTCAACTTGGAGAGAGGAGATGAATTTTGGTTAATTGAACAACTGATTATGAGTTACCTTTTGAACTGAAGAGGTAATTTGGAGTTACCTTTTTGAACTGAAGAGGTGGGTTAAGTAATTCATGCAATTAGAGACATGATCAAGAGTTCTCTTTTTTGAATTGAAGAAAGAATTTAATTGAATATTTAATTCATTTTTAAAATTAATGTATTCAACATGTGAGATAATTGAATTCTTTTTGGATTTAGAATTGAATTATTGAATGAAATTAAAATAATTTAATGAAATTAATTTAATTAGAAGAATTAATTAATAAGTTTAAATATTTAAATTTTAACTTTAGAAAATTGAATTTAATTAATTAATGAAGATTAATCAATTAAGGTTAATTAATTAAATAAAATTAATTATTTAATTAACTTTAGGGATATGATTAAATGATTTGGGGAATGAATTTAGAAGAAAATAGATGATTAATTAATGATTAAAAACCATTAATTAATAGATGAAAATTAGTGTTTAAATGTAAGGTCACAAGTATGTCCATTTTAGGGTGTCTACAAGATCTTATATTTTCCATTTGTTTTACTTTTTATGTAATATATTGTATATTTTTGTTGAATCTCATTTATATATTTGTGCCTTGAACCACTTGTAGATGGATGAAAGCTAAACAAATCCATAAAGAAGATACAATTTATTGGAAGAGAAAAAACCCTCATCTAATGTGTGAAATGAAAAAGTGTCTGCCTTTGACATTTTTTAATGCATAAGAACATTACCTCATATACCAAGTTGAGGAGATTGAATTGTCTGGACTTGTAGACACAAGGTCAATGTGGATGGTTGAGAGGCACTTGAAATTTTTGAAGGCTTTGGTTAGACAAAGATCACATCCTGAGGGATCTATGGTGGAGGGATATGGTATACTATACCATAGTGTAAATTAATGAATATCTTCCTAAGTTCGGAGAAAAGATCCATGTAGATCGTATTTGGGATCCCAACTCTATTAACAAATTCAAAGGGGAGTACCTAATGGGGAAAGGTAGATTGAGGAAAGTGAGAGGAAATCATAAGATGGTCATGGAGATTAATTATAATACATTTTACATTTTGTTTTTATGTATATTGTGTTGGTTCCCAAATCAACAGTGTTCGTTCCCAAATCAACAGATTGGAAAATTCCAAATGATTTGGCATAACCTAGGTGAGTAAGCTTTCTCATCAATTGGATCTTCAAGTTGGTTCTTTTTATAGAAGATTATATTTTATTTATATATGATTTTATGTAATCTATCAAGATGGAATTAGAGTCTTGAAATAAATTCAATTGTGTATTCTTCACAACTATCTTCAACTATTCAATTTGTTACTTTGAAATGATTTTAAATCTTTCATTGCTTTGAATCTAATTTCTTTTATTCTTTTATGCTATTCTATTTGTTCCAACTGGAAGTAATAATTGATTTTGATTGAAGTTTTTATCCTTTATGTGTAAGACCAGTCGCTTGTCCTAATTGGTCACAAAGTCAATTCTCCTCAACTCTTCATGTATAACTTTGAAAGACAATTTTCAAACTTTTGGGTAAATTCGTCAACCATTCAATTTTTTTAATGAAAGATAATTAAACAAAGAACACACCAACCAGTCTAACCGAGTTTAAATTTACCTTAAGAAGACCAATTAGACAGGAAATGTAAGGACACCACTTCTCAAACACTTCTTGATATTCAAATTAGTGTGAAAGTAAATAACTTCTTTTCACAAGAATTTAAAATGGAAATTAATTCCTTGAATTAATTATAAAAAAGAACTGACTTGATAAGAAAATAATCCACACCACAATTGTAGAGAAAAAAACTAAGTCTTTGTATTAATTCTGAAATGTTTGGTACATGGATTTTTTCACAGCTTCCTTCTATTCTCATGTATCTCTTTCCTATATTCTATATCATATGGTCTCCCCTTCTTCATGGTTCTGGTTTCTCCTTTATATAAAACTAGGAGAAGGGACAAGCTTCAAACTATTTACAAACACACATTTTCATAACTAAATAAACACCATAAAAACCTTCAAACTAAGACATGTCACGTTAAAAAAGTGAAAAGATAATTATAAAAAAAGGAATATTGTGATTTAAATGAGGGAAAAATGACTCCAAGGTCTGATTCATCATGTAATCCTTTTCCAAATTTCTCTTTTTCTTTAGATGCTTGTTCTTTGCTTTGAAACCCCTTTCTAATAGGATTCAAATACTCATCAACTTATTCTAAAATATGAATATAATTTTTTCATTGGTGATGGAGGATGTTTGACATGTTGAGAAAGTGATAATTCCATTTCTTACTGGTTATAGCCCTGACTTCAATCACAAACTTTGAGAATATATTTTCTAATACCACAACTACATCCAAGAACATGTTAAAACTCTTGATGCTGAAATATTTACCCTCTTTCAAATATGATATAAATTTTGGAACCATGTATTTAAATTCTACCTTCCATTCCTCTAGACTCTTGACAAGACCTTCTTTATCAACAATTTCAGGAATTGACCAATGTTTAATGGTATGGAAGGATGATATTTTCTCCTTTATTCTCCCTTCCTCTTCCTCTATATATCCAATCTCTTTTATGCCTGCATCAATCATTTCCTCTATTTCCTTTATCTCTTTAGGTGCATCAGGATTTCTTTGAGTAACTTCACTCAGCTCAATCAAATCAAAATGAGAAGGCTTCCATCTCCTGAAAAGCTCTTTCAGTTGTAGATTATGGTTGTCAAATGTTGCCAACATGTGCAATAAAACCTGGTACCTATCATATACTTCATGACATTTACTAATCAAAAGATCAACCCTATGTGTCAATACTTTCTCCAAAGAATTTATTCTTTGACTAGTAATTTCCTATAAAAGCATCTTATTTGTGCTTCTTAGTTGGTCGTTTTCCTCTTCAATTTTTTTTTTAATCTTTTCTTTTGACACTTCATCATGTGTCACATCAACAGGTATGGAAGGTGCATCTTTATGTTGTTCCAAATCTTTTCTTTGGTCATTACATTTCAATTATTTTATCTCCTTGTGAAATCTTTCCCTTTTAAGGTATAATTCATTGATAACTTTATTTATTTACATTTCCCTATTCTGAGCCTACTCTACTTGCTCATGCATATTCTCGACCCGATCTTTGTTAAACATTTCCCTATGCATTAACTTTGAAGTAGATACCAAGGGATTAGTGTTCTCTATTGTTTGGACTATTTCCATTCCATCATTTCCTTTCACAATGTCAAGAAGTTTGGGCTTATGATGGCCCTTGAAACTCACCCACATGGCTAAAGTCTCAGTCTTGGGGTTATACCCTAATCCAACTATCTTTTCATCAGTATGAAATTCGACAACAAATGTGGGGTCATCTTGTTTTCTGACTTGATCTAAAAGAAATAAATGTTGAAGGGTAAGTCCTGGAGCAATCAACATGTCACTCTTCTTTACCATCTCTCTATCCTCCTACAAGGTGCAATTTATCTCATCAAGATTAAGCTCCTTGAGTGTTTGTTGGATGAATTCCTCATGCTTTGACTCTTCCACTCCCATCATATTTAATTGCTTCCTTTCTTCAAAATTTTTTATTTTTATTTGTATCCAAAAATCCTTGAATTCTTGAGTTTCAATAAATTTTCCATCCTTAATAAATATTGTTGATATAGCTTCCCTTTCACCCATGAAATTAATAGGTTCCTCTTCTTTCTGAAGATGAGCATTATAAGCATAAACTTCCTCCTGAAATACCAATGGATAACCAAGCATGTCCACTTCTTCATCATTACCAAGTGCTCTGTGTGCACTAGCTGCCTCTTCGGTATCTCCTTCTCCATGTGAGTCATCATTAGGAGGAGGGGAATTTTTTGCATCATCAGAATTTGAATCATGGATAATTAAATTTTTATGCCTTTTAGGAGGAGAAGACTTAACTCTGGTGGAACATCACTTGTAGATTTTCCAAAAAAAAAATTCAAAATCTCTCAAACACAATTCCATTCTTATTTCTCATTGGTTTAATCATGGTGAAATCATTGCAATCCATTTTACTGTCTTTCATCTTCTAACTTCTTCAATATGTTCCATTTGTCCATTTTTGCATGACATCTAAAGGATTCATGCAATTTAGGGAAATATATCTAGTTATGTCTATTTAATGTTTAAATTATTTGATGAAGGAATTAATGTGACCATCCATGTCATAGGCCCTTTCCTTTCCATCTATAAAATGATATGATCCCTCTAAATAACTTTGAACTTGTTCAATAGAATAAGAACCAGTAGAAAAACCTACAAATTTGACCACATGGGGTATGAAAGTTCCCTTTTTCCTTGGTCCATTTAATTTAGTTTTGAACTAAATCAACTACCAAATAAACTGGAGAAAAGCAACTCTATTAGAAATAAAAACTGGTAGTTTATGAGGGGCATGCTTGCACCCATAAATTGTAATAAGAGTGTGATCACTCTTATAAATATAGCCCTTCTCAGGATTATGTTCCAATGGTCTAAACAAAAAAATTATCTTAAGAGAAAACCTTTCCATCTGCAGTCCAAGTGCCCTCATTATCCACACAACAAATGAGTCATGAAAAGTCTTGTAATTGCAATCTCTACTGTTCTCATCCCACACCTACACCATAGCTAAATTGGGAGTCTGCTTCCTTGATCATCCACCTTGGTCAATTTCATGGAGTGTTGAACACATTTTTATTTTGGAACAATATTAGATGGTACAACAGAGAATAAATTTTAAAAGTTCTACTAGTCTTCCAGTAGATTAACTAGTTGTGTAAAATCCTTTCAATCTCAGTAGCAGTATCAAATTCTAGGTTGACATTTGGATTCTGAATTCTCATTGACATATACATCAAATCTATTGGGATTCTTCCTTTATGATCATTGACATAAATTGGCACCACACGTGATATGTTTTTTGAAATAAATACATAAATTCTAGTGTAGGAAATGGAGCCTTACCAGTCACCATCATTAGTTTGTTATTATGTCCCCTCTTCCTGAAATAGGCTACCTCCTGCAGCTCCATACTCCTTACCATCCTTTCATAGTCCACTAGGAACCCCTCCCTATCAATTTTTGTAAGTGTTATCTTGTTCAAACAAAAACATTCAGTGATACATGATTTAGAAACAACAAGAATTGAGTTTCCATCTACCCCTTTGACCATTATGGTTTCTTGTTTGTAATTACGGGCCAACTGATCAGTAAGCTCAACATCTATGAACACATTTGGTACAATAAATTTTTCTAGGTCAAGCTTCTAGGGGTTAGACCTAGGCACTTCCTCATCCCTATTATTGTAGAAATACCAAAATAAGGACCTACCAATATGTGGTATATTGTCATCTTTACATTCAAACCATTAACCTGAGAAAATGACATTTGTTCTAGTATCAACAGACCCGCACAACACATCTAGGATGGGATTTTGTAAAGGGACTTTTTGTACCTCACCCTTTTCTTCCTCTTAGAAATTTTAGAAAATAAAATTTGAACTGCAAGTAGAAAGGGTAACTTACTAATTTATTCCAAGATTTCTGCAACTGATGATGAACTTCTTCTCACCACTTTGCTTTCATCTCAAAAATCCCTCAAAGTTTGATTATCACTTGTATTTTTTTTAATTCATGCACTGGATCTTTCAAATCTAAGCTCATATGAATTTAATTCACATCGCACTTCCACATGCGTGTTCTGTCAGTCCAGCAAAATGATGACCAACTCATTTTAGTACCTCTTTTGCTACTTCACAAATGTCTTTTATTCATATTCGCAAAATAGTGACGATTTCACCAATTTACAAGTGGAAAATATGCTCTTTGCAAAATAACACTAGGTTCACTATTTCACAACCCCTTCTTACAATATTTTTTGAAATGGCTATGACTTTTCTGTTTCACAACCTGTACTTTATGTCCTTTTCAAAATAACAATGGGTTCGCTATTTTGCAACTCTTAATTTATACCTTTGTGAAACAATGATGGGTTCGCTACTTCGTAACCCTTGTTTTCTGTCTTTGTGAAATAGTGATGGATTCACTATTTCACAACTCTTGTTCTCTATCTTTGTGAAACAAAGATGGCTTCTATGTTTTGCAACCCTTGTTTTCTGTCTTTGTGAAACAACAAACAATGTATGAACCAAGGTTATATGTGCCTCTCTTACTTGGTTTTTTTATGGATCATGGAAGCTTTCTATTAGGTATTTTCTTATGTATTTTATAAGGTATTTTTATATAACCTAAAATATGATATTAGAATAAATATGCTTCATAACATTCATGTTCTAATGCATGTAAATGTTTTGGGCAAAGATAGGCATTCTATTTGGGCTATTGTTGTGGTGAAACTTCATTAGAAAACTACAGTAACTTTACAAAATCTTGGTGATGACTAACATGGTTCACTAGGAAAAGGTCTTATAGTTCATATATATGGGAAAAATTATGTCTAAATTTTGAGGTTCCAACAAACAGATTGGAAAGTTCTCAAAGTATTCCAAGCTTTGTGCTCAAACTCTCCAAGTGACTTGGCCAACAAATGAGATCAACTAAATTACGGTTGAAATCCCCTACTCTTCAGGCTCTATAGGACCTAGGTAGGTATACTTGTTCTCCAAATATATCTCCAAGTGAAAGATTTTTATAGAAGATTAAATCTTTCTTCTGCTTCTAATCTCTATTTCAAAATGGCATATACTTGAAATAGAATGACTAGTCTTTTGATTACTCCTATTTTCCTTATCTAGTTTCTTTACTCTCTCTTCCTTTTGTTACTTTCTCCTCTATTGATTCTTTCCTCCTATACTTATCTGATTTAATTCTATGTGTTGAATTTTAAATGTGTGAGCAATGGGTCTTAGATACATATAGTTCAGAGGTTTCTTACGAAAGATAACAAGATCATTGGTAGTAGGATGTTAGGTTTTTTAGGTACATAAATTATAAATTAAGGTCGTATACCATGGTAATTATCTAATTATACATTGTTTATGAATTTTAATTTTTTTTATACAATTGGTCGGGAGTGGGATGCACTACATTTTTCATCACAAACAATCTTGATTGGATGAGGGTATGGATTGAATGATGTCAACAATCTGGCCATGCGTTAACATGGGAAGGTGTGGGTTCATTGGTTAAAGAAGCTCATCGTAATGGAGATTCCAATGTTACACCAAGGGAAATTGATTTAGTATATGATTTAAGAGATAAAAAGGTACATATAAATATGTTAATCACCCATATTATTTAATTATTTTCAATTATATTGATGTGTATATATATATATATATATATATATATATGTATATATATATATATATATATATATATATGTTGAGTTTTTTCCTTTGCATACATTTGACCAAGAATAAATATGTTTAGCAATTGACGATGCGATAATTTTTATATGTTTGACCTATTGCATGTGGAACACCACAAGGCTATGTGGTGTAATGATTTAAAATTTTGAATCAAAAATTTGGATGACTGGAAGAAAACTTGTAATTCTGGGATAACTGCAGTCTTTCAGGTGACTAATATTTCATCTAGAAGATACATACATCTAGAAGTCCCAAAAGATTGATACTATGGGATTTTGGATGATATAATTGAGTGTTACTTTAATTCCTTCAAATTAATTTTATTCTTTGCAATGGTACATGCTACGATTGAATGAAAATGATCTAGAGAGATCTGTTATTGAACATAATAATGGATTTACCATGGTTAATATAAGGTCGATCGAGCAAACTGGAAATGAGTCCTATGATCTTCCAAGACAATGTGAGAAGGTATTTTACTCAGAGGATCCAAGTAAACCAAGTTGGTCATTTGTTGTTAGAAATGGTCCAAGAGGAAGACCAATAAAATATAATGTGGTGGAAGAAGAAGATACCAAAGAACTAGAAGATGATGTAGATGATGATTAGTATCAACAATTAGTTGATGATGTGCCCGATGAAGATCTTGAAGAAGAGGAACTAGATCATGATAATGTATGAGTTAATGTTCATGAAGATGATATCTATGTGGATGATGACATTATAGAAACTGATATCAGTGACAATGATGATGATATGATGAATCCTTACAATGTCAAATTTGGATTGGATGATACAGACACCAAGCTAGATGAAGAAGAATATCAATGACATTGAAATGCATGAGTTATGCGACTATATTGTCTATTTGATATTGATTTCTTGATAGAATTATATTTGACTTATATGGTTACATAGTTAATTCATGATGTTTTTAATTTTTATGTCATTACATAATTAATTCATGATGTACTCTTTAATGTAGTTAATTCATGATGTTACAACTATTGTAGCTCTCCCATAAATTTCCATATGATCAAATCCTAATTAGTCTACGACTATTTATGATTAGATGTTATTTGATCATATCTTTGGTTATTTAATTCCAAAAAAATTAGCATTTCCTTATGTTGACCCTGCATAGTGACATGTGAATGGGGCCAACATTTAAATCTTTTCAAATTGTGCATGTATGGAGTGAAAATTGACATGGTTAGACTACACGCATTCGTTGATGATATGGGAGGGTTTTGAGACTCAAACTTGAGGTCATGCTATATAAACGCATCTCATATTTCCTAATAATACTAGTTTCCATATTCTTTGTCTCTTTCATATATTGTTCTTAGCATTTATTTGAAATGGTTTCAAAAGATGAGGCTCTCTGAACCTCACCTTGGATCTATTACACATCAGTTTTTGCATTTACATTAGCAATGAATATTTAGATGATCTTTAGAAATCTCAATGAATACAAAGATGATAATAGGAAGCTAAACAAATGAGTATATTTAGTTTATGGAACCTAAACCACAAGGTTTGTCACTCTAATGCTAACACCAAGTCAAATTAACCCCTAATACCTATTGGTGGAAGAATAAGATAATAAAGAACTAGAGGATGATGTAGATCATGATCAGGATCAATAGTTAGTTGATGATGTGCCTGATGAAGATGTCGAAGAAGAGGAACTAGAGTTGTTAAATTGTTTACGGTATGTTGAATTGTGAATTGGTTATGTGAAATGTTGAGTAATTGGTAAATTCCTTAATAATGCTTATTTTGATATACCTTATATGCATATGATTTCTTGGACTACTGATGTTTGAATTGAGATGTGCAAGAAACTGACCATGAAAATTATTCAGAGAGCTAGAACCAAACTTATGTGTGATAGTGAAGCCAAGGTTGCGCCTAAGTGAAGGGGCAAAACCTCATACATTATATGTTTATTCGTAAATGTGAATGATTTTGTGTTTGTCAATTGTAATTTGTAAATTGTAGTTATGTAAACACCTAAGTGGACATGCCATGTGTATTTTGTAATGTGAATTTTTGTGGTATCACTTGACACTTGTATTGCGTATATGTGGCAATGACATGTCCATTGAAAATTAAATGTTAGGTGTGTAAATTTTGTTTATATGTGCACATTATTTCATGTGGGAAATGAGTGGAAAGTTGTTAAATTTTTTATGGTACGTTGAATTGTGAATTGGTTATGTGAAATGTTGAGTAATTGGTAAATTCCTTAATAATGCTTATTTTGATATCCTTATATGCATATGATTTCTTGGACTACTGATGTTTGAATTGAGATGTGCAAGAAACTGAACATGAAAATTATTTAGAGAACTAGAACCAAACTTATTTGTGATAGTGAAGCCAAGGTTGTGCCTAAGTGAAGGGGCAAAACCTCATACATTATATGTTTATTTTTAAATGTGAATGATTTTGTGTTTTTCAATTGTAATTTGTAAATTGTAGTTATGTAAACACCTAAGTGGACATGCCATGTGTATTTTGTAATGTAAATTTTTGTGGTATCACTTGACACTTGTATTGTGTATATGTGGCAACGACATGTCCATTTTAGGATGATTGTGTTGAAACCAAACCTAGGATAGTACCATGTAAGATCCCCATGATAATCACTTGGTTAGAGGGCCTTGAGTGTGGTCCAAACAAGTTGAACCTTGAGGTAAAACTTAGGTGAGTTTTTGGAGAGTTAAACTAACTCCTAGGGTTGAGTTTAGGTTCCTTTTGAAGGCCCACTTGGTATACCTATGGGTAAGGGTCAATTTAAACCATGGGACCACCTAGGTATGAGCCTTGAGCCCTTTCAAAAGTTGGTTTTCCAAGCTGGACGAAAATCAACTTTTGGAAAAGTTAGTCTTGGGTAGACAACCCTACCTATCATGTGCAAGTTACTTGTTTCATCTCCCCAATCCACCTTTTAAGGATCCATTTTTATAAAACTTGTAAGAGGTTGGGAAGACCAACCAATATAAATTCATGCCTTCTTCTAAGAGAGTTGTGGGAAGTGTGTAGAGCATTTTTAGAGGGATCATAGAGGACTTAGAGGTTGTTCACTCACTCTCCAATTTTGGAGACAAATAAAGTGTTAGAGAAGGATTGATCAAAAGGAGATGGATTTAGGACTCGGAAGCTCTTCATCAACTTTCATTTTTCCATAACTTGAGTAGAGGTTGGTTGCAATCCTCTCCATGAGTACTATGTTTTCCTTTGAATGTGAATTCTTGAAGATGAATGTGCTTGTGTCTTAGTGTTGTTGTGATTTATTTCATGGTTGTTTCATTGTTTTCATGCTTGAATGTTTATGGGAGTGCAAGTCCAAACTAACCCTTGAGAGGGAAGAGTAGCTTGGGGTGAAGGGTTTTAGGACAACTTAGAAGTGTAGACTCTCTCCTCATGGAGGAGAGGGATAAGGCAAGGATTATGGGGTCCTTGTTTCCATTGTTTATTTGGGGGTCACAACGAGATTTTTGGCATGTAGCCATGGAGGCCATAAGATTTTTTGGGTTTGCATTGTAGATAAATGAATGATTGTGTAAGCCTTGTGAAGGAATTTACATTTTTATTTTTGACATTCTCCTCCTAGTAGTTGGTCCACCTTCGCCCCATTATTTGGGTCATTTAGTGACCTTTAATGTGAAGCCTTGGGTTGGGAGATTTTGTGTTGTATTATTTGTAAATTTGTTTGTGCATATGTGTTTGGTTGTGTGTAGCCCGTTTGGTGTCTAGTTCTCCTAGCTCGGGGGTGGCCTTGTAAAGCCTAGGTTGGGAGGTGATCTTCCATGGTCACTGTGGTTATTTCAGGTCAACAATGTTGCATAAAGAAAAATATTGGAGAAAGAAAAACAATGTGCATTTTTCTCCAAAGTTATACATCAAATTTGAGTTCTTGTATTTAGAGATATTCAAAGTTGTAAGAGATTCATTTCACCTTGTCTAGATAGTATTTCTTTAAAAGTTGTTTATTAGCAAAGTGAAATGTAAAATAGAGATTGTAAATGTTATATATTATTTGGAAAATAAATTTGATTTATTATAACTTTCTGTTGGTGGAAAAGAAAGGGAATAATGAAATAGTTACCTTATTGTTTTTAAAAAAAAGAGTCCTAAATTTTTTTATTTTAGAGTTAGCCTTGCATTGCATTTATTTACCTATACAGAAATATATATGTATGTTTAAATAGAAAAAATGAATTGAAATGCAATATGATTTGTTGTTTTTATCTATAAAAAGGGAAATATATCCATTTTATACAAGCTAATTTAAATTTCAGAACTGCAATTTATATATACTTCTGCAACATGTAACCATTCCTTAGTGAACTTATGGTAGATTTATACATTTAAAATATTTATATATATATATGTATGTATATATACTTACATGTATACATACACATATATATATATATATATGTATATATATATGTATGTATATATATATGTATATATATATATGTATGTATATATATATATGTATATATGTATGTATGTATATATACATATATATACACACACAAATACAAATATACACATACATGAGTGTGTGTGTGTGTAATGTTGGTTCTTGTTTTAAAAGTTTTAAACTTATAAATAAATAATAATAATAATAATAATAATTTTTTTAACAAATTAAATTCTCATCCACCAAAACCCTCCCCCTTTGCAATGGGGAGGGCTCAGCCCTCAGCGGCCACCCTACTGTGGTAGATGCCACAACCGTGGCAGTCCTCCATGGAGGCCACCACCACTAGTCACCGTAACCGCACCTTCATCGGCAACCAACCCTTAAAAATGTCGCCACCTCTGCGGCTAAAAAGGATGAACACACCCTCTGCGTCTTGGCTATAAAGAATACCCTCTGCTAATTTGAAAATACATAAAATTACATAGATATATATGTACACACACACATCTTCTGCAATGAAAATCCTCCATTGAACATGCAATGCAAGAAAACAATAACAAGAATGGAGAAAAGACAAAAAAGAAAGCCCTAACCCTAATTTTAGGTTAGGATTTGAAATGGAAAAAGAAAAGAGAGAGAAATGCCAATCTAATATGGTTTGTAATTTTCATATTGGGTTGCATAGAAATCCTAATAAGGTTAGATTCAAGTGAGTATTTTAACATTATTTTTCAAACTAAGCCTTTTGGAAGGGTTTTTTTTCAAGGGTTTTTTTTTTTAAAGAAAAGAGGGCTAGTTTTTTTACTAGCTAATGGGGTAACTTTTAAATGGGGAATATTAATTTGAGAAATAATAGATTATTAAATGTGATTACCAAGGGATTATAATGTAGTCATTAATTTATTAGGTCAGTAATATAGTGACCTTCTTATCTTTATAATATTTGTAAATGTGATATTATGGGATAATGGTTTAATTATTTTAAAATGAACAATAGGTGAAATTAATTTAATTAAATTAATGGGCGAACATAAATTAATTATAATAGTTGAGTTAAATAAATTTAAGCAATAACTGTAAATAATTAAATGCACTACTTTAATTATTATTTAATTTGAAATCTAATGGTTGAAATTAACGTGATAGTTATGTTTAACGATTTAATTAAATATTATAAAGGAAAATTGTGTAACATCAGACTTACTATTTAATTTAATAAAAAGATGGCAATTTAATTAGCGTAACAATATCAACATAAAGTGTTAAATTATTTTCTAATAGCTAATGCAAGTTAAGGTATTTTATAACCTTGTAAAGTTCAAATTTAAATAATAAAATTATTAGCACCACTTTTAGGGTCAAATGTATTTAATATGTTATGCTAAGTGAGGGGATTATAAACTAAATGTAACATCGTCTTAGAAATACTTAAATTTCCCTTTTATTTAAAATGTAATTAATCCAATTAGTTAATTAACCAAGGATAGCCACCTTAGTTGAACCCCTGAGGTAACCCTATCAAGGGATATTGACAAGTCAACTTTGGTTGGGGTGACCCCCACATGGTCATTGTTGTCATGATTCCCCTCAACTACAACTAAACCTAAACGATTGTCATTAGAAGTAAAACAAACCTATGTTAGAGAAATAACTCCAACATTAAAACTTGTGAACACTTAAACCTTATCGACATGAAACATTAGTTAATTTAGCTTGTTTAGAAAAAAAATTGTTGGTGTTTTTTTGCCCTAGATTTTGGGCATGAAAAATACAGACAAAGAGTTGCATGAAGAAGAAGATCAACGACATTGAAATGTATGAGTTATGTGATTATATTATCTAATTGATATTGATTTCTTGATAGAATTATATTTGAATTATATGGTTACATAATTAATTCATGATGTTTTTAATTTTTATGTCATTACATAATTGATTCATGATGTTTTTAATTTTTAGGCCATTACATAATTAATATATGTACTTTTTAATTTTGTTAGTTCATGATGTTACAACTATTGTGGCTCTCCTAGAAATTTCCATATGATTAAATCCTAATTACTCTATGACTATTTATGATTAGATATTATTTGATCACATCTTTGGTTATTTCATTCGTAAAAAATTAGCACTTGCTCATGTTGACACCACATAGTGACATGTGAATAGGGCCAACGTTGAATTTTTTTCAATCTATGCATGTATGGAGTGAAACTTGCCATGGTTAACCTAGACACATGCGTTGACAATATGGGAGGGTTTCGAGACTCAAACATGAGGTCATGCTATATAAAGGCATCTCATCCTTCCTAATAATACAAGTTGCCTTATTCTTTGTCTCTTTCATATATTGTTCTTTTTTTTGCAGGGTAATGGGTTGTAGCCGATTAATTTTATTAAAATAAAGAGAGAAAAATTACAACTCCATTCAGTGCAGGCACCGATAGAAAAGAATGGAGAATAAAACCCCCGGTCTTTCCCAGGACTTTTCAGTCTAGAAAAAGAAAAAGGAAAAGAAAAAAATATTCCCGCACAAAATTGCGGATACCAGATCAAGACAAATGTCCTAACGTTCAAAATCCAAATCTCATATCTTTCCTAATACTAACTGTAAGTCTTAGCCATTTATAATAGGTCTAAATTTACTATACACACTTCAAAGTTATACCATTATATAAGCTTCCAATTAATCCATTTCTTGCTGTCATCCCAAAGCTAAACCTGAAAAATCACCACCAACAAGAAAGCTCCAAGAGACATGGTTAATTCCCAACAATTTATTAATTTGAATTAGTATAATATGTTTGTTTAAAACAAAATTGATTCAAACCTAATGAAAACTAGTATATTACTTAGTCAAAGCCATACCTTCTTTTCTTAAATCCCTTATACTTGAGAATTAGATATATCTCATCGATATATGAAACATTGTTTAAACTACCATATTCATATTGATTCTGAGAGATAAAACATTACATACACTGTTAAACTTAAGTATTGCAAAACCATAAATGTTGAAGGGGGTTTGGTATCATCTTATTAAAAGAAATGGATATAAATATGTTAACATATGTGATCAAGTCTGGGCCAAAATCCACTAATTATTGAGCTTTATACCATATTAATTATAGCCTTGTAAAATAGATCTATTTGAGATTAACAAACCTTTGAAACTATCATCCAACATTTGGTTCAAATGTTCTTAATTCATATTAACCAAATTTCCTTATGTGCTTAAATGTTCTATTATGTAGTTATGATAGTCGAGCATGTGGTTAGATTTATGTGAATATCAGGGTCAAATGAATTTGACAAGAGAATGGTATTCTATTATTGATCTTTTATTAACTGTTATTTGCAAATTTGAAACTCAACCATGATGTGTAGGCTGCCACTCCATCTGTTACCAGCTTAGTAGAGGTTTGTTGAGAAGTGAAGGCCAACAATCACAACTTTTCCCTCCTATTATGACTCTTCAATATTCGAAGACTCTTCATTATATATTATCATTGGATTCTTTATATATGCTTCCCCTACTCATTTGTAATTAATTCTTTTGGATATTAATACAATACTCTGCAGTCTGGACGTAGCCACATTTGTGGTGAACCAGGATAAATCATTGTGTTGTGTATTTGTCTAATTCTAATTCTAATTCTAATTTGTGTCTACTATTTTTATTCTTCGCATTCAATTCCTTTCAATTGGTATCAGAGCATAGGTTGTGTAGATTGGAAATCGGGGTTGAATTTCTGGAAAGATGGAGGATGCGAAAGAGGAGAAATTCACAGGCAAGAACTTTAGCTTGTGGAAAATGCAGATGCGTTCCTTGTTGATCAAGAAAGATTTATCAATCGCACTTGAAGGAAAAATTAAGAAACTAGCTGCGATGTCAGATGAATATTGGAAGAAGATTGACGATAAGGCAATGGCATCACTCTTTCTTTCGCTATCACAAAATTTCTTATTCAATGTCTTGAATGAGAAGACAACAAAAGAAATTTGGGACAAACTTTAGAGCATGTATGAGATGGCATCGACTGCAAATAAAATCTTCTTTATGAAGAGACTCTACAAGCTGAAAATGAAGGAAGGGGCTGCGATGTCATATCATATAAATGATTTAAGCACTTTATTATGTTAAGCAACCTCAGTTGGTATGACACAAGATGAAAAAGCCAAAGCCATCATCTTGTTGTGTTCCTTACCTGAGAGTTGGGATCCCATAGTTACAGCTGTTAACACTTCAAATTCCACGAAGAAGAAGCTAGTCTACGATGAAGTGTTTGCCACTTTACTTAGTGAAGATATGAGAATAAGTAGCAAAGATACCCCATCCGGTGATGCTCTTACCATGGTCAGCACCAAGAATAGAGGAAGAAGCCAACATAGAGGTAGAAATAATTACAACTAATACTCTCAATCGGCTAGAAGATCGCAATCTAGAGGAAGAGAAGGCGGTTGTTGGTTTTGTGGCAAATTTGGCCATGTCAAGAAAGATTGTAGAAAATACAAGAAGGCACAAAAAAAAAATTTGGACAGCGGAGCGAACATAGCTTATGATAGAGATGATGACATCTTAATTCTTTCCACAAGCGACACAACATCCAAATCTTGGGTCCTAGATTCCGGTGCTTCCTTTCATGCCACTTCATGCATGGATTTGTTCATGAACTACCAAAAAGATGAGTTTGGAAAATTTTATTTGGAGGACAATAATTCGTGTGAAATTATTGGAAAAGGTGATGTTGTTTTTCATTTAGATGGAGGAGTTAAATGGCTATTAAAATATTTTTGACATATTCCTAAATTGAAGAAAAATTTGATTTTCGTGAGTCAGCTATATACACAAGGCTTTCTCACTACTCTCACAGATAAATGGAAATTTACTAGTGGTTCTATGGTTATCGCAAAAGGCGATAAAGTGGGAAGCCTTTATGTTGTTGAAACTATTGGTGAGGTGGGAGCTGCCATGATTCTTGTGGACAGTGATGCTTCCCTTTGGCATCAACGATTGGGTCACATGAGAAAGAAAGGACTTGAGGTTATGCTAAACCAAGATCAATTACCTGGTCTTCAATCCGTATATTTTGAGTTTTGCGAACATTGCCTTTGTGGGAAACAAAAACAGGTCAGCTTCTTGAAGAATGGCCATAACAAGAAGACAACACCATTGGAGTTGATACACTCGGTTGTCTTCAGTCCTACTGAGGTAACCTCTCATGGAGGGGAAAATTACTTTGTCACTTTTCTTGATGATTGTAAAAGGAAGGTATGGATTTATATGATTTCTCGCAAATCTGGAGTGTTTTCAAAATTTAAAAATTTCAAAGCACTTGTTGAAAATTAAAGTGGTCATAAGATTAAATGCTTGAAAATAGATAATGGAGGAGAACTTTTATCTTTGGAGTTAGACAAGTTTTGTGCAAACCAAGGTATTCGGAGAATTAAGATTGTCCCCTTCACGCCTCAAGAGAATGGAGTAGCGGAAAGACTCATTGAACTATCCTTGAGAAAGCACAGTGCATGCTTTCTAATGCTGGTTTAAGCAAGGAGTTTTGGGCTGAGGCTTGCAATACAACTGTGTATCTAATTAATTAGAGTCCTTCATCTCATTTGGATTTCGGTATCCCAGAAGAGGAGTGGTTGGGAAAATGAATTTCTTATTCTCATCTCTGCGTGTTTGGTTGCCAAACATTTGTTCATGTTCCTAAAGAAAAAAGGAGAAAATTGCATTCTAAATCTCAGCAATGTATCTTCATGGGTTACGGTGAAGATCAATTTGCATTTTGTATGTGGAATCCAGTTGAAAAGAAAATTATTCAGAGTTGGGATGTGGTGTTTAATGAATCAATGTTTCCATCTATGGAGGAGGAAACACATGACAAAGAATATGTTCGCTCATCCATATTTCAGACTGATTCCTTTGTTAGTGCACACCTGCAACATGCTTCACATACACCAAATTCTATTCTAAATCGTCCTTCCTCTTATCATACTACTACTCCAAGTTCAAATAATGAATAAGAGGCAGATGATTCTTATGAAGAAATAAGTATGCAGGCAGAACCAGGGATTCTCCATTCTCCTCATGACAACGCTGCTGATTGGGAGGGTAAGCTGCCCACCGTAAGCCCTCATCACTTTGTGGTAGAAGCAGAGGAGAGAATCCCACACGATATGAAGGCTAGGAGTCTTCAAAACCCCATGGCAGCAGTAGACAAAATAGGTCCTAAGAGGACTCTGCCCACTTCCTCTTCTGTAGGCCCGCGTGACTTGGTCTATGGCTAGCATGGAGAACAGAGCATGCAAGGAGTAAACAACCTATGCATAGAGATGCAAGGCCAACATGAAAGATAGAGATTTTAGGGCCCGCATTAAGTGCTAGGTAGCTCGTGCTAAGAGGAGAATGGGAGGCCTCTTGCAGCCACGCATAGAACAATTTTCCTGCCTCCTCTTGCAGCCACGCATGGGTCTTGTGGATCCTCCTCTGCAACCTCACATGGGGTATGCAAACCTTCTTCCTCTATAGATCTACAAGCATTGAACAACTCCCCATCCACTACAGACTCCCGTGGTATGGAGTCTTCTTTTTTCAACGTTGCACATGGTAATTTTCCTTGCACAGAGAATTCAAGGAAAGATAAAGATTTTGGGGAAAAAGCTAGAGTCAAACGGCCTACAGTCCACCCAATTGAAAATTCCAATTTCCAGAATGACGATTTGATGACAAATGATATTGGGTGTAATAATGATATCAATTTACAATCAAAATTATGTGTTGATCCCAATCAGAATCAAGGTTTGAGGAGATCTACCAGACAGAGGATATTTCCCTCTAAATTTTCTGATTATGAGTTTCTATTTGCTGAAGAAGCAGAGCCTTCAATTCTTGTTTCAGAATTTTCAGAACCATCAAAATTTAAAGGTGCTCTCAAATATGTCAATAGTGAGAAATGGAAAACAAAAATGCATGAGGAGATGGATTCTTTACTGAAGAATCAGACTTGGGACTTAGTCTCTCTTTTGCAAAATCAAAGACCACTTAGGAACAAGTGGGTATACTCGATAAAAGAAGAAGATGAAGGCAAAAAATGCTTCAAAGCCAGATTGGTGGTAAAGGGGTTTGATCAAGAGCAAGGTATAGATTTTTATGAGATCTTCTCACCAGTTGTCAAGATGAAAACTATCTGAACAGTCTTGGGATTAGCAGAAATGTGGGATCTTGAGTTGGAACAGCTTGATGTGAAGACCATATTCCTACATGGTGATGTAGAAGAAGAGTTATACATTGAGCAGCCTCAAGGATTCATCAAGAAGGGACAAGAACATCTTTATTGCAAGCTAAATTGGAGTTTGTATGGCCTCAAGCAAGTGCCAAGACAGTGGTATATAAAATTTAATCACTTCATGGCTGAAAACAATTTCACAAGATGTGAATTAGACCCATGTGTCTACTTCAAGACACTTCTAAGGGTGAGTTTGTAATTCTCCTTCTTTATGTCGATGACATGTTAGTAGCTGGCACAAATAAAAGAATAGTCAATAAGTTAAAGGAGAAATTGGCAAGAAAGTTTGACATGAAGGACTTAGGGGAAGCCAAGAAGATTCTTGGCATGAAAATCACAAGAGACATGAAGAAGAGGGAAATTATGTTATCTAAAAAAAAAATACATTGATAAATTTGTTGAGAGGTTTGGCATAGCTGATGAAAAAGTTGCTCCTCTTCCTCCTGCTGGTCATTTCTGCTTAAGTTATAAATTGTATCCAAAAACACAAGAAGAAAAGGAATTCATGGAGCAAATTCCTTATGAATTTGCAGTTGGAAGCATTATGTATCCTATGGTTTCTACCTGCCTCGATATTGCTCATGCGGTGGGAGTTGTGAGAAGATTTATGAGCAATCCCGGGAAGGCTCATTGGGAAGCAGTTAAGTGGATACTAAGGTATCTAAAAGGAACTTCAGATTATGCATTATTCTTTGGAGGAAATAAGGTTCAAATGCAAGGTTACACTGATTCTGATATTTCTAGAGACTTGGATAAATGAAGGTCTACCACTAGATATACATTCATGTTTGTTGGAGTTGCTATCAGTTGGGCTTCAAGGTTGCAGCATTACATTGCTCTTTCTTTATCCGAGGCTGAATACTTGGCTCTTTCCGAAGGGACAAGGGAAATGATTTGGCTTCAGCGATTGCTTGGTGACTTGAAATTTAATCAAAATGAGTATAATCTATTTTGTGACAGCCACAACGCTATCTTCATGGCTCATAATCAATCATCACAGTGTCACTCTAAACACATTGAATCACATGCTCACTTTGTTCATCATGCAATTGAAGAAGGAAAGTTGAAAGTTGTTAAGTTTGATGCCAAGATCAATCCGACAGATATATTCACAAAGGTTTTCACCAAAGAGAAGTTTGAAAGTGCAAGGACTTCTCTTGGGATGGTAAAGAAAAGAAAAATCAGCATTTCAACAGGTTATTGGGTGATCAGTTGCAGCATTGGTTGTCCTTCAGGTGGGAGTTTGTTGAGAAGTGAAGGCCAAGAGTCACAACTTCTTTTCCCTCCTATTATGACTCTTCAATATTCAAATACTCTTCATTATGTATTATCATTGAAGTCTTTATATATGCTTCCCCTGCTCATTTGTAATTGATTCTTTTGGATATTAATACAATACTCTGCAGTCTGGACGTAACCACATTTATGGTGAACCAGGATAAATTGTTGTGTTGTGTATTTGTCTAATTCTAATTCTAATTCTAATTTGTGTCTGCTATTTTTATTCTTCACATTCAAATCCTTTCAGTCTGTTCATGGGGATCCTCATTTAATTAATACAATGGAAACTGAAGAATTGCCGACATTGGTTTTCATTGTTACAAAAAATAGGGCTTAATCGAAGAAGTTTGACACAAATGCTTGACTAGAATCACAAAAAGGGAACCTAAATCAGGCCCAAAACATAGCAAAGGTTAAGTTATGAAGGAAGATATAAGGAAACTCAAACAGGTAATCATGCAAAACATGAGAATGTGAAAGAAGATAATCATGAGGATAAAGAGCTAAAAGATGGTAGAAAATAGGGAGAGAATGTACAATGATACAAGGGAAGGGGGTGACCAAACAATGATGGCGTGGGTGGGGATAAGATGTGACCTGGGAATGATGAAAAGAAGTGAGGAAGGAAAAGGTGAGAGGTAGAGAAAATGCACAAAATAATAATGTGAAAAAGTATGAGGTGATATGAGTGAGGGAGGTGATGATGTAGATCAGAGAGGGAAAGTAATGTGGAGTGGACAGGGTAGGGTGAGGCTAAGTGGGAAGGGAAGGGTAGCACTGAGGTGGCAAGGATCAAGGTGAATAAAAGGCCAATTGAAGCAAGACATGGAGAGGAAAAAGGAAGGTTTTAAGTATGGTCTAAGGGATATAATGTAACTAAAAGGTTAAGCATATAAGTATATAAGAAATGAGGCTAAAAAGGAAGGGTTTGAAAATTTGTGAAGACGGTTGAAAGTTAAAGCCAACAACTAGTGATCGAAGAAGGGATATAAGGACTAAAAGGACTAAAAGGACAATCCACCTATGTAACTAGATAATGTTTATGTAAAAAGAGTAGTGTGTGACAAAATTCTAATGTAATTTAAGATAAAGGGTGAAAAAATTGTGAAATGTAGTTTATGAGTTTCCAATTTTCTCCATGTGCAAGCCATCCACTCTCATATTAGCGAGCTAATCAGTCATTTTGTTCCCTTCTCGATAAATATGTCTAAAAGTTACTTGTCTGAATTGTTTGAGTAATTCAATGACTCTTTCAAGTTTGGAGTTTAATATCTAATTAGGGGTTTTACCTTATCTAAGCACAATAATGAAAAACTATGAATCACCTTCAATTTCTAGTTTTTGAATGCCTAAATCCTTAAAAAACAACATTCCTACTATAAGAGCATCTAATTTAGCGAGGTTATTAGTGGAAATGTCGATGGGTTTGGCTAGCTTGCCATAGAAAGCTCCATCCAATAGATGTATAATGCAATTAATACCAACAATACCTAGGTTTTTGAAGTTTAATTTGTACCAACCAAACTAAGGAGCTTCCCATATATATGCTTGCCTCATTTTGAGACTATCATTTCCACCCTTACCATATTGTGGGGGAATGATTAAACTATTCCATTCCTTCCTAACCAAGCTATCCCAATGAGAAAAGGTACCTTTTGTATGTCTCATATTCCTATGTCTGTTATTGGTGGTTTCAACAATGCTATCCTCAATTTTCTTTTCAAGACTAATGATATCCATCTTATTTCCTTGGAAAATTATCCTATTATGCTCCTCCCATAGTTCTATACCATATCATAGAGATTGTTCTTCTAAATAATAGGCCATGCTTTTAAGTGTTCAACCAAGATGTTGGACATTGTTGTTTTCCAATTAAGTTTTTTACATAGCCATTGCTAGCTATCTGAAGCAAAGGGAAACTAAGTAAAATGTGGTCAACAGATTCTTCATGGTTTTAGCACAAAGGGAATCTTGAGGGTCCCTCATAAGTTAATTTTGTGAATCATTCAATAGTAATGATTATTTTCTATAATGCCACCCAGAGGAACATACCTTCTTTTGGGAGACAAACTTTGTCCTAGCATAAATGTAATGGAAGATTTGATTCCTTCCAGTGTTGGGAATTAACCATCAAGTTATATCCATATTTGACTTTATAGGAACCGGTTTTAGATAATGTCCAAATAAGTTTGTCCTCTCTAATTTTGGGAAAAATTTGTCTGGAGCGGAGAATGTGCCACAAATATAATTTTTCATTATCCGAAAGAGGGGTCCCGTCAAATGCTTTCCCCTTCCAACCTGTGATTGGATCACAGGTCAGAAATTAAATATAATTACTAACTTTACTACCCCAAAGACAAGTTAATATCTCTCTAACCCTAGTGGGGAATAAGCTAACCATAGGGGGATATCCTCCCCATGAGTCCTTCCAGAACAAAGCATATTCACCATTTTTGATATCCCAAGTGAGGTTATTATAAATGATATTTTTACAATCGAGGATAATGTTCCACACTCTAGAACCTTTAGGGGGTTCCTAGTTCTGAAAATACTGATGGAGTCATTGTTATGTAGGTATTTGTTAGTTAAGATCTTAGCCCATTTTATATCAAGTTCAGAGTAAATTTTCTAGACCAGCTTGGCTCCTAAGGCCAAGTTCAGCCATTTCATCTTTTTGAAGCCAAGGCCCCCTAAATGTAAGGGCCTACACAAATTTTCTCAGCTAATAAGAGTCATCTTATTTTGGTCTGATGTTCCTTTCCAATATTTTTTTTCAAATTATTTTCTAATTTATCCTATGCACCTTGGGGGAGGGGCAATCATGACATTTGGTATGTGGGAATAGCTGAAAGAACATATTTTATCATAATGGCTCTCCCAACATTTGATAACCATTTACCTTTACATTTTCCATCTTCTGATCCAATTTTACAATCATAGGGTCCCATAGATGATTAGACCTAACACCTTTATCTAGAGGCATACCTAGATATTTACAGTGAAAGGCTCCTTTTCTAAAACCTAGGATATGATACATCTCATCTTCTAGGTTGGAATCAGTGTTAAGAAGGAAAATTTCAGATTTTTCCAGATTGAATTTTGGCTGCAGGCTTTTAAGTATTATTCTAGGATGTCTTTGTATTTTTTAGCATCATATACAATACTTTTAGAGGGTAGAAGAGTGTCATTTGTGAATTGTTGATAAGTAATATTGGGAACTTCGTCGGTAACTTTAATACAAAAAATCATACCTTGCTGATTTTCCCTATTGACAACACGCCCAAAGGCTTCTGCCATGATGATAAAAAGAAAGGATGATACGAGGTCCCCTTTTCTAAGACCTCTAGATATATAAAAAAATCCTTCTGGGATTCCATTATATAGTAGAGATATCTTACGAGTTGAAATGTAGCTAAAAAAAGGTTAATCCACTACCTTAAAAAGCCAAATGCTTCCATGCATTTGCATAGAAACCTCCAGTCTACTTTATCATATGCTTTTTGAATGTCTAGTTTAATGAGCATACCAAATTCTTCGTTTTGTTGCACTAAATGTAGGATCTCCCAAACAATAAAGATACCATCAAATATGGATCTACCCGGAACAAAACCAGTTTGTTCCTCAGAAATAATCATTGGAAGTAATATTTTATGGTGATTAGCTAGGGCTTTAGACAGTACTTTATAAATTATATTGCAGAAATAAATAGGCCTAAAGTCTCCTAATTCCTTTGTTTCAGGTTTTTTAGGTATTGAGGTAATAAATGTATTATTAATTCTCTGAGTAATCTGCCTGATTTCCTAGTAGTTTCAATAACTTCCCATGAGTCGGTTCCTAAGATTTGCCAACATTTTTTAAATATCCTGTATTAAAACCATTAGGTCCTGGATGTAATTGAAATAGAGTCGTTTTAATTTATTCCAAGGTGATTTTTTGGTTAAGTATTTTTTTGTCTTCTTCAATGATTAGTTTAGGAATATTATTTAACATTAAGTTTTGGGATTTTAAGTCGGAGAATTCTCAATCATTTAATGTATTTTGATAGAAGTTAACAAAGTCATTAGGTAGTTCCTTTGAATTATTGATTACCACACCACTTTCATTTTTAATTTTAAGAATCCTATTGACACTTCTTCTATATTTTGTGCTGTTGTGAAAGAAATTGGTGTTCCTATCACCCTCTGACAACCATTTCTCTCCGGACTTTTGTTTCTAGAAAGTTTCTTCTTTAGATAATATTTCTTTGTATTTATGTAGTAAAGATTTTTCTTGAAGGTATGAATCGTTGTTCATGCCATTTCTAATTACTTATTTATTTAAATCCTATATTATTTTTTCAACCTCAAATTTCATTTCAAAAATATTCTTAAATTAGGTTTTATTCTAGTTTAAAATTTTGAGTTTTAGGGCCTTTAATTTTTATACAAAGCAATACATTTTTGAACCATCAAAGGTTTCTTCCTTCCACCACTTCTCAATCAGTTCAAGGAATATGCTATCTTAGAACCACATATTTTTGAATTTAATAGGATTCTTGTGAGGTTTTTATTCCTCTAGATATCTAATCTGACCGAAAAGTGGTCAGATCCAAAGGATGCCAAAATGGATGCTGAAAAGGAATTATTAAAAAATTTAAGATCCCCTAAGAACAAGATCCTATCCATTCTCTCAGCTATGCTGTAAGAACCATCTCTCCGGTTATCCCATGTGTATATACCGTATTAGTTTTAATATCCAAAATATTATTATTTAAAATCCAATCTCTAAAATCTTAAATCTTTAATAGACTGTGATTCATATTCAGCACCTCCCTTTTTCTCACTTTTGTCTAGAAGTGCCTTAAAGTATCCTCATAAGATAAAGTTCCTATCCTTGTGTGATTGACAATAACTACTTATCTCTAGCCAAATATTTTTCTTATTAGTTCCTGCCATAGGCAGGATACTACTGCATCAGTTAGATGCATTCTATTTTTCTGGCAACCAATCATATTAAATTTTTTTTTAATCTATTATGTTTGTACTATAGTTTTAAATTTTATATATATTTAAAAAACTTAAATAAAACTATTTATTTCTTTCCCTATTGGTTGAGAGGGCCAATAGTAAGGTGTAAAAATAATTTTGTTAATGAAGTTTCTAGAGTTTATATCTTTAGAGACATAAATCACCATTAAGGCTATGACATTCACCATTAAGGCTCTGACATTTATTTTATTATTCTGGCAAATTTTTCTTATTCAGCATCTTCAGTTTTTTTCTTCTACTCTTCATCTCCATTTACCTTCTTAGCCACTAAGCCCTGGCCATTTGGATTCTGGTTTTTTTTGGTGCTGCTTGTACAGGAAATATAATTGCACTTAATATGTTTTTGGTGCCTCTGTAAGTTATTGCTTTTGTCATTATGCTGTCATTCCACAGGTTTGCAAGTTTTAAATATTTTTGTGTGAATTTTTAAGAGGTTGTAGAATCTTCGAAGGGCATAATAATAATTTATTTGCCTGATTCAGATTTTAGATGTTTAACCTGCAAACTTTTCCATTTGGTGAGGAGAAAAAGGTCTTTCATAAAAAGTAGCAGCAGTTCAGCTCATGTTTGGGGGAATCAACATCAGAAGAAGTTTCAGTGTGTAAGAAGGCATCAGTCAGTCATCAGGTCTGTTGCCAATCTTTTGTTTTTTGGTTTTGGGGGTAAAGTTTTAAGCTTTTCCTTTATGTTGGTCTTTGACATGGGAATCCAATGTCAAGGAAAGAGGATTAAAACAATAAAGAATATAGGACCCACTTTTCGTTTGGACATTTTGAATGAAAAGGAGCATTGGAGTTCTCAATTGCTAGTTTTCTGGATTGCATTTTTTCAGTGTATGGAGAGGATCCAATGTCTGTTTCTTTTGGGGTCTTCTAAAATTTAGATAGGATTTGTTGCACTGGGTTTAATGTGACTCTACTGCCAGAAGTCTTGGGGTTTTCTTTTTTGGTTTTTAGTGGCATTTGAGGGCTCTTTCTGGTTTCCCTTGTGAATATCAAAGTTAACGTGTCTAGGTGTTTGTGTGAATGCCCTTCCTGAAAGCATTTTGGATGTTGCCAGGCTTTTTGTCGCCTGAATTTTTTCCGGATACTTTGAGGCCAAGAAGTGCATTGTTCTTGTAAACTTAGGTTCTTTGGTTTTTATGTGTTTTAGTATTAGCTACATTGGATTGTGTTGAAGTGGGATTCTTCGAAGTATGCATTTTTTTATTTTTTATTTATTTAATCTTATGAAAAACCCAATAGTCCACAATAATCAACAAATCCATAAATTGCCCGCGCATAAACTATTCTGTGTTGCATTTTGGGTTCGGAAAACATTTTTTGAAAACCAAGCGTCCACAATAAATGATGAATTTAGAGTTGCCAAATAACCTTCCAAGGGTTCCATTCTTTTTTCTTTACTTGTTATTCTATAATAGAAGACAAGGAATGCAAGGTGCCCAACAAGGGTAACTTACCATTAGTAGAAAGGTGCGTCGAATTCTCAACTTTGTGCCTATTTTATTTAAACAACTTTTAAATTTTTAATCTATAATTAGAGAAACATTTTTTCCCTAAAAATCTCTATTTAGCAGCTTGGGTTGTATCTGTCAATTCAAGGTAGCTTTGATGATCTTTAGCAGAGATTTAATCCTGAGAGTACAAATTTCTTTCTCTTCAATTCGAGAATAATTTCTTTTAAGAACTTTATGTTTCAAGTATTTCAAATTAGTTTGATGCTATTTTCAGAGAAATTTTCTTGGAATAGAGATTTTGGGCCAGAACCAGGGACACATCTATTGTCCATCTTGAATTTTGAATTTGTCATTAGCCTCAGATTCCCTAAACTGCTTTCTTACCCTATTTTTGTAAATCTTGGATTTTTTCTTCTTTTTTTTGTCGCAAGAATATTCAACAGCTTCAGTGATAGGTACAATTTTGAAATGTTACGCATGACTTCTCAATCAGTATATTTAATCCTTGTTGACATGGGTGTATCCTCAAACTAGCTATGTGATAGATTTTTTACTTTGATAGCCGAATATCTTCAATCTGGAAAGAGGACATTTGAGGTAAATTTTCTTTGTGAGTCTATTAGAATTGTCTCTTAGATGACCTTTTTGCACTTTTCCAATTGTAGCTACAATAAGGTACAGAGTAAATGTTTTTATAACTGAGGTCTACATTCATACATATGGTTGTAGTCTAGAAAGATGAAAACCTGCTTTGAAGGTCCTGAAGATGTACGATTCCATTATAAATGAGAAAAAATTAGGATTCTTGTACATCTGAATCCATATTTGAATTCCTTTTTTCCTCTTGTAATGTGCATATCTTAATGCGTGGAGGATTTTATGTACTTATATGATAGCTTCAGACCAACTATTAAGATGTGACAAAAGTTCATTACTCATTTTATGCCTATTGATGTATCTTTGGTTGTGAATCCTGATGTGCTAGTTTCTTGAACTCTCACATGTATGAAGTTTCCATGACATGACTATACGGAGACAAGTTTGATAAGTTAAACAACTTCAACATTTTTTTTTAATTAGATATCTTTTTAGGACTTGAGGTATCAGTTTTTCTTTTTTTTGACTGAAAAGTTTTAACACTTTGAATATAGTTTTGCCTATTAGGAGTCTCTTCATGGATTAAGATGGGAAACACAGGGTATCCTATGCCTAAGGTGTTTTTTCATCATTGGAATAATTGGCTCACTACAGGCTCATTCTGATCATTTTCTTACCTCCATTGACTAAGTTTCATTAACTTGGATGTACTAACTTTTGGAGGTGCTTGACTGGCTCTCATAGAGAATTGCATTTCCATAATTCTATTTTTTTTAACGAAAGAGGCAAAAAGAAGCTAATTTACAACAGATAGTAATTACAGAGGCTAATCTACAGAGATATCTGAAAAAACATATTTTCATGGCTAGGCACTTCAACTTCTGAAAAAATATGGCTAAGCACTTCAATGCCTACATGGTTTTGAAGGTCTTCATTTGGGCTGGGTGCCAAGGGCTCCCCCTCAACTCCAGAGGGAGGCATTTCTCCCAAATTCATTTGATACATTTTTTATTTGCATTTTACATAAGATTTGTGGTTTTCCCCCCAAAATTTTAAGCATTTTTTTAAGTTGTAGAGTTTTCACCGACTCATAAACTTGGGGTTTGCCAATTCCAAGTTTGCAAACTATGATTTACATAGAATCTATTGAGTCATTTGAGTGCTATAATCTCATTCATCCCACAAAAGAAGGGCATTTACATTCATGGCAATAAGGGAGAAATATTGACAACTCAAGATGCGTATTTTTATTAGCTATATTCTTCAAGTTACTAGATTTAAAACATATACACCTTTGATTATAATGTGTTATGATATTGATAATATCATTTGTTGGATGATTGTAGTTAAAATGTGTGGAAAACTTTCGGCCCCTTCCCATCCTTCCTCCAACTTTCTTTGAAGGCATTACATAATGAAAAGACTGGGTGTTGTATACATAATTTTGGCCCAATATTTTTATTGGACATTTCTTATTGTTGTAAATGTTTTATATTATAAAAATAGTAGTACATTAGCAATTTTGGATTTAAAAAAAAAACCTTTCTGTCTGTAGTATATGCATGACTTCTTTTGTTTTTCCTTACCAAATTATTGATTATATTTCCTACAGCTTAAGACACTTGCATTCCTTAAGTATATCTATTAGTTCCATACAAATAAATGCAACATCCTGGTTTTTTTTTTGTTCTAGCATGTTCACTGGTAGTAACACAAACTTTCTCTTCTAAATGTTATAACTTACTATGACTCTTTTCTTCTAAGGACAACTATCTGGGAACAAATGCTGGTGACATTGCAATTTGGATGAAGGCTAAATTATTGTCTCAATAGATCAACATGCCTTATGAGTGTTTCAATACAAGATCGCATAGAGGATATTTAAACATGCAAATCAAATTTCCTTGATGTTGATGTCATATTTTAATGTGTAAAATATTTCAAAGTATTGTCAATACTTTAGACTTTTCAAGCAGCTTTCATACGGACAAATGTTATGCTTGCACACCAGAATTAAATTGGTCTTTGGTCAACCTTAAATATGTTTCCATTTTAAAAAACAAAAAAAATATTAAAGAAATTTATGTTCTTCTTTCCACTAGGTCTCAAAATAACTAAAGCTTTAGTTTTCCAAAATGAATGGGAAGATGAACTAGTGCTCCAACTAAATGCATTTCCAGATCCATTTATGCATAAATTTTCAATTTCGTTCAGTTCAGGCTACTCCCAATCATTTCTCTTCTACTAGGACTAACCTTATTATGAATATCTAATGAATAAGAAATTCTATAAACAGTGATCCTTTCACAAGGGTTAATTTACAATGTGCTCTTTTAAATGATTATGTGTTGCATCAAATTCAACCATTTCATATATATGTACTAAGCATGCTTCACTCAATATACAATCTAAAATTCTTCATTCAAATTTAAACTCTACTTTTGCATAGCTCTATTTCTCCATACTTGAGCTGTTGTTTTTGATTATGGAAAACAGGTTTTGATGGCTGCCTAAAACCCTATGGAAGAAACAAACGAAGTCTAAAGCATATAAACGTTACAATCCAAACATCAAAAAAGTCAAAACAAGAAAAATAGATACAATGACCAAAAAGTCAGGATCTCATATCCAAAAAGGCAGGAATAAAATCCAGGTCCATCCTTTAGGCTATTTCTCTAAGGATCTCCGCTACTCTGATCTCCAGCTCTGTCATTCTTTCAGCAGCTTCTCTGATTTCAGCCAACTCCTTGTCAGCTCCCTTGTCTATCTTATTCTTTGCATTTTCATCTTCTTGGAGTTGGTTCCTATCTCCTTGCTTCTGCCTTTCTTCCAGATTACCATGTTGCTCTTGAAACTTATCAATTATGACCTTTATGTTTTCATTAGAAGCTTTTAGTATATTATAACTCTGCTCTGCTATTTTGACCATAGTAGCTTCAATGTTTTCAATTCTATTTTTTAGTTCATTCACTCTGTTGTCCAACTCTCTATCCTCTGCAATGTTTTTATTGTTGTTGCTAATGTGTTCCCTCTCAATGCTGTCCATCCTTTTTTTCATGTCATTAATTTCATAATAGGTCCATTTTGTAGTTCTGTAGCTGTCTATTGCGCTGTTCTTTGCATTATTGAGCACATCCATTTGTGGTATTTCCCTTGCACTGTCACTGAATATCACCATGGCTGGGTCAATGAGTTCCTCCATCTATATTCTTCCCTCTTTATTTTCCTTTACCAGGGTTTTTACCAATTCTCTCTTAATTCCCATTTTGGCTGAGAGAGAATCGAAGTTTCTCCAGACCACTTTCTTATCTTGACCTGTAATACAACAGGTGAACTATTCTTCGCCATACTTAGCATAGCTATGGCTGTTCTTGTCCTCTTCATCATCCATACCCTAACACTCCTCTATTTCATCTTTCTCCTCTTGTATCTCCTCCTATTTTTCCATTTTTTCCTCCTTTGTTTCCACTTTGATTCTTTTGGATCTCGTGGCCCGCTTCCCCAAGTTTCCCCCCTCCTTTAGAGTCAGAATTTTGATGGTGATCTTCCTTTTAGTAACCTTTTTCCCTTTCTTCTTCAAAGTTGTTTCTTCTTCTGAATTCTCCTCCCCTGTTTCCATTCCTTCCTCTTCCTCATTGTATTCCCTGTCCGAAGAGACTTCAATGTGTTGTTTTAAATTCTCTTTGTTAGCTCTGTTTTTAATTTTCTTCTGTTGGCTAGTATGTTCCACCTTTGAATTAGAGTGCATGTCTTTTCTATCCTCTGTTTCAGAGGGGTAGTATTCCTCCTCAGACTCCCCCATGGAAGCCCTATCCTCTTTATCTTGGATTTCCTTTCCCTGAGTACGGGATTTAAAATACTCATAAATCAAAAGAAGTAATCCCTCATGGAAGACGAATTACTTATTTGTTTCTCCTTATAATCATTTATGTTTTCATTAATAGATGAATATAGGTAGAAAGGGAGGGAAACCTTAGCCCCATACCTGAAATGGTTGGGGAGCACAAAATGATGGGTGCTGATGTGATCAAATCTGGTGTCGAGCATGAGGAATTTGATTATCGCCCGCAACACAAAGCACCATAGACATTTGATGGAGCTTGGGTGATAAAAGGTGCCTTTCTTGACCAGGGCACATTTTTTGACTTCATCTTTGACAAACTCCGTCAGAGCTTAGAAGAGATTTTCCTATCACTATAGAACTTCTTTTCTATAATAGGAATGCCTGTAACCACAAAAACTATTTCCTTAGTCACCATGAATGTAACCCTTAGTCACCATTAATGCAACCTCAGTCACCATGAACTGTTGTTATGTTGATGTTAAAAGTTTAATTCTTATAACTATTGACATACCAAAGCTTTCATTAATTTATTATAAAGTTAAAATCTAAGATATATAACAACATAATTCAAACCATTCTGAATTCGGATGTGCGAGAATTTTGTCTCTTCCTAACTGTTCCAAATTCTTTATTATCTCACATCTTATCTATATATTTTTCCACTTCATCCTAACTCCACACACATTATTCTATTGGCAAGAACTTTGACGCTTTGCATCTCTTGTTGTTGGTAGTAATTGGATTGTACACATTAATTAGAATTTTTTAAAGGACTCTTAATACTATGGACCCATCCCCCTAGCCAGCTGGAATTCTTAATTTCAATTATGAATTTAAATTTCCTTGGATTCCACAAAAAGGCTAAGCCTTCTGAAGCTACATCTACATCTATACTATCTATTCTCCAAATACCAAAAAACCTACTAAATTTGTGCATTTCATCTTTGTTTAATTTGGTTTCTTGTATTAGTATTTAGATATTTAAATTGCACTTTAATAAGATTTTTTTTAGGGGTGTTTAGGCCCCTAACATTCCTCATGGTGAGATTCATTTGGCCGTGTGAAGGGAATTCCCCTTCCCTACATAAAAAAGAGCTATAATTTTGACTTGGTTTTTAGCTTCCCTGTCAAGCTTCCTCTGCTCAACAACGGATTTCTTGCCCCTTTTCTTCATAGATCTCCCACAATTTGGGTTGTTAGACCCATCCTAGATGAGATGTATACCCAACTTGTCATCGAGGATAGTTTTTTCAA
The DNA here is from genome assembly GCA_018584345.1 of Thuja plicata. Lineage (NCBI taxonomy): Eukaryota > Viridiplantae > Streptophyta > Pinopsida > Cupressales > Cupressaceae > Thuja > Thuja plicata. The sequence continues at coordinate 878,502 of MU228010.1, read as the reverse complement.
GGGTTGTAGCTCTATCCACCCCATCATCCCCATCCAATTCCTTGTTTAAATTATCAAAAACACATTACATAGGCTGGTCTATTATAGTCACATCTTCCCTAGTTGCAGTCTGTGAATCAAGATGGATTCCCATAATTTTATAAGCAATATTTAATTCTGGAGGGATATGTTCTAGTGCACATACAGGATTGGCTGCTACTAAGGCTAGATTATCATTGTGTGAAGGGAAAGATACATTATCCAAGTTACAAAGGGAAGGGGAAACATCATTATAACAGTTCTATTCTTTTAACTTATACCAACTTATTAGTTCATCCCAGAAATCATTATGTGGATAGGCCATATCTCCCATTAAAGCACCTAGGATGCCCATATTTATTTCCATTTTCCTAACAATCTCCTCTTGACAGGAAGCCACCTCACGTGTATTGGAATTTGGGAGTTTATAAGGTGTTGTATCCTTAAGATTTAAGTGACTAAGCTCACCAGGAATATGTCCAAAATTAGCATTGATTAGATCCCGAGATACTCCTTCAACTACCCTTCCCAATATTTCTTTACATAGTATTTTCACACCAGAGGAAATATCCTTAGTGCTAATACCTACCTCCTTCATAATCTGCAATCTATCAAAAGTATTAAGGGCAGGAATGGTTAATGATGTATCTTTTACAGGTGAGAAATTTAAATCTATTAATGAAGGTGCATTTTACTGCCTAACCAGCTCAGCTAGGTTAGTCTTCGAGGGATGATTGTGTTATTCAATAATTTCCCCTTCCTCAATATCAAGATCGATAAGTGGTGTGTTTGTGGGCTTAGTGATAGTTTGAATGGCCAAATCCCTATCTATATTATCTATGGGGGATGTGGTCATATGGTCAACATAATTGGATTCATTGGGCTGCACTAAGATGTTGGAGGATAGTTTCAAAGGTGGGATGATACTATTGTGAGGCCTACCCCAGTCTGACATAATCTTAACACTATTTATCATTTATATGCTCTCCAGTCAATACTAATTTTGCTATAGTCAGACTTTTGGGACACATCTATTACTTTATGGATCCATGGAAACCTTTTCTTGTATACAAACACCTGATTATGTAATCGGGAAATCTATATAATACTCTATGTTAGTGATGCAGATTTCC
>MU228010.1:852559-869053 GCA_018584345.1 Thuja plicata | reverse complement strand
TGGAGGGATAAACATGGGTATATGGGTGCCCATGATGCCAAGTAGGCCTAAGGGAATTTGGGGGTGATAAGGAGAAGTTAGATGGCTAAAGGCCATGGCTTGAACCTTGTGAAGTTTGGTTGTTTAAATTCATGTGTGACTTAATTATAGTTTATTATGCTTTGGCTTCTCCTCCTGGGCTAGTACACTATCACCCCACGTTTGGAGAAGGTTTCTTGGAGACCTTCTTCTTGTTAAACCTTGGAAGGGAATTTCTTGATGATCTATTGTTGTTTTCAATTGTGTATACTTTTTTTTATGTATGTCTCTCATTCATTCTAGATCCCCTAGCTCAGGGGTGGCCTTGCAAAGGCCTAGGTTGGGAGGTGAGCCTCCATGGTCAACCAAAGATTTCTATGCAGGTTCAGTTTGAAGCTTTTGGAAGGCTTGTATTGGTGTTCTTTTGGGAAACCACATCTGGTGGTCTTGTGATCCATCCTTATAAATGAGCTTATTTTTTAGCCAAAAATGTTATTATGAAGACTTGTAAAGTTGTTTTGAGTAAGAGGGCTTTGTGTAAAAGTATTCCTATTTTTGTAAGTTGTAAATCAACTATGTTATGGAGAGGTATTTATGTGAATACAAAAGAGAGATTTTTATCTATGTTGTTTAAATAATATTGATGGTTAAATTAATTTTCAATTATAATGTTGTTGCTTATCAAGTTTAAAGAGGGATTGACATCTTAAGGTTTATAACTTTAAATATTTTATTAATATGTATATATGTGACAAACTTTCTACTGTTTTAAATTTGTAAAATTTTGTAAAGGTTTAGAAAGGTAGTATGTCTTCTTCTCCTATAGTTAGGATAACATGATTAAAAAGAAATATATGATCAATGAGCTAAGGTTATAATGCCCAAATTTTGGGGCATGACAACTATCTGGTGAGAAACCACATGTTGTCTTGGTATGACTAATTTGAACAAATGAGATTAGCCTATGATGAAGATTGGTTGTGAAAGATGAGTGCTCATAAAACTCTTCCCTCTCAGACATGATTGTTTTGTATAAGATAGCTATGTCATTTATTGGTCCCAAATATAATTTAGGTTTAAGATTATAGATTGATTGGTTTGTGATCAGTTTAATAGGGATAATGGAGGTAGCATTAATATTCATATTAATTAATAATTTGACTGATGAGGAGGCTAGGAAATCTTCCTCAATACCTATAGCAGCACCTAGGAGGTCACCAATTTTCTTTAAAATCTTACTATATAATAATTATATAGGAAAGTTGTGGATTATGACCCATCTAGAAGCTGTCATTGAAGAAAATTTAATGGGGTCAAAATTGGGCTCCCAATTTAGAAATTTTAAATTGAAACCATTGTAAAATATTGGATTACCATTCAACATATCATCTTTAAGTGAAAGATTTATACAATCTAGGAATAAGAAATTAACTGAAAGGGTTGTGATACTTACCTGCTTCCCTAGGGAATCCTTCAACTAGTTGACAATCTCATCCATTAAAGAGTCTGATCCACACCATCTAGCGAACAAACCATGCATTTTGAAACAACTCTAATGAAAATGTTACTCATCATTATAGTTATGTTTTCTTATTGATGATGGGGATTTCCTCCTCGGGTTGTATTGTTTGCTTGTTTTGGAAGCACCCGGGGAATCTTGGTTTGTATTGGTGAAATCCACTTAGCATATAGATTAGTAAAGGGATGAAAGGGAACGAGAGGATTCAAGCATAAGGGAGGCAGAGGGTGTTGTGCTTGGAAGTTTATTTTTACGATCTCTATTCTATTGGAACCAATTACAAAACCTAGAATTTTGGAAACTAGAATGGCCCATATACAATCCTTTCTTGAAGATTTTGGTTTTCTACATGGGGCCTCCTTCATGTGAGTGAATCCCCTCCTTCTCCCACCTGCAATCTTCTAGACCTCATTGCTATCTTCAAGCCCTAAGCCAAGATTAGGGTTTCCTTGCCATCCACTTCGAGTAGGAGCTCTAGTGGCAGGTGCAGAAGCCATACATGAGTAATATTTTATGCAAGGATTAGCGACCTAAGGATGTTTGGAAACCCTAACTTGAGAAACCATAGCAGAAACTCCATTGAAGCGTGCAGGACCAGCAGTATTGAAAAACAAAATCTTGTTGAGTATAGAAAATTGGTTGTCCGATCGAGTAGGAAGTTTATTCCAAGCAAAGGTGGTGTTTTTTGCACCCAATTTTTCTTCTCAAATTCTCAGATCAAGCCATAGAAAAAAATAATAATTTAATTTTCATATATTATTCTTAGCATTTCTTTAGTTAATGGTTTCAAAAGATGAGGCTCTCTAAACCTCACCTTGGATCTATTACACATTAGTTTTTTCATTTTCATTTGCAATGAATATTTAGATGACATTTAAAAAGCTCATTGAATATAAAGATGATAATAGGAAGCTTAAAAAAGAGAGTATATTTTGTTTATGAAACCTAAATCACAAGGTTTGTCACTCTAATGTTAAAACCAAGTCAAATTAACCCCTAACACCTATTGGAAAATTCAAAACATGTCCTTTCAAATTCTTGTGAATTTATAAACCTTTTGAAACCACACATGTTATAAAAGTGTATGGTAATCCTACTTATAGTGGAAGTTCACATGATAAGCTAACCAATGAAAACTTATTGGAGGATAAACACACCTATGGAATTGATTTAAGAGGTAAGGGATGTCTCTTAGTGGAATTTTTAGTCTTGGATTAATCCATAGTGCTAAAATTAGTTCTATTGTTCTTCCCTTGGTGTTATATCTATCTCTACAATTTTCCACACTTAACCATTTCATCATCCCTTTTCCAAATCTATTTGTATCATAATATAAACTTGGTCCAATCTCACATTAGCACCTTAGGTAATAATCCATTTCCTCCAATTTCAATGAAACCTTTTGTACAAATGCATCTATTTAGATGTGTCAATATCAACTAGAGTGAATATATTTTAAAGGTATGTTAAAACATTCCATGACAAGAAAATGACTCATTTGGATTAAGGAGTACTTTCCTAAACCATTCTTTCATATATATTTTGAATTCTAGCGTGTGTGTTGGAGCACAACGTAACATACTGCTCTGAGACCTTAACTGGAGAGTTGCACTAAGAACCATTGCATCCAGCCCCTAAGTAGAGAGTTGTGAGACTTTATTGGATGAGTGTTGCAAGGCCATTGAGTCAAGGAGGAAGACTAGGAACCATTTGGAGGAAGGAAAGACAAAGAGAGAGGTGAGGGCACTTAGAAAGGGAAAATCGACCAAAGGACAATGACTGTAAGTGATTTTCCCCCAAATTTAGAAATCTTATTGCAAGTACAGTGATTTAGATTCTGTTTGTTCCCATCAAGGTATTGCATTCTATATTTCAGTCAATTTGAGTTGATTTCCCATTGACAAACCAAATTACTACCTAGTACTGGTGTTTGGTTGGTTTGAACAACCAATATTTGAGATGTTCAATTAGTTGGGTGACCATTTTTGTCTTGTGAATTACATTTTTTGTATCCGTCTTAGCATATTTTCTACTATAAGATTGAAAGGAATTCTTGTCACATAACAACACATGAAGTTCACTAGGGTTCAAATTTATAAACGTCGATGAAATAAATTTACATATTGAGGTCCACAAATGATCAAAGGGATTGGAAACAATACATGGTTCATGAGTGCAATGAAAAATGCCTAGTGCATGTCCATAAGAGAACATATAGAAGTACAAGAGATGAAAAAAAGACAAGGAGCCATTAAAAACTTCCAAATATTTCACTGACTCAAATACACCTCCAAAAGAAAAGTATAGATGCCAACACTAGGGAAAGCCCAAAAGAGAACACTAATAAAATTGGACTTTTTTTCAAGTTCCAAAAGAGTATAAATGGTTCGAAGATGTTGTGGGTGTCTAGGTGAAGGAATGTTGGACATGGAGGGACCCAATTAGCCTCTTTAACTAGATTAGTCTGTCCATTTAGGAATAGACTGAATTAGACTAATTGGAAGGGACCCAATTAGTCTGTCCATTTAGAAATATACTAGAAGGATGATTGTATGAGGGGATATTTCACATCAAAAGTGGTCCAAAAAATTTCATAGACTAACTAACCATACACCAGTACTACCTCAGAGGGACTATTTTCTTTGAGGAAGGTGGTCCAAAAAATTTCATAGACAGGTACAAAAAGTAATAGCAACCTTCCACCAACTAATCCAATCAACCTCCAAGAAACAAGACAATGACTCCTCTAGATGTTCCCAAAATACAAGGCTTCAAAACACAAGGTTGGTGACCCTACAAACCATTCCCATGCTTACCAAGTGATCTTTGATCATCAGAACCTTATAAGGTTTATTGATACATTTATAGCTCTATTGTTACCTCCACATGCATTTGACTAGTAGTGAAAACCTTGGTTTTTAATCCTCCCACCCCATACCTTGGGATTACATCACCATGAAAGAATGAGATTTATAATATGCCAATTTACAGGTTTTTCCAGGGAAGGATTGAAAGTTATGCAATTGTTAATGTCCACTGGACACCCTAACAAGGGTTTGGACCTACAATCATAAAAACCATGATAACATTTCCAAAACAACATGAAATTCTCTCAAACTTGATTCATTTGAGAGTAGAATTTAACCAATTTTCAAATTAGTTGGTCATTTAGGAAACAAAATGCAACTTTTTACACCAAAATTGCAAAGTTTCTCGTAGCAATGTTTGAGCAATTTTGACAACTTTTGCAATTTTCAACCGAATGATCTCTTATCAACCTAGGACTCATCAAACATGCTAAATATGACATAAAACCATGAATTATGCTAATTTCATCACTTTGGACACCTTTGGAGGTCTTGACCTATGTTAACCTATTTAGGACCAGTGTAGGTACTACCAAATAGGTATTTGTCATACCTGTCTTCCTCGAGTGAGGGAAATTTAGGAAGAGAAGAGGAAAGCGAGACATGTAGTAGGTCTAAAAGAGGGAGATACACTAGAGGTCAAAAGATTAGAAGAAAAATTTGTAAACACATGGAATTATTTCTTACTAAAGGGGGGTCATGTTCTTATGATGATGGGAGCATAGGCAACATCAAGGTGCCCTTGAGGTACAAACACATATAGAAACAATGGGTACCCAAGGAACTTCCTCCAATAAACACTAATTTGTATATCAACAAGAGGATATATTGCATAGAACCATCACCATTACATGGTTTAAGCCTATTTTGAATGGACGACACAAAGGTCTTTTATGAAAAAGTTATTGCATTAATGGAGTACATCAGACCCTATTACAGTTACAAATATTGGATGCAGATGGTTAGATATACATGAAGTATGTGTAGTATGCACTGTCAAAAAATTAAATACAACTAAAAGATAAGGATCAAAATAAAAGAGTGGCTATGTACATTAAGGGAAGGCCAGAATCATTAGAGAATATTACAAGGTTTATAAATAGTACACAACCTGGGTCAACAAATAAGAAACCCAATTGCATATTCGAGGCGCGCAAGGGAAACTGTGTATTCGTATGTGTGATAAAATCAATAACCTCAGGGGAAGAGTTTCTAATTGATAATTTGAATCACATAGATACGAACATATTTACCATGTGGGGGGGGTATGTACTATATACCCTTTTACCCAACCTCCAATTAATTACTCTAATATACCATTTTATTATTATGTTTTTTTTTAATTCTATTGGTTTCATTTTTGTAATATTTTTTTATATTTAATTTTTATCACAACGGGACATTGATCGAAGGGGGAAGGCTCCAACCCAGAGAAAAAATTGTGACACATCTTCACACACTTCTACTAGACAAGTTTACCTCATTGTAATTATACAAATTAGATACGAGAAAAATATTTTATTTTTATGTTTTTTTTAAGTTTGTTGGGTTAATTTTGATGATATTTTTAATATTCTTGTCGCAGTCGGATGATCGGGAAAAGGCACCAAAAATAGAGGAGAGCATCCATAGGGAGGTGCAGTCACTATTATGAGATGATGACATCACATATTCTACAAACCCTCTGGATATGATAAGGAATATCAAAAAATGCAATGAAGAAATCCTTCAGTTGTTTTTCATAGATCCTCAAATAGATGAGATAAGAGAAAGGGTTAAAATATTGACTGAGAGCATGAAACTTGCAAGTAAGTTGTAATAATTTTTTACATTATAACATAAGTTCATTCATGGTTTTATAGTTTGTACTCTTTTATGTCATGAACTAAAATATGTGTTGTTTTTATAGGGATTTTTGCATCCTCATGATGCTGCTAGCCATGATTAGGGTATTGCAGGTGCTGCCCAGGGAGTAGGAGTTGGTACAAGTATCTATCGTGATCTTCTTGTACATACATCACATCATCCGACCCCATCATCTATGCCTATATTATTGACTAAAATTTAGGCAACACATGACATGAAAGCATCGGGTAGTGCACCCTCTAGCATCAAACACATGCCGGAACATGTGTCGAGACATGTACCTGGGGATGCAGAGGCCACTAATACTAGTGATGTTTTAGTAGCATTTCCTGGATCTTCCTGTATTACTATTATAAGAAAAATTTTGGTCACATTTGTGGAGACTGAGGATTTCATTCCCATAAATATAGAGAAGGTCCCAGGTAGTTTAAATTTTTTAATTATTATTATATATAATCCAATTGAAATTTTCTTATTGATCACTTTTTTTAGACTAATGATCCCATAATATTTTTGCCAGAAATGAATTTTTTAATAAACATCTAAATGATATTACGTTGGAGATATTTAGGTCCACCATATGTACATAGGGGAATGCCCAAAATCAAGATTTAAAAGATGAGCTCATTAATCATTTAGTTGTGTTGTTCGGTAATAACACATTCAACCGAACCAAGGTCCTTAAGAAAGATGTTACCCTTCTAAAGTATGTTAGGGAAAATTATAGGTCACATTTAGATAAGAAAAAAAGTATGAGTGTCCACCCATGATTCCAGAGAGAGAGTGGAAGGATCTGGTGTCGAATGGAAAGGAGAAGGCTGAAAAGGAAAAAGGAAATACATCACCAGGCCAAGGAAGGTATGTGATACTATCAACAATGTAATTATATACCAATTACTCTTTCTTTTTACATATTCTAAAGTATTTCAAAATTTTCATAGGCTAGCTGACACATCGAAGGCAACAAAGGAAAGACTATAAAAAAATGGGCAACACAAATTTCACTCTAGTGGTTATATGAAATTAGCTGCATGAATTGTAAGTATCAATAAATGAAATATTACATCCAAATAATAAATTGCAAACAATTTTGGTTTTATCACACCATAAAAAGAAATATTCATGATCTTATGAAAAAATATAGGGCTTTGATTAACTCAATAGAGTTCCCACAAAAGAGGACCTAAAGATTGCCTTTGAGCAAGGCTATAACCATGGATGAACACCTAAGACTCTTGACTATGTAGGTAAATAAACTCAATGAAGTCTATTTAAAATTGAATACTTGTGCAATCTATTCAATATTAGTTTCCACCATAAAGTAATTATGTGCCTATTTGTTTTAAACAAGAAAGCAATGATTATACTTCACATGCCATTGGAATGCAACCTGGTGAGGGTAGAGCACAACCTACAGATGAAGGTCATGGTGTGCATCCTGGTATTGGATGTATTCATGTGCTATACAAAACGTAGTATGAGTTAATATAATTAAACATATTTCACTAATACATTTGGGCCTCATTTTCGACCAAAGGCCATTTTGTCTTGTGATGTTCACTTTTTTTTTTGTTTATGTCCCGAAAAGGTTGAAATTTTGACTTTAGTTAAGTTTATTGTATAAATTTTGACAAAATCGGATATAAACAAATAAAGAAAAGTGAATGAAATCACTTCATTTTGTTTAAGGCACACCACGGGTGGGAGGAATGGTTTTAGCATTGTTCGACATTCAAATACTGGTATGTCCAAATACTACTATGTTTTGGAGATCATCCATTAATCTGTTTACTTTTTCTGTTAATTCGTATGCCTTTTCAATAGATCTATTTTCTTCATATCCTTCAATCAATACAATCAATCCTTAAGGGCACAGTTTGTAAATAAAGTGTCTCAACCCTCACCCCAATATGAGCATTTAGTAAGACCAGTATGTGGATCTCTGTTTCCATTCTAACTTTCTATGGTTTGTTTTCTAACTCCCGAGTGTATAACGGTAACTCATTTGTGAATTCTTCACAAAGATGAACCATTATGACCCATATGCAATTTTTTTAGAATGGTTTATGACATCTAATTTGTATGAATGTTAGAGTAGCCTATGGTACTTCTGAGGCATATGCAGAGTGAATTTGACAAGTCTTTCTTAGGTATACAACTTGAACAATAATTTGTTATGCTATGCAATAGTTTATGGAAAAATGATGTATGTTTTTTGAATCAATGTTTCTGATTGCACCCCCATCTCTTATTCCTTATTTTTTGCTTTGAAGCCCAATTTCTCCTCTTATAAGATTTTTTTTGTGATTCATATTTGCACTTTCTTCTTCCTAATAATGGATTGTTGACTGCAATATGAAATGCTGATTCAAAAACCATACACAATTTATCCAGGAACTCTTGCTTATCAAACATGGACTGGAAAACTCATGCCCCAATAAACCAATTTGAGTTATCTTTGCTATAAGAGGTCATCTATTAGATAATAAGTCGATCCCAATCTTGATTTTATTGGGTGGAATTGTACAAATCATTATCAACAATGAAAGCTATTGCTTTTTATATGTATTTTAACACTTCCCATGTTGCCACATATTATGGTTATAGAGAAAAACAATAGGCCCCTTAATTGATGAGGTTCTGACCAGAGGCTTACTAATATATTATAGATATTTAAATATTTCTTTCAACAAATACCTAGAAGAAGCAACTAGTTAGGAAAATAAGGAATTTATCTAACTTTAAGACCTCCAAGGTCAATACACTTCACATAGAACATTGCTGATGTATAAAATCTTTTATGGTTGAAACCAAATTTGTCATTTTTTTGTGCAATAAAAGATTTTGAATGATATGGGCATTTTGAAATTTTTTGACCATAAACCATCATAGTTATCACGTTAACATTTTGTGGCCACTTAACGCTACCTACTTTGAACTATATTAACTAAATGAATAATTTTCTTTTATCAACTGATTTAATTTGGTTAGAACTAAGCTAGAGCTCTTATTGTTTCACTAATTTTATTTGTAACTCTTAGCATTATCCTCTAATATTTACATATATGGGTTCCAAACTGTTTCAAAATATGAAAGCGCGAAATTGTCCTCATTGTTATTACCTCTGCACTATAAATTCATTGTTACTTTGAACCTTATCAATGTTATTCATTGACCCCTCTCTTGTAATGAGAATATTCTCAATTGTAGCTTATGAATGATCCTTGTTCAATTAACTGCTATAGATATTGTGCTTCATCAAAATATTTCACAAGTTATTGTGTCCCAATGTCCATTTAATATTTTGATGGTATTCTTTCTTTATTCAATGTATTGAAGAAGGATATGCTATAATTTTTTTAATTTATAATTTAATCAGATGTTTTTGCATGTTCATCTTATATGTAGTTGAGGTTTGTATACCCAACTACATCTCCCATTAAATTTTTATCAAAAATTTTCATTATCTTGTGATATTTCTACCAGGATTCAAGTGTATAGTTTTTTTAGTCAAACTCATTGACCCATGTTTCATCCATGAGTTTCACATGCACAAATTTCCTCATGTTAGCTACATTTAACAAACTAATGTCACAAAAATTGTTGATGTGTCGACAATGACTTGGAATTTGTTCCTCACAAGAGTGTAGGCAAGACAAGGTTCAACTCCACTTCATACAATTGGGAGTACCGCGAAAGTGAGTCGACTCTAATATACCCTTTTGGGAGAGGAATGTAACAACGATGAAGCATGTAGAGAAATGGAGATAGCGAAGAATAAATTAGCCACGTGGGAAGTGGATGTGGAAAAGGGTATAATTAAGCCGACTCCTCTTTCCCAGGTACTCCCAATTGTTTCAAGTGGAGAAGAAGTAATGAGAGGAATTTTCGACACGTTAATGATTTTTGTGACATTGGTTTTTTAACTGTAGCTAACATGAGGCAATTTGTGAATTTCAAACTCATGGATGGAATAACTACTCATGAAACATGGGTCAATGAGTTTGACTCAAAAAACTATACACTTGAATCTTGATATAAATATAACAATTTGACATTCCCCCAACTATAGATGCCTTTACATGCATTTCAATGTGTGGTGAGGACTAAAAGTCCCAATCACAACTATGCATATAGTTTCCATAATGTGCAGTAAGGACTTTGTATTTACATGTTGTTCGAATTCATTATATCGTCAAATACAAAGCATTTTTGTTTTGTACTATAATTGACAATAGTCATGTTGCAATATGATTTGAGATGCTATCTACATTAGTATGTTTCTTTTTATTGCAATTACAATTAGTATTAATGAACAAAATGATATGTTGGAATGACAGTACAATATTTGTCAATGACTTTGGTCAATATGCCTATGTGTCAATGTGGTGTTGGCCCTTGCATGTTGAAGATGTCACACACAAAAAGTAATCCTGGGCATCAATTTTGGGGTTGCTCAAATAGGAAAAAATATTGTTAATGGAAATGTATTTTATGTTTAAAAATAATGTGACAACTAATCATTTTAGGAAGAACTGATGTAGATTTGGTATTGCAGGGAAATAGTTGGTGTCAATACTTTCAGTGGGTCGATGAAACCACATTTAAATGTACCCCATCAACATCTATACCTGATGTAGGAAATGAGTGCAACTTGTGCAAGGCTCAAGAGACAGCTAGTGCCGCCGAGATTGCTTCAATGGAGAAAGCAGAAATCATGTTTCTGTGATGCCTTCTTTGTGTAGTTTGTGCACTACTTTGTTGGGACCATATGCGTAAATGTGGTTAATAGAGGGCTATTCTAGATACTAAATTTTTTTTATAATCTCATGTAGATACGTTGGACATATTTTGGTAAACTTGTAATTTTTTTGTTGCTTATGACTTTGTTATGATTTTCTATATTGTCAAGGAGCACCAATGCTTCTTTCAAGATATTTTAGAATTTCCAATTTTAAGATTGTCTCTTCTTGAGGTAGAGGATTATTACAAGCAAATTGCCTATCATTTTGTTTGGATGACATGTTTTGAGTATATGGGAACCTAGTACTAATTCTTCCTCATCTGCTTTGTTATTAGTCCTTGGGAAGAGTTTCATTAAGGTGGGTTTGATCAATTTTCCATTAGAGTCTCAAATGGGTGCAACTAGGTCCTAAGGAATTGAGATTTCTTCAAGATGCACAATCAAAATGTATCTTCCATGTTCATTATAGAGGATGAACCATTTTATCTTTGATCATCTTTAAAATTTGGAGTTGATGAAGATACCCCATGAATGGGCTCCTACTTGAGTTATTTGAGTATTTAGTTATAAAAGAAGTTTTCCACTCAAATTTCCATTATCTTGGTTCATTTCTATATGCCTCCTACAATGAGTTAGTTGAAGTGTTGTTTGTAATGCACTATAATAGCCTTTAGATGTTTGAACATGGAGATCCTCTGTGAAGGCCTTGTTATTTTACCACTTGATATTTATTCTTAAAATAAATGGTCTCTCACAAATTACCACACCACTTTCAATGTTTTGCAATGTCTCTGAAGCAGAGCCCCTGACTAGTCTGATCTAAAACTCCAAAAGTTTGGAAACTTCACCCTTTCTTAGATACAACTACTCACATCAAGCCCATCCTAGGCTTGCTCTAACAAAGGGGATAAAGGAACCAGTCAAGGGATCACACCTTTGAGTTACTTCCAAGTCTTACAACATCCTTATAACCTTCCCATACTCTCTTTCTTTAAATCCTTGCAAGATCCTTGAACCAACACAATGCAAGTTATGGTTCACTATTTGGCACCTAAGTGACCCTAGAATGTAAATATGGTTTTGATATGATAAAGTGTCTCAATGACTGGATGGGATGAAACCATTACACATATTGTCAATTTGGATCCTAAGAAACATGATCCAATAGACCAATCTTCTAACTTTAAGTTTCAGAGGGTAGTTCCTTCATAGAGGGGTCCTAAGCCTTGTAGCCTTTTTTAGAGGGGTTTTTGACTACAACTTCAAACATTCCCAAGTTTCAATTTTTGGTTTCATAGTTTTGGGTACCCTTTATGGCCAAATATACCCCAAAGAATTAGAATCGATCATGAGATTTAGAGTACTTACCCTCAAATTCTTCACTAGGCCTAATAGACCTAATTGGATACATTTACAAAGGAAGTGTTCTAATTCTAGGAAACCCAATTTCTTTGGCCAAAAAACAAGACCAACCTAAATAAGGCTTTGGACTTCTGCAATTCTGGATCTGTAGGACCATGGCTAGTAGGCCTTTACCTTGACCAAGTATGTTGGTTCAAGGTTCTTTTATAGCAGATGGTTGTATAATCAAAATCTGTTGAAAGCCGCAAGTAGTAAATTGCTTTGTGAAAGATAACCTAATCTATTAATTTGATGATAATGCAACTAATACTTTGTTTCAAAATGGTAAATGACTATTATCAATGCTTAGAATTTACAAGATTATTAATTGATGCTAAATCCTCTATCAGGGACAAACAATGCGATGTATGGATATTTATGAAAGACGACTAGTGCCTAAACCTCTTAAATTTAATCTATTAACAACAATGTTCTAATTGAATTCAAAGTATAACTTTGGAGACAATTTTACATCAAAAATTATCACTTCAAAGATGTTTTCAATGAGTATATATTTCAATATAAAATTATAATTACTCCAATTGAGTTTAACTTTTCAAATGACAGATCAATTGATTCCTGCAGTAATAAAATGAATCTAACCATGTAAGATGAAAAGACCAATTGAATGAAAAACTATAATTTCACTTGAAACAATGCAACATGAAACAACCAATCAAAGAAAATGAAAATATTTTATCTAAAGAACAAATTCAAAGAACAGAGGAATAGATTTCACCAAGAGATTTTTGGGAACAAAGATAGTATTGTTAATAGCATATAACTAGTCGATAGGTATTGTATCCCATCAATTCATAACAATTGTCTTTTCAAAACAAAGAAGATAACACAAAAATAGTATGGACAACCTAACAGTTATCATCAAAAGGTCACATCCTTTCATGAAAGTTTTTTTTGAAATACATAAATGCATAACACAAGTCATTAAGACTTAAAACATTTTAAGAAACATCGGGAACTTAATCCCTGAATATCTTTTCATACAATTTGATATGTTCCTTGTATTCCTTGGATACACATGTCAGCATCACAAATGATATCTTTGGAAATGATCTCCACACTCATGAGGTTCTCCATATGTGCAATAGTCTCATTTGATCCAATGTCATCCAATCGAGCAACATCAAAGGAAACACTGAGAAGATGTTTGCATTCCTTGATCCAAACGTGCCTATCCTTAACATCCTCTGCATCACTGGTAAATAGTGGAAGACCTTCTTTGATAACACTCAGGAAACTATCAGTCTCGTTAATCAATTTCTCTTGAAAGGCCTCATGCTCATCAGTAACCCTTTTCAATTCTTTAATGATCATATTATTATCCCCTTCTAAAGTATTTTCAAGCATTCTGACACTGAGCTTATTTTTAATTCTATCATGAGACAAAGCATTATCATGAATGCTCTGGTAAACCTTCCAAAGGATTTGAAATACATTTTGCATATTTTTAAATCTTTGTGTAAGCATAAAAATTGTAGTGTCTACCCCTACATTCTGCATTTGTCCCAACATCTTCTAATTTTCTAAGAGAAAGTCATCATGTTTTTTCTTCCATTTCATGTTATCCCCTCAGGTAATTTTTGGGATACCTAATCCACTTTTCTTTATCTTCTCCTCATACATTTCTTTTTAATGGTCCCTATCCTTCATGAGCCCAAGTATTTGTGCTTTGTTAAATTTGGAAAATTCAATGGCCATATCTGCTGAAACAATAAGATTGGTTTCCCCTACCTTAAGCTTCATCATATGACCAAAGGATTTGTGAGGTCCTACCCCAACCATCCATTCCAGAGCTGATACTGTTATCATATTTATCTACATGATACATTGTTTTTATACATTTCATAGTGGACCTTTTATAGTATAGATATCATATGATGAATCCATTTTGATGATGCTTAGAGGTGTTACTATATATATGATTCTCATATCTTCTCGACAAGATTTAACTGTTTACATTTTTATTTTTGAATTTGCAATTTGATCATATGTCATGTAAATGTGAAATTTGGTTTCAATTCTGTGAATGTTTTATATTGGTAAGTTAGGTAATTATCAATTATATGTTCATGATTGATCTAGTTCTAAATAGTGATGTATTTAATTTTTATTAAAGAGATATATTATAATATGTAATATCATGAATATGTGTTTCCTTTCTTGGACTACTAATGACCTGTTTGAGTGTACAGGTGGATAGACCATGGTTTCAAAATTGGGGAAACAAAATTGGGCTAATTTTGGATATCCTTGTGAAGCCAAGGTTATCCCTAGAAAGGGAAACAACCTAATTGTAAATGTTATATATGTTGTAAATGTGAATTGCATGATTGTAAATGTATTTCCTTTCAATTTTGCTAGTTTCTTTTTAAACATGCCATTTTGTAAATGTGAAGTGCTTATGTAGTGTCAATTGACACATGTGTTGTGAGATGGCATGCCCATGTGGATTTTTAAGCTGAGTTTTAACCTAGGTTAGTATGTAGTGTTACCATGTGAGGTAAGCTTGTCTTGAAAACCCAAGTCATGAGTACTATTCTTGAAATTCGAATGTAAAATACAAGGGATTTTTTGAAGGGTTAAAATGAGTCCTTTGAGGTAGTTAGAGTTATGAATATATAGTTTTTTAGTAGTAATATGAGTTTGGGGTTGTTTTTCATTGTTTTGAGTGTCAAAACCTCTTTTCTGGGCCTTCTTAATTGCCTTTCTAGGATAGTGGCAAAATTTTAGGGAAAGGGAAAGGTCCCCACTCCCTTCAAGTTAGTAGAGTCCCTTCCATGCATGAAGTGGGACAAATTTTAAGGGGAAGGACACATGTCTCTATCTCCTTGTTGGGAAATAGGTGGAGTTGGGAGAGAGCCTTTTAGGGAGGAAGGAGAGGAGAGTGGGGGCTGATTTACCACTCTCCATTTTTGGAGACTTTGGTTTTGTTTGGAGGATTTGGCTAGTTTGGAGAAGACAAGAGAAGGAGAGATAGAAACACAAAGGATCATCTTAATCCTTCATCTATTGTTAGGAGTAAGGTTGGTACTCCTATATCCATGTGTAGTTTTCTTTCTTTCATGCTTGTTTAGTTTCTTGTTGAAATTTACTTAATTTCAAAATTTCATGTTGAACAATTGTGGTTGAGCTATGATGTTGGTGTAAGAAATTTCTTTCCTTGTTCTTTTATTTGTTGTTTGTTGATGTTGTCAAGGGAGTGAATTGACATATTTTCCCCTTGGGAGGGAGGAGATAGTCAATTTTGGGTGAAGGGCATAGTTGGGAAACCATGATAGTGTAGAGTCTCTTCTTGGGAAGAAGAGGGATGTAGCATGGATGTATGGGATCCATGTGCCAATGCTATTTTGTGATTTTCCATGGGGGTGATAAGGGATTGTGGTTATGTGTTGGAGTTTATTAGGTTGAAGTATAAATCCTTGGGAAGGCATGTGTATATTTGAGCATAATTGAGGCATTCTTGCTTGGCAAATCATCCTTCATGAGTGTTTCCACTTTCACCCATAAATTGAGTCCATTTTAGACCCAATTGTGCATAAACTTGGATGGAAGTTATGTGTTGAATTAGAGTTGTTTGTGTGTGATTTCCTTGTTTTTTTTTCACCTTGCCCTTCTTGTTTTCCCCTAGCTTGGGGGTGGCCTCATAGAGGCCTAGGTTGGGATGTGAGTTTCCATGGGTTATTCCAAACTGTTGTATTTGCAGATTTGTTGTTGTTTTCTCAATTTGGAAAGAGTCATGTTTTCAAAGCTGGGAAGAGGAAAGATTTAGTTGTTGTTTTATTACTGCATTATGTTTAAAAAAAAATTGTTCCTCAAGCCATAGGGTTGAGTCTTGATAAATTGAAATTTGGAAATCTGTTAGGATATTTTGTAGCATGAAATATTATTAATGTTGGTGAACGGAGAAGAGTAAAGTTTTTTTTTTTTTGTTTTTTTTGAAATCTTTATTGAAACACATTAATATATTTAAGTGTACCCAAAACTATAAAAAATAAAAATAAGAAATAAATAATTATCTTTTTTTTTTTTTGTAATATTCTAGATTTGATCTCCATCTG
>MU228010.1:750871-836764 GCA_018584345.1 Thuja plicata | reverse complement strand
ACCAGATCCCCCCACTATCACTGTGATTCTCTCTCCCTTCGCACGACCAGGTAGAATAGTAAGCCCACTCACAGACATCGAAATGCCTCCTGCAAACCGCTGTAAACACATTCATAAATATGAAAAAATATATGTATACACACTTCATGTATATACATATATATTTGTATATTTATGTAAATCTTCTTCTTCATCTCTCCCATGGCTACCTCCTCCCCTAAATCCGACCTGCAACTCCATAGCCATTAAAATAAAAGAAAAAAAATGGGGCTAGGGTTAGGAAATGGGCTGGGAGAGAAAGAGAGGAGATAAGAAGATAACATTGCAACTTTTGTGTTTTCATATGGAGCCCTAACCCTAATTTTGAATTAGGGTTAGGGAATTTCCATTTATGATACAATATGTTAGATCTTTATTTATTTTATTTTTTTCTTTTCACTTAGTGGGATTTTCTTTTATGGATAGGTCATTTTCTATTCCTTGAGGAGATTAATTTGATAACATCTTTAAATATTTTAAAGGTTAAAGCTAAACATTAGCAATGTCATTTAGTCAAACATAGATATGTTTATTTAATTGAGTCTCCTTAATTCATATTTATATTAAAATCATTTATATATTTTAATTAAAGTAATTTATATTAGAGTCATTTATATATTTTATATATATTAAAATGTTATCTAATTAGTGATTTTAATAGAATATATTAATTTATTTTAGTTTAAATAAATTAATATGTTTAATGTTAATCTTTTAATAAGTGGAATATTACAATTCTATTTGGGATAAAATTTATAATCAAGGAACAATTCAAGAGATTTAAAGATTTTGTTAGAGCAATTTATTCATTTGGATTGAAATTAATTAATTAAATTAAAGTTTTAAAACTAGAATCTTCTTTAGATTATAAAGAAATAAGATGAGTTAGGGAATTTTTGGTCAGGTTATGATATGTTTTCAATTAGGTAATGTTATGTTTATATGACCAATACATGTGGCCAGTGTATTGGTCAGTGTAATCATAATGTTATGATGGAACTAGATTTACACATAGGTCTTTTTTTAACTTAAATTTTTAAACCATCATGATTTATAATTGAAAACCAATTTTAGATAAACTCTAGTAAATATTCGAAAATAGTATATGTTCTTACTTGACCTATTATACCCATGGGTTGAGGGATGTTGACTCTCGTCATGATTTCCCCTCAACCCTAACAGTGACGGTTGAACAATACCATTATAGACTAAACCCCTTTATGTCTAAATTGATTTATCTTAGGGCATTTAGTAAGTTGAGAGAACAGTCACTTCCTACCTTTTCATTAACCTGTTCAAAAAAAAAATGTTGCATTTTATCATGCAGATTTGGGCATGATAGGATTGGTCAACATCAATAATATTAGGCCTCTTAGTTGGTGGATAAAGAGCCCATAATAATAGAGAATCTTCATCTTGATCAAACCTTGATCCCATAAAAAATTCATTCACACCATCCATATTCAATTTGACATCTATTTTATCTGAACTTAGAAGTTTGTTAAAAATGAAAGAAGCACTCATAGCCCACCTAGCAAATAGAATCATACCAGTCTCTGCCAGTAGTGGCATTCCATTTTATGGAGTCATTGTATGAACTTCAAACTTAACATCATTCTTAAGTTTCTCCAACATTTCAGCTTCTCTTAAGGGGTCCAAATTTGAGTGAGCATTTCTCAATCGATTGCCCATGAAGTTATACAAGAATATTTTGAACTCCTTCGACCTTATAAAATCATCATCATATAAAAATGTATTATTGAAACAATCCTGTTATCATTATGAATGTCAAGAGAATCTATGATATTTTCATCTTTGCCTTGTTAATCTTCAACCTCAGTAACCCTTTTGGACACAACTTCATTTTCTGCATCATCTTCTTCTTCAGATGCTTTTGTTTCTTCTTGTGAAGTAAGCTCATCCAATTGTTGTCTTTTATCATTCAACCTTTTATGATAATGTTCTATCAGTAGCTGGGCATCAGATTCTTCCAAATTTCTAAATACATCTTCACTTTAAAATGGAACATGAGGATAATCCCCCAATCTTTTCTTCTTTTTACACTCATGGATATACCCCTCTGGGTCATATTTCTTCCTTACAGAACATTCATATAAGTTATATTCTTCAATTAGCATCCTATCAATAAAAGGGTATGCCTTGGTAGAAACAATAGTGAATTCTTCAAATAATAAAGCGCCTGACAAAAAGGTCTTCTTATGCAAATTACCAAAATGTTCTGCATTAGAAACACTTAATTGCCTCATGATCTGAAGATAGGAAATTCTATCGGGAATAATCTTTGAAAGCATATAAGGAGTACCTTCAAAACCATAAATTTTGAAAAATGAAAAATTATTGCACACAAACTAATCGCCCCAGTTGTGCTGAATTTTCTTATCTGGGTCAAACTATTAGGGCCTAAGAAAGGCTTTAATCTTATCTAAAAATGCCATATCACAAATAATATTAAATAGATGATATAAGGGTTTCACAATCAACTCTTCAAACTTAACATAATGTGACTGGATGTATCTTGAATCCCATATACAATTTTATAATTGTACTGGCTACTTCTCTCCATCTCTATTAACCATGTTTAATCTCAATTCCTCAAGCCAAAGTCCTCTCTTGAATCCATAAAACAATATCATGTGCATCAAAAAGGAATAATACTTAAATGTGGGTGTGCCATTATCCCTTAACTCAATGAAACCCTCATGTAACCTCTCTGTAATGAATTCTACATAATCAAAGGGCCTAGGTTAATCCATTTGTATATCTACTGCTAATACCATAGGTCCTATACTCATGGAATTTGGAAATTCCACTCCTGCAACTTTCCCACCAGACATATATGTATAATGAAGATAAGGCCTAAACAAATCTAATCTATAAGGTGGACCACCTTCTTTAGTTAAGGCACCTTTCTCAATTTTGTGCATAGCCAATTTGTATCCCATATAAACTGTATTCATCCTTATGAATTCGTCACTTAACTCTACCAATTTCAACGACTTATTGCAGCTATAATCTAAATCAAATACTTCTGATATAGACTCAACAAAAAATTCTAATAAAATATCACCATTAGGATCTCTGATACATCTTTCCTTTGCCTTATAGTTTCTAACTAGTATTTCAAGTAATTTCATATTAATAAATACATTTGGCACAACCAACCTACAAAAACTCATCGTCCATGGGTTTCTGACTGGCGATTCATTATTTCTCCTCCAGTAATGATATAGGAACAATTCATAACCACACACCTTAGTCCAGATATCTTTCACTTTGCCATAGTCATCTTCCAATTTCTCTCATCCTGGCTTATGTTGTTTCGATCTCCGTGATTTTGGACCAGGAGAATTCATTTGATCTATCATGTCCTGATTCATCCTCCTTGGTACATCCTTAGCTTCATGCTTCTATTTTTTAACAACAACCTCAGAGCTTTTGGATGGTTTCCTCTTTCCTGTCGAAATAGATGACTTATTTTTACACACACTTCTTGCTTAGTCACCTAGCTCATATGATTTTAATTATGCAATTCATGAAATCAATAAGGATGATTTATTTCAATCTTAGGTGATCTAAAATAAATGACATGCCTCGTGTGAAGGATCCCATCACATTAATTTTATTTCCCTTTAGCTCTTCCTCAAAATTTTAAATCTTTATTTCTATAGGTCACAACTATATATGACTGATGGGAGCGCTAAAGTCTAGGTCTTTTCACATTTCATGCTTATCGGCATAGGTTTCACTACTTTCCTCACTAGGTATCAGTCAATCTCATTTTTCACTATGCTGCCCATGTATTCTATGTCGATAGTATTACACACACAAGGTTTTGGGTATGACTAATACTGGCAGACACCATCGGGTATCTGTCAAATCAAAATCTAGTTGTTTCGGTAATAGAAGCTATCCCGATGGCCCTTTTCCCAATCAACCATCGGTGTATCCTTATCTGACCAAGTTATTGGGGATCAGTATGTCCCATCTTGACTTACCTTGATAGTATGTTTCACATCGGTAGGGCTTCCGTCGGTGTATCTCTTAGCGATTTATTAGTCTAAGGATATCGGCCAAAGTCTTGTTGATAAGAGAAATCGGCCAAAGTGTATTTTGTGAATTTTAGAAATTTAGTCTTGTTTGAATTGATGATAAACATACAAAAATTCTAAATTATTATGGTTTAGAATCATAATTATCATTGGCAATTGTGTGCCTTATTTTTATTGGGGCATAATGATAGTTTGAATAAACTATGTAATGGTACCTTGACTTTGAAAATAAATTCCTTTATTTGAGCCCATGCTCTGTACTTTTAAAAATATTACAGTAACATTTTGGATATATTGTTCCATATGTATATTCAACATATTGGGTCATCTTCCTTCATATCCCAAATTGATTTCTTCTAATGATAACTAGTTTTCCTTTTAATTTACTAACCACAATTTGAGACTACTGTGCAACCATTATTTCTCTTTACAATTTATTCATTCAATGGATTAATGGATACTTAGTTATTTTTTTCTAATATTAGATGTTACTTGGGTGTTTTAAGTCTTTTCTTCTCCTTAGAATTCCATCTAATGGTGAAACACTAGCATTATTTTTCATGCATGCAAATTACTATCCTTTAATATCTTAATGTATCTCTGCCCTTTGGCATTCAAACCTTATGTGTTTCATGATGAAACATCTCCTCTTTAGAATTAATGTGCACATATATACACATACACATTAACATATTTATTTTGATTCATACATATTTACTTTGAATTCTTTTACCAATGTTTTCATAGTTACTAGTGACACATGTGTACCATTTTTAATAACTTTTGAGCTACTTGTCTAAATTTGAAATAAACTGAATGCATATCTTACTAATATACATTAGAATATCCTTAGTTTTTATCTCTAACTAGATTCATTTGTACATCTCTTTCCTATCTAAGATTTTATATATCTCTTTTTCAAGCCAGTATCTATTTTGTCCTCTTGACTTGTTGATGATGGATAAGTGACCAGTTTTAGAGATATTGCAAGCCTATCTATGAGAGGGGCATCATACCTTGATTCATTTTCTCAGGTGATTTTTCTTCCACTATAACACACACACACGTGCACACACACACAACATATACAACATATACAACCTTCACCTGTATATAAGAGTTGATTAGAGAAGGTATATGCACAGGTGATGAACATGAAGATTTTCCTAAGCCTTACTGAGAGCTTACCTTGCAACAAATGTACTATTGTGAAAATCATCACAAGTCCATTTTTTGCGGGGTCAAGCTCCCAGTAGTGCTTGGTCAAATCTGCATGTTCATCACTTGTGCATATACTTTCTCTGATAAACTCTTATATGCACAGGTGAAGGGTGTATATGCACAGGTCAAGGCTAATCAACTTCAATCTCCTATTTGTATCTATATGCTATCAAAGCAGTTCCATTTAGAATCTTGTCTACTTGAGACATTTTAATTGTTAAATAAATTGTAGAATCAATCTATGTCTTGATTGTTGTCTTGCTGAAATTTTCCATAAAATTTTATTTATTTTTCAATCTGATCTTTATTCATTTGCAATTTTTTTGATATTTTTGCAAATATTATTGGCATTTAAATTTTTATTAAATTTCTATTTTCTCCTTAGATTCCTCTATTTAATCATTGGTTGTGTGATTAGAGGCTTCATTTAGTATACATGTTTGATTAGAGGCTTCTTTTAGCATACATGTTGGATTAGAGGCTCTTTCAAATACTTAATGCATTTTTTAGGGCTTGTTGAGCTCCTTTTCTTGTTTCAGTGCTAACACTTCTAGTGTCAAGACAACTTTGACTCTTCCTCTTACTCTTTTAGTGCCAAGAAATACCATGCCTGACAATATAAACCCAGAACAGAATAAGGAGACAATTTCTAGATTGTGGTCTCAGTTCAAAAGAAAAGGTGATGGAAAATGTTATTGTCTTTGCAAAATTTGTAAGGGCTTAAAGAATCAAAGGCTTCTAATCACAACAAATGAGAGACATTATAGGAAACATGGTCACAATAAAGGGGGAAATGATTTCACCCATTGGTAAATGTGGATTTCCAACTGGGGGAACATGGAGGTGTGAATATCTAAGAAGGTAATTCTCCCATGGAAGAAGACGATCCTACAACAGAGAACACAATTGAAGATGTTGGTATTGTCTGTGTGAATTATGTACCTGCAAGCTGCAACACAACACTTCAATGTGTCATTGCATCAATGGTTAGAAATATGGAAATCAATTGAAAAGCATAAGGAAACCATTGAAATTAAAATATTGCTTCCTATCTAAGAAGAGTATGATTTAAGCTATAATTTCCCTTAGATTATGCATTAAATTAGTGACACATTCATTCCTAGAATGGAAGATTTATTGAGAATTGAAGTTAACTGTCATGAAATTCATTCTTAGAAATGATGCAAAGATTCATGGAAGCACAAATGAAATTTATCTTATTATCTATGTAAAATCATGAAACAAAAATGACAACATAGGAGTGTATTCAAAATTCTAAAATTGTGGGCCTATTGAGCTCAAAATTCACTCCTTTTATGGAATAATTTGAGAAATGAGTGGTTGAGATCAACTTGTGAGGAGAGGATTGAATCTTTGGTGATCCATGTGAGTGAACTCTAATTGGTTCATGGATTGAATTTCCATGTGCAAGTGATGAATTTCATTTAGAGAGTTAATTTAATTCCTTTTAGTTAATTACTTTAGCCAAGGATTTAATTGGGTTGATTTGATTTAAATAGGCCAAGGCAATTAATGTTAGTGATGAAATCACTTTTATTTGAGGAGATTAAATTGATTTTGATGAATTATGCCAATAATCAAATAGTTGGATTGACATAATTAGGGGTATGATCACGTTTAGGGAAAATAGGGTCTCTAGTTAGAGTAGACCAAATTAGGGTGGTTACATTTTCCCCTCTTTGAATTGATGTGTGAGCAACACATTGATTCAAAGAATGTCTGATTGTTGACTTTAGAGATTTTGAGAATTTTGCCCTTGATTGAACAAAATATAGCTGATGAGCTCAGTCTTGAACTTGATTGAACTAAGACTGATAGTATCGACTTTGAACTTGATCGAACAAAGGTCGATTAAACACAGATCTAGAGATACCGATTCTGAACTTGATCGAACAAGAATTGATAATACTGACTCTGAACTTGATCAAATGAAGGTCAGTACAAAGCTACTAAGAGCTTGATAAAGATCTAAGAGATTGTAGGTGTAGATATCTAACTTGTTTAGCGCTGAAGCCTTCTATCCAACAGTCCCAACTTGATCGAAGGGGACTGCCATGCCCCTAGTCTTTTGATGATGAAGTCAGTTTTTATTTTTGAGAAAGAATTTGATTATTTTAAGTGTGATCATGTGCCCTCAGGAATTAAATTGAAGGAAATAGAATAAAATCCCTCTTTAGGATGACAGTTGAATGGACTAGGTCGATTGGATCAATGAAGAATTAATTAGAAGATGAGATGAAGCGAAAGTGTGTTAAGAGAAAACATAATTTTACCAAGGTGACTACTTGAAAATGTTAAATGTGAGCTTGATAAAATGATGTATGACCAATATTTTGATGCATGGTGTGGAAATTGTTGATAGAGAATCATGAAAAAATTATTGTGTAAAGCCTGCGAATCAATTTTTGAACATATAGAGCAATTCTGCATTTGTTGGAGAGTGTCACAAATTTTTTACTGTGCTATTGAAAATAGTGTCCTTGTGTTTTTTTCATTCCCAATTGATCTAAGAAGAAAAAAATAGAAATTTGATAGTCCATTTAGGGTTCTAGAGCTTCTGTTTAGCCCAAAAAGTTCAATATAAGCCTCAAAAATCACTTTTCACCCATTCATTTTCACTTTCATCCTTGGTAAATTCTTGAGATCTAGAGAGAAGATGGTGGTCCTCATCAAGAGGCATCAATTTGAGATAGCACATCATCACGGGCATCTGACACAGTACATAGAGCTGGTGAGTACATTGAGACCTACCTTTTTACATTTTCTATTTCTTGTTTTGTTGCTTTTTGTAGTAGTTATAGGCAATTTAATTTTGAGTCGCATCTGAGGTTCCATATCGCATCCCGTCAATCTCATGTCACATATGATAAACTTGCAAATTTCTGGATCACATCCCGTGAAAACAGGACCACTTCCCGTAGGTTAGTAGAGAGTCACTTTTAGTAATTTTATGTTCAAGTTTGAATTTCATTGCATCCTATGCAAACAAGATCGCTTCCAAAATCTCATATCGCATACTGTAAAAGAAGGATCACTTCCTGATTTCCCCATTACATCCTATCATTTTAGGATCACATATGGGATGTGAGCTCACATCCAGGAAAAATAGAATCATTTTCAGTAAAGTATGTTAATTTTTAGATTTTGACTATTTTTCCTCTGTTTGATTGCAAAAGACTTAGTTGTTAGATTTTCTGTGTGGCTAATGTAGCTGAAATACTAATGCGAGTCAGTATTTTGTGCCTGTCAGACTAATTTCCCTGAAGTTTCATTTCAAGGACCTCAACCTACATGATTCCTTGCCCTACCTTTCTCCCTGACTGATGTGGAGTAGCATATCTTTGGTCACCTTGGCCTACTTTCTATGATAGATTTACCTGACATTAGGGTAAATCAAGGGTTGTTGACTTCTCTTGCTAAGAGATGGCACTCAGAGCATAAAACCTTCCATCTCCCCCTAGTGAGTGTTGGACCAATGATAAGATAATTGAAAGGGTGTGTACTAAGAGGGGAGGGGTGAATCAGTACCCTTAAAGAATTTTAGTCAATTGTTTGCATTCACTATTTATAGTAACCGACTTATTCCAAACATATAGTATCAATGCTGAAATGTAAATGCATGTAAAATAAACATTACACATACATGAAATTAAGGACTCATGACACTAGTATTTTGGTATCGCAGAAAACCCCTGTTGGAAGGTAAAAATTGCGGTGGGTATGAGACCCACAAAACTTCACTACTGCAGTAATAAAGATAACATGTTAAAGTTTTACAAAATGATCACTTCTGATGATCTTACCCTGTTAGGAGTAACAAAAAGATCGACTAGATCTACCTGGTGTGAGGATTTAGCAACATAATCTATGTGTGCACTCGATTATGAGATTTACAATAAGATGGTTAATTCTACCCTGTTAAGAGATTTTGGGTCTATTACAATTTTTAGAGAGTAACAAAAAGTTGATTTGAAACATAGAAAATCTCAAAATTATTGATACAGATCCATTAAGTTCATACAAAACATATAACCTCAATGTGAATGATAATACCTTTTGCTCTATTTTTCTTGGTAGCCTTGCCTTAGTTCTATAAATTGATTTTTGCAATGTGGTCTTTGTCCTTAAATACCTTGTCTGATCTCTGATGTCTATAGTATGGTGACTACTTGATCATTTCTTAATCAACATAATTAAGAAAATTTGATATCTATACATTTATATATCAAACAATGTGACCTAATTAGGGTTCAACAATTACATCCTTACCATAAGATCAACAGTGTACATAATTTACCTTGATCATCTACACATAAGGGACATAAAAAATTAATGATGTAAATCCGTAATTAATGTCCTCCTCGATCATGTAAACTGTTGTCTAGGCCACCTCAAAAGTTGTTACATAGAATAATGTGCCATAACAAACTTTTATGTGTACTCTATTCCACTCGGTTAATGTTGTTCCTTGACACTCAGTGTATACTGTATATCTCAATTATAATGGTGTTTGGTTATGCTTGTGTAGGTCAGTGTTGTTTTTGCTCAATATAGTCTGTTTACTTGGTTATCACTACACTCGGTTAACTTTGGGCATGATCAGTGCTCTTTGTTAACTCTGCACTTCGGTGATATATACCGACTATGCAATTGGAGTAACATTCTCCCCCTTTGGCATTAGTATCAAAAAATTAGTACTGTACATAATATACTATACATAATGACTCCCCATTTATACGTGCTTCCCCTATGTATATACTCAGTATATGTATATGAACATCCTGATTGTAGTATCCCCCTTTACTATACATATATACATATCTTTCCCCATTTTTTGAAATAATGACAAAAGGTGTGTAACTTACATTTTGTCAAAAATATTGGGATGGGCATTCTTGAGAGTTTCCAATAACTTCTCTCATTCCTCCTTTAAGTGCTCTAGGGTGAGTTCTCTAATTGTAGATGGGCATGCATATCATATAGGTTTTTTATCATTGATAAATCTAGGGTGCTGTTGACGAGAATTTGGTGACTGGGTCCGCCAATAGTCATAAGTTGTCATCGGGTACCGGAGTATCAGCCAACTTCGCCTGCAAAGGTTATCTGGGGAAGTGAGATTCCCCAGACCTCCAAGCACTTGGGTGTCAGGTCACGATGGTGCGGGGCTCGGTTGGGGGATGTGACTATTTTTGAGGGGGATAGCTGGTTTCTTCAACTCATTCCCTCTGGGGATTTAGCAAGGTGAGGTTTCTCCAAGCATTCTATACTTAGCAAATAAACTAAAAAAGATCTTGCAGGGATAGAAGTACTCCATCTACTTATAGTTATGTTTAAACATCCCATACATCAATAATTCTCTGATATACTATACTAAATACCGAAGAAATACACAACCATTAGTCCATATTTGGTCAGTAGCAAGGGAAAGGAGGTCGTTAATCTACTTACAATATCAGAGCAGAAGACATGAAGAACATTTAAACATAAAATACCATTAACTCAGAAGACCAGATGCCAACAACATCATTGCAAGAACCATCTCTTCTTCATTAACATTTCTTCCAGCTAGCACTGGTGCGTGATACAATGGTGGCTCCAAGGGAGCATCTAACTACTGAATGCTTACAGACTAAGGAGCATTGAGCTCTGCAACCTGAAATCAAAATACTCTTCTATTGTTGTGGACTGCAAAATCATCAATTTTGCTGACCCTTGGAAAAGGGCCGAACTTACTATTTATACACATTTTCATCTAACCCTAACCCTAACCCTATTTTACATTATACTGTAATAAAATATATTATCCCGGGGCCAGTACTACCTGTGCCACCCTAAAAAAGACCTTGAGACCAAATAGGCCTAACCCGTTAGAAGAATAAGACAAGAAGGTAGAGTAGAAGAATCGGCCTTGAGAAGAGAGCCGAGAAAGAGAAGGAAGAAATTTGATCCTTGGGGATCGAGGCTACATGCCTCATAAATGGGAAATGCGGCACCCTATCTCCAATGTGCCAGGTGTACATCTGAAGCTGCACCTCAAGAAGACCATCTGTCAGAAGACCAAGTGCTGATCCAACATTCCTCGATGTAGCCAACTACCCTCTAGCAGTCTTCAACAACCTTTATTAACTGCTTGAAAATGACCGGTCAGCCTCAGGGACTGAGACACGGATCACTTGAAAGAATACAAAATTTTAGGATCTGGGACTCCAGGATCCAGGAACTTATGTTTTGAAAGAATAAAGAATACAAGATGTTTGGGTTTCCTCTAGCCTTCGGAGAAAATTTATTGTTGCTTGTTGTCATTGAAGGTTTGGAGGATGTGGGAGATTCCATCCTTGTCAATCTCTCTGAGGCCTGACCACTGGTACTTAGCCACCTCAATCTGTTCTCCCAGCTCTGGAACATTAATCTTGAACTCATCAGCCATTTTTGCCGCATCATGGCCACTAAGGATCATGCGAGTTAATCTCACCATTTGAGTCCCGTCCAGTCCCTCTGGGGATTGATACCTGGACTCCACCAATTCATCAAACTTACCCAGAATGTACTCCTCTAAAGTGCATGTGTCTATGCTGGATGGGTCAGCTCCGGAGACCTTTGTGACAAATGCCTTGTACATATTTGAAGAATATTGAACTGCGTTGATCTTGTCATGCAAAACGCCTACCAGTTGCTTGAGTACCTCCAATGTGAGGTCAAGTCTGGAGTGCTAGGTCCTAACAAAATTGAATGATTCTTCTACGAGAATCCTGGACTCAGAGACCATCTCTTCCCCAATGCTGAGGAGATCTTCTAGCTCTACCTTCCATGCCTCATAGTTTTCCATATCACCCTCCCATATGTTAAGGATAGTTTCCACCTGATGTAGAATGTGTCAAGCCACATATAAATTCGGGAGGGTGGATAATAGGAAACACCAGGTGTTTCCTACTTGCAGAGCGACCCACTCATCGACTGCTTGGGCCTTCTTCTTCATTGCTCATAGGGAGTCTATGTTGCTCTGGGGCAATGGCATGTCAGATGTGGAGGCCTTCGGAGGAATGGTACTAATAGCCCGAGCCAGCTTAGTAAGCAATCCCATAAGGTTCGCTACCTTTTCCTTTTCCACTTTGAGCCTTTGGGCCTCCTTTTCATATCAGGCCTCCATGGCTATGGTCACCTCCTTTAGCAGGTTCACTTCACCCTGTTTACCTCTTTTTCCCAATGATATCTCTGTGATATCACAATCTTTGGCCTCAGCAGTTGCCTCATCAGCATCTAGGGGAGGTGTTGCAACAATGGCAACTGTTTCTCCTCCTGACCCGGTTCGAAGAGTATGAACCATTTGGGATTTCTTGGCCTTTGGTGGGCCCTGGGATTGAGCCATCATTTTAGCTAGGGAGAGGTGATCTCTATGGGTGGACGAATATTTTCTCTTCTTACTTTCAATCAACCATTGAGGTGGCAGGGGTGGCTTGTTTGCCAAAGTATATCTTTCAGTTCTTCCCTGGTGTCCTATTGCTATTCTTCCTTAGTGGTGTGAGTCTCACCCACCCCTTTCTCTTTATCTTGGGCTTTGTTAGGAACATTTCCCCCGATGATGTTTATTTCCTTTGTCTTTTCCTCTATATCTTTGGCTTTGTCTGGACCTTCATTGGCTATCCTAGTGGTTTCCTCCTCCTATTGTTCTTGTTCTTCGGCCTCTGTCGCCGAGATTTCTTCTTCTCCTCGTATATCCTTTGGAAATAGGGGAGGTATTGGGCCAAGATTTAATGTTTGAGCCGTGGTTATTACTTTCCCGAAGGTCACTCTGGGGAGTGGCATTTGGAACATGATTGCTGAGGTTACGGTTGCTCCCGTAGGTCTGGTTCCCTCAGCGGATGCCTCATGTTCACTCAACTTTTTCTGGTCCACCCCTGCATCTTGCATCTCCTAAACTTTGGAGGTGATCTCCTGCTCTATCTCCTCTTCTTCCATCTATTCCTCCTACTCTTGTGCAGGTCTTCGTTCCTTAGCTTCATCTTCTGCTGGGACCTCGGCCTCCATTTTCTCAATGTCCCCGTGAAGATTATCGAACTCATCGATTAAAAAAATAAATCATCAAACTCATCTTGCAGAGGAGGGTTGTTTGGGACATCGACAGGTTCTGGTTCCTTTTCTGGCTTTGGAGAATTGAAGGAAAGGATCTCAACTTATGGAGTCTGGGGCATCCCCAACTCTGGCTCCTTCTTAGGCTTCGGGTCAAGCCTCCTCCTTCTCTTTGTAATCAAGGGTGGCCCCGCATCCCTTATTGCTGCTTGCTCTGCAAGATTCACCCCTATTGCCTTAACCATCAAGGCTACTAGTGAAGGGGAGGATGGAGGTCAAATTGGTCTGCCCATAAGCACCAGGGTAGCCAGCCGTGTGATTAGCTTCTCCTTCATTTTCTCAGAGGCTGTTACTGATTGCCTTATTTTTTCTTTAATAGGGACTTCTTGCATAGTGGGAGTTGTGTCTACCCCTTTTCCTTTATCTACTCTTTGTGAGGAAGTGTTGGCCCCCAGAGTTAACTTGGGTATCGGCTAGGCTGCTTGGCGGACACTCCCGCGGCACACCATCTTAAAATAGAGGTGGCTACATTCAACTATGTTGCAAGTGAACTCCTCAATTGTGAGCTCTTCCTAGGCATCCTAGTTCACCGGTGGAAGGGCCGATTTATCAATCCCCTTTGCCTTGTACTAGGGATCAACTGTGGAGCCAGTATCTAAGAAATCCTTTGGGAACCTCTAAAGCTTCAATCTTTCCATCATCCCTATGGTCATCATGACATAATGCCGCCCCCGGATCTCTACATCATCCTGGTAATCTTCCTAGAAGTCTTCTATATGATATTGGTGGGGCTCTGATGCCCAGGGAAGCGCTGTTGTGATCTTGCCATGCGGATCAAAATGTTTCTATGTTAAGTAAAATTCTACTAGGCTATAGCTCTTAAGCTCATTATCCACCTCTTTGGCAGTGGCCAAACTGCATGAATAATCCCCATAGGTAATCAAGAATGGAATATTTGTTACCTTATTAAGGGAAAAGAAGGTGTGCAACTCCATCACTTGCCTGTAATATTCTAGGAGGATTATCTTGTCCCCATAATTTTTGGGCAACAAGTAGGGCTTCCCAGAGAAGCCAGTCACCCTTATATAAGTATGCTGCTAAAATTGTATATAATAATGTCCGTAACTCCAGACCAAATTCATCACCTCTATGGACAGGCGGTATCCTACATCTCAGGTGGGTGTGAGCAGGTGGTAGTAAATGAAGGCACCGTTTACCTAGCAAAAACTGGGGAAGTTGGCCTCCCATTGTATTTGTGGGAAGTGGTCCCAAGGGGCCTTCTACCCCAGGCTGATCCTGAGCACGCCCTTTGTAAGTAACCCATTGGTATGGGGCCATTGTTGCACCAGGGCCCAAAGGACATAAGAAGTCATATAAAACTTCTTCTTCTTGGCTAGTTGGAGGAACTAAGAGTCCACATGGTTGGAGATTATGGTAGCCCAGTCAAAATACTCCTCGCCCATGCTGATACCTAGAAAAAATTAGTACATCCATCTAGAAAACTCTTTGGCATGTTGTTGTCCAAAGACCCGGCATAAGGATATCATCCCCATTTGGATGCTTTCTTTAAATTTGGCCCTGGGGATTTCCAGCTTCATCCTCTTGGGATCCCTCTTCAGAGTCTTTAACCAATAATTGTTCATGTATATACAGGCCACTTCCTCTAATTGAGTGAATTAGGCCAAGGCATCTGACTGGGTGACCATGACTGGTTTGTCAAATTGGGGGATCCCCAAGCCCCTCTGGAAGGTATCAGGATCAAGGGACACCATGGGAGTAGGGTACCCTGTTGGCTCCAGGGCTGCAAGCATAATAGCCCAGACAGATGTGTTGTAGTGTGCTGAAAGTGTGAGGATAAGCTTTGGTGACTGCACCAAGCACAAGAAACAAGCCACCTTAAGAATCCTGAAGTTTCCAATTTGAATGGCCAAAGGATCTCCGGTATGTCGTTGAATGTACATAACTTTTACCAAGGCCTATATTTTGGGCCATGTCCCGACACTAGTGTCGGTAATGACCAAGACCTTGGACTCAATCTTTGAGCCCATGATAACACTAGCTTTTACGTATTTCATGCTCAAAGGCATCTTCTCTAGAGCCCTCTCCATTTTGGATCTAACTGTTGCTCTAGTACTTGCCGTAGATGGTAGTTCTGGACTTCTAGGCGGTGAAGATGCAGATGCTTCAAACATATTTAGAAGTACTACTTTGGAAACCTGCAAGGCAAAGCAACCATCAGAACATATAGATAAATAAATATTTCAGGGCCTGGAGACCTTACCATCGCGGTGTTTGCTTCCCCTAAAAAGTTAGTTTCATCCAAAAACTCTGGAGAGCATATATATATATTGCGAACTTAGGAATTTAATTAACCATCTGGGTTCGGGAATTTTATCACACTTAGTAAAAGAAGGACACAGGATGGGTGATGGAAAGAGACCCAGAGCCCAGGGAAGTAAATGTTGGTAGAGGTGTACAAAAAGTGAACCGTCAAACCCACGTGGGTGCCACATGGGTGAGTAATAAATGGGAATTATGCTGATGACGACGGAGCCAACTATCTGAATGCACAAAAAGTGAAGGCCACTTGGAAAGATTTAAATGTGTGCATGGGTCATAAAAGCAGGTCAGGCTGGTTTATGGAGGAGAGAGAAAACCACCTGTTTGAAACTGGCCAAGAGCTGAGTTTCAAACAGGCAGTATTCTGCACAGAACGAGCTCACAGACTAAAACCAGCAACAGAGGCAGCACGGCGAGCTTGCTAGGCTACCAGGTAGGATACATATGGAATACACATGGAATATGCCTTAGCACATTTGAGAGCTACAAAATCTCTAGTTAGCAAAAATTGGAACAAGTCGTTACTCAAAGTATCTTACAGGCAAACAGTAACATGTCTAAGAAAATCCGGCCACACGGGATCCAGTCCATGATCCTTTGATCAATGGTGGAGTGTGTGCTTTTGAAGGAAACCAAGATGATGACCTCTAGGAGGAGTAGAGAGGAGGCACTAATTACATCAAACCACAAAGTCATTAGATTTTCTCATTTCTCCTGGAGACTTGAGTTTTTTCCCACTTCCCTTTTCTTGTTATTTTGCACATTTTTAGGTGGGAGGGCGGTACTTCTTTCACCATAAAGCTTAAGATTAGCTAATTTTAATGGCGGTACTTCTTTCACCCTTCCACCTATTTTATATTTTGAATGGGGGATAAAACTCTAGATCTAGAAAGAATCCTTTTAAAGGTTCAGACTTGGGTCAACCAACTAGTACAACCGATCCACCCTCGGTGTGTCTGATTACTTGTTCCTTATTTTTATTTCACTGATTGCCAGACCTCCAAAAAAAAACCCGATGGAGATTTCTCAAAATGTACCACCCAACCTGCAAAATATCCCTAGAGACCAGACTGATTCCATCATGCTAAAGATAGATTCTCAAGTTCACCATGCTACATACATCATCCTGGAGACCAAAGTTTATGCGAGGCATTCCAATCCTCACAGGAGAGAACAAAATGCCAGAACCCGAAAAGAAAACAAGAAACAAAAATGAAAACCACCAAGAAAAGGAATACCCCAGAGGGTAGCTAGCAAGGCTATCTACAAGGCAAGGTACCTCCCAACAAGGCACCGGGAAAGAAATATTTACAAGTGAAGGGCTTTACAAAAAAATACAATTTTGGACAAACTTACCTTACTCGAAGTAATGTTTGAGAAATTGTCCATTGACAGGAAATGGGATAGGTTCTCTTATCATGGTGTTAAGGTGGTAAGTATTTACCCCATATATTTTTAAGATTAAATATGGTCCGAGCTAGAGTCGTTGGAATTTGGTGTGCTTGCCTTTCTTTTCCTGGGCCTTGTCCCACAACAGGACCAAGTCCAAAATCTGAAAAGCCTTGTATTGGGCTCTGCGATCAAACCATCATTTTACCACCACTTGATGATGCATGAAATGTTCAAGGGCTGTGTCTCATTGTTCCTCCATTCTCACCAGATTTAGGAGCCGAACCTCCATGATGTTATCCCGATTATTGAATTCCTACATAAACTACAAAAATGGGATCTGTAAGTTTATTGGGAACACAGGGTTCTGGCCATAAACTAGATGGAATGGGGATGTTCCTAGGGAGGCCTTGATTCAAATGTGATCTATCCAGAGGGTGAATTTCAACTTTTGGTGCCAATCCCAGGGATTCTGTTCTAGCAGGTGTTTGATCACTTCAAGTAGATTGTTATTTGTAGATTCGACAACACCAATCCCCTGGGGGTAATAGTTGCTGGAAAACTTCAGAGTGATCTTTTGATTGTAGGTCCACTTGAGTAATTGCACCAAAGAAAATTCCAGACCATTGTCACATACTAAAGTGAAGGGCATTCCAAATCTCATGACGATGTTTTCTTCTAGGAATTTGATAACCACATCTGCTGTGTTATTTTTGCAAGGTATAGCTTCGGACCACCGGGTGCAGTAATCAGTAGCAGTAAGAATGTATTGGTGGTTGGTAGATGAGTTGGGGTTGATTTTCCTGATGAAGTCAAATGCCCATTGGGCGAAGGGCCTAGCCTCAAAGACTGGTTACAAAGGCATAACCGGGTTAATCTCACGATGCGCCATGGTTTGGCAAGTGTGGCACCTCTGAACGTGAGTGTCAACATCTTTAAATATATAGGGCCAATGTATCTGGCCCAAAGGATCTGATGGGTGGTGGCATCGGCTGAGCCATGCCTAGTTCTAAACTGCCTATGAAATTCATCGATCATCTTCATAGCTTGGTCCCTGTCGATGCACTGGAGGTACACCCCCTCGTAGTTCCTACAGTAAAGCACATAGTTTTTGATCATAAAGTGAACACTTTTCATCCGTAAGGCGCGGAATTTATTAGGAGGTAACCCATTTAGGCATCTATTATTCAATAGTAAGTATACCAAATTGGTATACCATGGGTCTCAAGAGATGGAATCTATCATGTAAGTTTGGCATTCTATGTGGGGAGTCTCTTCTTCCATCGCTTGACTCAGTCCTTGGCCTCAGACTATCTTCATGGGCTGCATTTCTAAATCATATTCTTGGAGGATGGCCATACATTCCCCCATCTTTTGGCCAACTCGCTCTGCATCAGCAGAGACTTTATGGCTTGATCCAGGATGATAGCATGTACTTTGCTTCGAAGAATGTAATGCTAGAATTTCTTCACGACATGAACAAGAGAAAAGGCCTACTTTTCTAGCAATGAATACCGAACTTCAGCATTCTTGAAGGGGGAGCTCATGAAAGATATGGGTCATTCTTCCCCTTCGACCTTTTGGGTTAATATCACCATGACAAAATGCGACGAAGCAAAGGAGTAAATGTAAAATGGGAGGGAATAGTCTGGACTAGCTAGGAAAGGTGCCTCTGTTATTTTTTTTTTGATCTGGGTGAAAGCCCGCTTTGCTTCAGGACTCCACTCAATCTTGTCATCCTTTTTCATCATTTCGTTGAGTGGTTTGACTATCTCGGTGAATCCAGTAATGAACCACTGGATGAAGTTGATCTTTCCGAAGAAGGATCACATCTCTTTCTTGCTGCCGGGCATTTGTAAGTTTAGCAGTGCTTCAACTCTCTCAGGGTCAATGGATATGCCCTTCTCAGAGATGATATGCCTGAGCAACTTCCCTTCAGTGACCCTGAATATGCACTTCTTGGGGTTGAGAGATATTCCATACTGGCGACATCTCTCGCAGATCTGAGCAAGATGGGTGGAATGGTCACGACTGTCCCGAGAAAAGATGGTCAAATCATCCATGTAGATGATTATGCACCAATTCATAAGGCCCTCAAACGCAATGTCCATGGCCTTTTGAAATGTGGCCCCTATGTTAATCAACTTGAAGGGCATCCTCCTATATGCAAATGTTCCCCACTTGGTGGTGAACACTATTTTCTCTCTATCTTCGTACTTAACCATGACTTGGTTATACCCAGAATACCCATCCAAGAATGACATCATTTAGGATACATTTACTATCTGCAACACCTCATCCAACAAGGGGAGAGGGTGATTGTCTTTTTTGGAGGCCTTATTCAAGTTTTGAAAATCCATGCAAAGGAAAATTTCACCGCTCTTCTTTCTCACAGGGACCAGATTGGCAACCCATGTAGTGTGTCAGATTATAAAGATTATCCGGGTTGACAGCAATTTTTCCACCTCTTGATGAATTAGAGGCCCAATCAGTGGGTTGACCGGTCATTTCTTTTTCTAAAAAGGCTTAGCATCAGGCTTCAGGGGGATAGTATGAGTCATAATGGATGTGTGGTATGTTTTCAGATCCTCATATCCCCATGCAATCACATCTATGTATTCTCGGAGAACTACAAGAATCTTCTCCTTCTCCTTAGGGGAACAAGAGGTGCCAATGTGTATCATCTTTTCCTCACCGGGCTGGTCAATGTTTACCTTTTCAAACTTTCCTCCCTTAGAGGAAGATGACATCTTTTCTCAGGCCCGAGGGTTTGAGTCAAAGATTCATTCAAGCGCAACCATCCCCTTCAGAATGGTGTTAGTGGGTAGGTCCACGATCCCATCATCTTCAACACCTTGCCCAGTATCATCATGGTCTTGTTCCTCCACTACCTGGTCTTTAAAGACACCAACATTGGCCATGAAGGCTAGGATATGTTGATCGTCCTCAAAAACCTGAAAGTGGGTGACATTATCTGGAATGGACGGGGTGGGGACCATCTCAACTAAAAATCTCCAGAGTTGTGAGCCGTCCATGGGCTCAAGTGTGCTAGCAGAAATGGCAAGGGCATCTAGGACATAGTTTCATCGTCGGGGAATAAGATCAATGCCAAAAGCATCAAAATCTTTGATAAGGCTCCAAGCCTGATTGTAGTATGTGGCCAGTCTCTTGTCATGACATGTATACTGACTCCGGATCTGTTTGACAACTAGCTCTGAATCACCCAGGGCCTGGAGGCGGGTGATTCCTTTCCTTAACACAAGTAAGAGTCCAAGGAACAAAGCCTCGTACTCTATAACATTGTTTGTGCAGTTGAACTGCAATTTGTAGGATGCGAGGAAGGATTTCCCTTGCAGGTTGATTAATTCTATCCCAGCCCCACAGCCTTGTTTGGATCAGGACCCATCAAACTTAAGGGTCCACAAATTGTTATTTGTAGTCTAGGGCTGGGGAGTGGGA
The DNA here is from genome assembly GCA_018584345.1 of Thuja plicata. NCBI lineage: Eukaryota > Viridiplantae > Streptophyta > Pinopsida > Cupressales > Cupressaceae > Thuja > Thuja plicata. The sequence continues at coordinate 816,158 of MU228010.1, read as the reverse complement.
GTAGCCTTTAGATCATTTTTGGGAGGCTTGGGAGGAGCTTCCTCCTACACTGTTAGCATATGGGTGGGATTTATCTCCGGAGGAGTTTGGATGTGGGATTCCTAGGGAGATGGCACCAAAGGAGTGCATCCAATAGAAACATTGGGCCCCGGGGAATCAATTATGCATTTTCTGTCCCGAAGGGCATCGATGTGCCAGGTAGTGATGGAAAGGCAGAGTCCACACTCAAGTTCTGAATGTTTCTGATAGTGTGCTCGGCACCAAGTGCCAGACAAGAGCATAGTGGGGTTCATTGCGGTGCCTTGAGAGTCCACCTCAACCTTCAATTTTTCTTTTAGGTCTTGGGTTCTCTGCATAACTATGGAATCCTCCCCGGGGGTGAAATCAAATGTCAAGATTTCAAAGGGTTGGTACACCCCCGAGGAAGTATCAAAAAAGAAGACCTCACTAACAATCTCAACTTTGGTAAGGGCCTGCTTCATCCAGGGTTCACTTTCAACCTAGATCTTGTTTGATTCTCCTTCCCAGGGGAGCCATAAGTGGGAGAAGTCGGTCAAAAAGTATCCGTTCAAGGACTTAGACCAATTTCAACTTAATAACATCCCATAAGTCTTTGGGATGTCCACCACTTAAACATCAATTATGCTAGCTATCCTGGGCTCCTGGATAAGTTGTATCCATATGTTCTTCAATTCCCCCACCATTTTCACAATAGTTTTGTCCAATTGAATCACTACGCCATTAGATGTGGTGGGATGGAATCCAAGCTTCTGGCATATGGAAAGGGGCATGATTTTTCCTGAAGCTCTAGAGTCTACTAGGAAATTGTGTATGTTTTTGCCTTGGATATTTAGGCCTAGTAGGAAGGGAGGATCCTCATTGTTTCCCCGAAAGACAGCCATGTTGGCATCCTCAAAAGAGACAATCTTGGGTGGGTGGCTGACAAGTTTCAGGTTTCCCAAGAGTTTCAGAAGAGACTTCTTCTGCTCGGGACAATTTAGCAAAACCTCCATCAAGGTCATGGAGGTGGTGGTCTATTCTAATGCCTTTGTAATGTCAAATCTTCCTCCCAGGAATTGGCGACTTCCCTCGGCCAGGTCTTTTGCTTGGTTAGAGCTAGAACCTTTTAGAGGGGCAGGCCGATCAGTTGTGTTATCCTGGGGAGGAATGTCCTTGGTAGGGGGTGTAGGCATGTAAGCTAGTCCTTTACCAGCCTAACTCTAGGTGTTGTATGGAGTCCATGGGTTGGTGAAGGCATTGGCCTCAAAGGGCGGGATAGATTCATCAAAGAATCTATGTAATTCAGACTCTTCATCATCTTCCCTGGAAGTTTCGAAGAAGATGGTCTCACAGGTGAAGGCACTATGGGTTGACTCTTGCATAGGAGGCTCTAGGGGAGTAGCATCATGTGATTGTTGTCTGTCTAACTGGGAGATCATGATGACCTTTTCCAGCGTGGCGCAATTCACCTCATTGTGTGAGCTTGTGTTGTGCAATCTACACCAATTAGTCATGGGCTGGAAGTCTATGACTGGTGTGAAATGTGATGGTCCAGCACCACTTTGGTTGGTATTTTGGTTTGGAGGTGGACCTCCAGTATTTGCATTATGGTTCCATTGTCGTTGGTTGGGCCGAGGCTAGTTGTTGAAGTTTCTCCCCTGACATTGTTGTTTCATTAGCCGGAGAAGATATTCCCTCTCTGGGAATTAGAATTTTGGGGTGCATAAGACCCCGCCTTTAGTTGACCCATGTCCACAATCAGGGTAGACAACATTTTCCAGAGGGATTCAACCTCAGTGGTCAACTGAGTATTTGCATCACAATATGACGGTTGTTGTTGTTGGTTTCACGGGAAGGCAGCAGTATTCGCTAGAGTCAAGGGCGGTAATCCTCTAGCCACGGACAACTAAAAGAAGGGCACTCTGAGCAGTTGTGTCTGAGGTTGTTGTGCCTATTGCGGCTGATTCTAAGGGAAGGCTTCTAGACCCAGTATTGCTTGAGTCTGTGAGAGATAAACATACTGGGCTTGCTGGTCTATCGACGGTGGTGGGGGATTCATTGCCATCATGGGGGCACCCATTGCCAGATTGGGGTTATACCCCCTGGCATATGCTATTCCACTAGGGATCATGTTAAAGGGCGTGCTCTGCCCAATCCCGCCCAGGGATTTTTTGAGACCACAGGATAATTCTAAGGCTAGGTTGTAAACATTTGCCAAAGTATCCCAGTCGCCCGCGGCAGTTGTTCTCCAAAGGAGAGTGGCAATGAAGGGGTCCATCATATTAAGATAAGTTTGTATGGTTACTTTTGGGGATGGAATAAAAGGGCCCGTGCACCGCACGTTGGAAGCAATGGTTGAATGTTGCAAGAGGTTCATTGGGTTCCTTCCTAATAGAGATGAACTGGCTATGGGACCAGGCTGGGTCCACATGTACATAGAAGGCAACCAAGAAGGCGTCCTCCATGTCTTGCCAACTATTAATGGAGTTGGCGGGAAGGTTAAGGTACTAGTTTAACTCACCCTGCCCTAAGGACAGGGGAAACATTTGAGTCACAACATCTTCATGCTAGATCTAGTGTCGGTTCATGGCATCCTTGTATGCCTGTAAGTGCTCATTTACGGTTCGTGGGCCTAGGTGCTCATATCATGGGAAAATCTTCTCTGGGTGCGAGGGTAAGTCATTTATTGCACTTGGAAAAGTTCTCGTTAGGGACCCGGTGTTGCCAAAATATGCAGCCATTAGGGGAACTGGATTTTGGGTAGTTTGAGTGGTGGTTCTCGGGATTTTCTAAGAAGCTTGGGTATTCTGAGGTGTGCTAGACCCCCAAACAATAGTGGCTAGTGTGGTTTTTGGGGTCCATTTCTTTCAAGTAGGAGGCTCAAGTTCAACAAACCTTCCGGGGTTTGGGGCTGACCTAAGGATTCTCTCAAATTTTGCTGGGGAGAAAGACCCAATCCCGCTAAAGGCTTGACTCCTAAAAATATAGCTTGGGGAACCCTTGGGAGGTGTAAAATTAGAATCTCGAGAGGGGGATGAGTTCATGCCCTCCTTCTAGTGCCAATTTCTATTGATGAGACATTGGTGACCGGGTCTGCCAACAGTCATAAGTTGTCACCGGGTACTGGAGTATCAGCCAACTTTGCCTGCAAAGGTTATCTAGGGAAGTAAGATTCCCCAGACCTCCAAGCACTTGGGTGTTGGGTCACGACAGTGTGGGGCTTGGTTGGGGGATGTGACTATTTTTGAGGGGGATAGCTAGTTTCTTCAACTCATTCCCTCTAAGGATTCAGCAAGGTGAGGTTTCTCCAAGCATTCTATACTTAGCAAATAAAATGAAAAAGATCCTGTAGGGTTAGAAGTACTCCATCTACTTATAGTTATGTTTAAATATCCCATACATCAATAATTCTCTGATATACTATACTAAATACCACAGAAATACACAACCATCAGTCCATATTTGGTTAGTAGCAAGGGAAAGGAGGTCGTTAATCTACTTACAATATTAGAGCAGAAGATATGAAGAACATTTAAACATAAAATACCATTAACTCAGAAGACCAGATGCCAACAAAATCATTGCAAGAACCATCTCTTCTTCATTAACATTTCTTCTAGCCAGCACTAGTGCGTGATACAATGGTGGCTCCAAGGGAGCATCTAACTACTGAATGCTTAAAGACTAAGGAGCATTGAGCTCTGCAACCTAAAATCAAAATACTCTTCTATTATTGTGGACTGCAAAATCATCAATTTTGCCAACCCTTGGAAAGGGGTCAGACTTACTATTTATACACATTTTCATCTAACCCTAACCCTAACCCTATTTTACATTATACTATAATAAAATATATTATCCCGGGGCCGGTACTACCTGTGCCACCCTACAAAAGACCTTGAGATGAAATAGGCCAGACCCATTAGAAGAATAAGACAAAAAAGGTAGAGTGGAAGAATCAGCCTTGAGAAGAGAGCTAGGAAAGAGAAGGAAGAAATCTGATCCCTTGGGATCGAGGCTACATACCTCATAAATGGGAAATGTGGCACCCTATCTCTAATGTGCCAGGTGTACATCTGAAGCAGCACCTCAAGAAGACCATCTGTTAGAAGACAACCTACCTATCCAACATTCCTCGATGTATCCAACTACCCTTTGACAGTCTTCAACAACCTTTATTAACTGCTTGAAAATGAATGGTCGGCCTCTGGGACCAGGACATGGATCACTTGAAAGAATACAAAATTTTAGGATCCAGGACTCCAGGATCTGGGAACTTATGTTCTGAAAGAATAAAGAATACAAGATGTTTGGGTTTCCTCCGACCTCCAGAGAAACTTTATTGTTGCTTGTTGTCATTGAAGGTTTGGAGGAGGTGGGAGATTCCATCCTCGTCAATCTCTCTGAGGCCAGACCATTGGTACTTAGCTGCCTCAATCTATTCTCCCAGCTTTGAAACATTACTCTTGAACTCATCAGCCATTTTTTTCGCATCATGGCCACTAAGGATCATGCGAGTTAATCTCACCATTTGAGTCCCATCCAGTCCCTTCAGGGATTGATACCTGGACTCCACTAATTCATCAAACTTACCCAAAATGTACTCCTCTGGAGTGCATGTGTCTGTGCTGAATGGGTCAGCTCCAGAGACCTTTGTGACAAATGCCTTATACATATTTGAAGAATACTGAACCATGTTGATCTTGTCATGTAGAACCCCTACCAGTTGCTTGAGTACCTCCAATGTGAGGTCAAGTCTGGAGTGTTGGGTGCTCACAAAATTGAATGATTCTTCTACCAGAATCCCAGACTCAGAGACCATCTCTTCCCAAAGGATGAGGAGCTCTTCTAGTTCTACCTTCCATGCCTCATAGTTTTCCATATCACCCTCCCATATGTTAAGGATAGTTTCCACCTGATGTAGAACGTGTCGAGTCGCATATAAATCTGAGAGGGTGGATACTAGGAAACACCAGGTGTTTCCTACTTGCAGAGCGACCCACTCATCGGCCGCTTGGGCCTTCTTCTTCATTTCTCATAGGGAGTCTATGTCACTCTGGGGTAATGGCGCGTCAGATGTGGAGGCCTCCAGAGGAATGGTACTAATAGGCCGGGCCAGCTCAGTAAGCAATCCCATAATGTTCATTGTCTTTTCCTTTTTGGCTTTGAGCCTTTGGGCCTCCTTTTCATATCAGGCCTCCATGGCTATGGTCGCCTCCTTTAGCAGGTTCACTTTGCCTTGTTTACCTCTTTTTCCTAGTGATAACTTTGTGATATCATAATCTTTGGCCTTAGCAGTTACCTCATCAATGTCTAGGGGAGGTGTTGCAACAATGACAACTGTTTCTCCTCCCAGCTTGGTTTGAAGAGTATGAACCATCTGGGCTTTCTTGGCCTTTGGTGGGCCCTAGGCCTGAGCCATCATTTCAGCTAGGGAGAGGTGAGCTCTAGGGGTGGACAAAGCTTTTCTCTTCTTGATTTCAATCAACCATTGAGGTGGCAAGGGTGGCTTGTTTGTCAAAGTCTGTTCTTTCAGTTCTTCCTTGATGTCCTGTTGTTGTTCTTCCTCAGTGGTGTGAGTCTCACCCACCCCTTTCTCTTTATCTTGGGCTTCGTCAGGAAAATTTCCCTTGGCGATGTTTATTTCCTTTGTCTTATCCTCTGTATCTTTGGCTTTGTCTGGACCTTCATTGGCTGTCCCGGGGGTTTTCTCCTCATGTTGTTCTTGTTCTTTGGCCTCTGTCACTGGGATTTCTTCTTCTCCTGGTATATCCTTTGGCAATAGGGGAGGTATCGGGCCAAGATTTAATGTTTGAGCCACAGTTATTACCTACCCAAAGGTCACTCCAGGGAGTGGCATTTGGAACATGACTGTTGTGGTTACGGTTGCTCCCATAGGTCTGGGTCCCTCAGTAGATGCCTCATGTTCACTCAACTTTTTCTGGTCCGCCCCTGCATCTTGCATCTTTGAAACTTTGGAAGCGATCTCCTTCTCTATCTCCTCTTCTTCCATCTGTTCCTCTTGCTCTTGTGTAGGTCTTCATTCCTCAGCTTCCTCTTCTACTGGGACTTCAGCCTCCATTTGTTTGATGTCCCCCTAAAGATTATTAAACTCGTCGATTGCAAAAACATCATCAAACTCATCTTGCAGAGGAGGGTTGTCTAGGACATCGACAGGTTCTGGTTCCTTTTTCTGCTCCGGGGAATCAGAGAATAGGATCTCAACTTGTGGAGTCTGGGGCATCCCCAACTCTGTTTCCTTCTTAGGCTTCAGGTCAAGTCTCCTCCTTCTCTTGGTAATCAAGGGTGGCCCCGCATCCCTTATTGCTAATTTCTCTGTCGAATCCACCCCTGTTGCCTTAACCATCAAGGCTACTAGTGAAGGGGAGGATGGAGGTCAAATTGGTCTGGCCATAAGCACCGGGGTAGCCAGCCGTGTGATTAGTTTCTCCTTCATTTGCTGGGAGGCTGCTACCGATTTCCTTATTTGTTCTTTAATAGGGACTTCTTGCATAGTGGGAGTTGTGTCTACCCCTTTTCCTTTATCTACTCTTTGTGAGGAAGTGCCGACCCCTAGAGTTAACTTTGGTATTGGCTGGGCCACTCGATAGATGCTCCCAAGGCACACCTTCTTAAAATAGAGGTGGCTACATTCAACTATGTTGTGAGTGAACTCCTTAATTGTGGGCCCTTCCTGGGCATCCCAGTTCACCAGGGGAAGGGCCAATATATCGATCCCCTTTGCCTTGTACTAGGGATCGACCGTGGTGTCAGTATCTGAGAAGTCCTCTAGGAACCTCTAGAGCTTCAATATTTCCATCATCCCTATAGTCATCCTGACATAATACCACCCCTGAACCTCCACGTCATCTTGAAAATATTCCCAGAAGTCTTCTATATGATATTGGTGGGGCTCTGATGCCCAGGGACGCACTGTTGCGATCTTGCCATGCGGATCAAAATGTTTTCACGCTAAGTAAAATTCTGCCAGGCTATAGCTCTTAAGCTCATTATCTGCCTCTTTGGTGGTGGCCAAACTGCATGAATAATCTGCACAGGTAATCGGGAATGGAATATTTGTTACCTTCTTCAGGGCGAAAAAGGCGTGCAACTCCATCACTTGCCTGCAATATTCTAGGAGGATTATCTTGTCCCCGCAATGTTTGGGCAACAAGTAGGGCTTCTCAGAGAAGCCGGTCACCCTTATATAACTATGTTTCTAAAATTGTATATAATAATGTCTATAACTCCAGACCAAATTCATCGCCTCTATGGATAGGCGGTATCCTGCATCTCGGGTGGGTGTGAGCAGGTGGTAGTAAACAAAGGCATTGTTTACTCAGCAAAAATTGGGGAAGCTAGCCTCCCATTATATTTGTGTGAAGTGGTCCCAAGGGGCCTTCATCCCCAGGCCAATCCTGAGCACACCCTCTGTAATTAACTCATTGGTATGGGGCCGTTGTTGCGCCAAGGCCCAGAGGACATAATAAGTCATATAAAACTTCTTCTTGGCCAGTTGGAGGAACTGGGAGTCCACATGGTTTAAGAGATTATGGCAGCCCATTCAAAATACTCCTTGCCTGTGCTGATACCTAGCAAAAAGTAGTACATCCATCCGGAAAAATCCTGGGCATGTTGTTGTCCGAAGACCCAGCATAAGGCTATCATCCCCATTTGGATGCTTTCTTTAAATTCGGCCCTGGGGATTTCCAGCTTCATCCTCTTGGGATCCCTCTTTGGAGTCTTTAACCAATGATTATTCATGTATATATGGGCTGGTTCCTCCAATTGAGTGAATTGGCCCAAGGCATCTAACCGGGTGACCATGGCTAGTTTGTCAAATTGGGGGATCCCCAAGCCCCTCTAGAAGGTATCAGGATCGAGGGACACCATGGGAGTAGGGTACCCTGTTGGCTCCGGGGCTGTGAGCATAACAGCTTGGACAGATGTGTTGTAGTGTGCTAAAAGTGTGAGGATAATCTTTGGTGACTGCACAAAGCACAGGAACAAGCCACCTTAAGAACCTCAGAGTTTCTAATTTGAATGGCCAAAGGATCTCTGGCCTGTCGCTGAATGTACATAAGTTTTACCAAGGCTTGTATTTTGGGTCATGTCTCGATGCTGGTGTCGGTAATGAGCTGGACCTTGGACTCAATCTTTGAGCCCATGATAACACTATCTTTTACATATTTCATGCTCAAAGGCATCTTCTCCAGAGCCCTCTCCATTTTGGATCTAACTGCTGCTCTGGTACTTGTCGCATATGGTAGTTCTGGACTTTTGAGTGGTGAAGATGTGGATGCTTCAGACATATTTGGAAGTACTACTCCAGAAACCTGCAAGGCAAAGAGACTGTCAGAATGTATAGATAAATAAATATTTTGGGGTCCGGAGACCTTACCATCGCAGTGTTCGCTTCCCCTAAAAAGTTAGTTTCGTCCAAAAACTTCAGAAAGCATATATATATATTGCGAGCTTAGGAATTTAATTAACCATCCAGGTCCGGGAATTTTATCACACTTAGTAAAAGAAGGACATGGGATGGGTGATGGCAAGAGACCTGGAGCCCAGGGAAGTAAATGTTGGTAGAGGTGTACAAAAAGTGAACCGTCAGACCCACGTGGGCACCACGTGGGTGAGTAATAAATGGGAGCTATGGTGATGATGGCGGAGCCAACTGTCTGAATGCATGAAAAGTGAAGGCCACTTGGACAGATTTAAATGCACACATGGGTCATAAATGAAGGTCAGGATAGTTTATGGAGGAGAGAGAAAACCACCTATTTGAAACTGGCCAAGAGCCGAGTTTCAAACAGGCGATATTCTGCACAGAATGAGCTCGCGAACTAAAACCAGCAACAGAGGTAGCACGGTGAGCTTGATAGGCTACCAGGAAGGATACACACAAAATATGCATCAAATCTAAAGGGTATATACACACAGACTAGAAGGATATACAACAAATATACATCAAATTTATAGATATATACAGCGCAGGGCAAACACTTTACAAGAAACGAAACAAAGCACAGAATATTTACAACTTTCTACACTATATACAGACTAGATTACACCTACACAAAGGGTAGACAACCCTCTAGCAGAGCTGACCCACCAATGGGTGGAAAACTACAAAGAAACCCAAGACAAACAAACAAAAGCAAGGCAACCCAAGACCCACAAAACCAGAAAGAAAGAAAGCCAAAGGGAGAGGAGGCACCAACCTGAAAATGAAAAAAGGAGAGGAAAGGAAGCCTCTGTGAAAGCTCTGCAATAGCTTCAACTGCCAAACAATCACAACCCGCCACCACAAACCACTCACAATCACTCAGAAATGCTCGTAATGATTAGCACTGGATATCACTAAATTGCTGCAAATCACTCTGATTTCTTAAGTGTTTAATCGCGGTAAATGTGAAAATGACAGGTAACTTCTATTTATACCCATGGTAAAAATCAAGTCACCTTTCCTTCCACAAACTCTAGATAGATAGACCTCCAGACTCCGGGCCCGAGGATTCCATGTGATGATGTCACCTTAAGAGAAGAAGACATCGCGGGAAAGAATTCTGGAGTCCGGAATCTGGCTCCTGATAAAGGACGACCAACTCCAGGACCGGGGTCCCAAAGGCACGAGAGACCAACAAAACCAAATGACACCGCAGGGAAGAAAACCATGGAGAAGGAAAACAAAGAAAACAAAGGAAAAGAACAAGGCAAGAGCCAAAAGTAGAAAGCAAAAAAGGGGGACCCAACATTTTGCACACAAAATTTAGGGACGGGGATGCAGGGCATAACAGGTGTCAATGAGATTCTTTTCCAAAGTCACATGTTTTTGCATCATTGCTAAATGTAGTAGCAACGTCACCTAGAGCTCAGTTACTTTCTCTCTAATTTGTTCCTCTTCTTTCTTCAAGTCCCGTCTCAACTGCTAGTGTTGAAGTAACTTCTTATAATGCATTTGTAATGCATTTTTCTTGATTGATAGACTCTGTGCACTATCCTTTAGATCTTGGTCTATTTTCTTTAACTTTTCACTAATCTCGGTAGTGAAGTGATCTAGTGTGCATAACTACTGGAGAATAGTAATGGCTTGAGATACAATATTTTCTAAACCATTTATAGATTCCAACAGAGTTACCTTATGTACTGCCACCACCTGGTTGATCTTATCGATAACTTTATATTGAATCGTCTTCTCTTCTCACTCTTCAAGTCTTTGCTCGACATTAATGTCAGGCTTATCAATTTCCTTGGTGAGCATTTCAATTTGTTCTAGTATGGGGGTGTGTTCATCAATATTTATATCTGGTACAACTTGCATTAAGATCTCCTTTTCCTTCTCTAGTACTTGTGCACACTTTACTCCTTGTCTTAGCTTATCTTGTGCAACTTTTCTAGTACAAAGTTCACCATATTTCTTCAGTGTTTCTGAGTCAAGTGTCTTAGGATCCCATTTAGGAATCTCTATGATTTCATCTAAGGTAATTGAATCCTTGGTTCTTTTCTATTTATTCTTCTTCTTACCTTGAATACTCAATGTAGGTGATAGTGCTAACTTTAACTGATCTTTTTTCTCAGTTTCTGACTTTGATATCTTGGTACTCAGTGTGACAACTTGTTTAGGTGCCTTGGTAACTGACCTTTTTTTGGTAGTAGATGTATCTACTATCTTTTCAGGAGTCTGTGTGGTGCCTTCACCTTTTTCTTCTACAGCATCAGTGGTATCTTTTTGTGCCTCACCTTGATTTGTTTCACCACTATGCTCAGTCTCTTTACCGTGTGCTTCACCCTAATCTTCATTTGTATCTGTTGGCTTCTCAGGTGGATTTTGTTGTGCTTCGGTCTCAATTTCAATTGCTTTAACTAAAATAGGTAATTTTCCTGGTGTAGTAGCTCAGGTGACCTATGATATATCTTTCTCATCAATAGTCTTAGTTGCTCTGACATATTCATCTTTCTTGGCCTTATCATCTAGATCTCCTTTGGTTACATCAGTTATGGTGATATCTGGGTGACCTAAATTAGTCAAGAGTTTAGGATTACTGTCTTACACATTATCGACTATTGCATCATCAACTGTCATGGGTTTTGTACTCTATCCAATAGATTCAACATCAATTACTTCCTTAGTTTCCTAGATAACCTTAAGTGGATTCAACAATTCATTCCAAATTTTGGTGCTCTCAATATCCAATTCTTTCATATTACCTTGTAGGATATTGAGTGTTCTTTTTTCTTTGGAATTTTCTTTGCATATTGTCTCATGATATCCTAAATTTCCTCAACTATGCACTTGGGTTTTATAAGTGTGAGAGTTGCTTCTCTCATCTATTTCTTAGTTTAGAGTGCATAAGACCATCTTGATGATATTCTATCATATAGTTCTGATGGTATAGAAGTAGAAAATTCAACTGGAACTTGTTTAAGGTTAACCATCATACCTATAATTGCTTCTTCAATTTTATCCTTATTCTCGATAGATAAATCAAAGTATACTTGTATCTTAGGATGTGCTAATTGTTCGGTTGTCTTGATTGCCTCTGCAATCTCATCAATACTCTGTGATGGTGTGTTATGAACAACCTTGAATTGTTCTGGATTCTCATCAGAAGCATCCTTGTCATCTTTGTTTCACACATATCTCTTCTTTTGTCTCAGTGCAGTAGTAGTGCCCTTCTACCTCCTTGTTTGGTATGTAAATGTTGGTAAGGGGCCTGGTAATTTTTGATACACCTTTCTTCAAAGGTGGTGAGTCACTAGTCATTGATTGTGATATTGTTTGTGGTGGAGATACAGTCTTTGTGATTTTTCCCTTTTTGGCCACTAGTGTGTCATCAAACTCAGTGGCATCAGTGTCATGATCCAGTTCTATTTCTTGACTGAATGAGTTCCACTTCTCAGTTTCTTCTTGAGACTTATCCAATTCCTCATCTATTATAGCAAGTTTCATTTTCAAAGTTTTGACAATTTTGGTCTTTTTCCTGCCTAATTGTTGTACTTGTAACTAAATTTGTATTTGGGTCTTTGCCTCATCATAAGTGCCAAATCTCATGGTCAATTTCTTAGTAGGTTCATTTAATAATTTTTCAATAGCCTCTATAGCAACATCAATATTCAATTCATACTCCATTGGAGGTAACCATGCAGTCCTTGGATCTACTGCTTTGATTAATGTTGTGTCTATATCTACTAAAAAAAATATTGTCTTGGTATTTCAACTAGTTGTAGTGGAATCCAGGATCTCTTCTCCATTCTAGAATTCAATTTAGAAAAGTATTCATCCATTACAGGTTCAAAGTTCTAACCTAAACTTGTAATCATTTGATCAATTTATACTATAACTGGTCTGTCGGTTTTCCATTTAACTTTATCGATTGATTAAAGAATTTTGCATGTAGAAGAATATGGAAAGTAGTAATGAACCAAACTTACATGTATTTGTCTTTGTTGTCCTGATGTTTCTCATATTCTCTTCTAACGGCTTCTGCAATAGCTCTGAAAGATCAATTTTAAGACCTTTCTTGACCATCTTGTAAGCTATATCAATAGCTCCACATGGTATATTGTTTGGTCTCCTGGACTAGAATATCTTATACCCAATGGCATAAGCATTGAATCTTAGTTCAGGATCACTGATGCAGTTGACCTTCAAGCCTCTACCATCTCCCTTGACTAATGTTAGCTTTTCCAAATCGGTTCTCGGTAGGTGTCTTACGGATTTAGATTTTTCACATATGGGATACCCTATTACTGCATGAATGACATCCCTGGTTATCTTTTTAGGTTCATCCAGCCATATCTTTCCATCATGTAATCTTCTAAGTACAATGTGGATCTATTCATTCTAAAAGACCTTTGGGAAATCTAGGGTACAAGTTAACCCTTTAACCTCTAAGTGTTTGTGATCTTCCCTCATTTTTCCATCTGTGAATAATGATTGGTAGGTTGACATAAGCTCAAAATCTTTGATTTCTCCAATCTTGCAATGTATATATGCACACATGTCTTGTAATAGAAAAACTCTAGGAAAGATAGGTGAGAATGCACCTTGATTATCTGGTTGTGCTACAACTTGTGGGTGAATCTTGTAATTTGGCTCTGCGCAGGTGGAGTTCTTCACCAAAACAACCTTCTTCTCTTTATCCATTTTAGCTTTCATTTTTCATGATGAAGATTCCATGATTTTGTGTTTTTAGGGCTTCCATAAAATGTTCTTGAATAACTTTGTGAGGGAAGAATGTGCAATAAATAACCTTTGTATGCTCCAAAATCTTCTTAGATCTCTATAGAATGCACAAAAACCTTCTTCTACAACTTAGCTCTATGTTCTTTGTACTGCTTCATGATCGCGTTGTGAACAAATGAGCTCACATTGACTAAATTTATAGTAAATAAGTTAGGGAAGTGCAATAATTGTACTTCACCAACCACTTAGTGAATAAATGACATGCTCAGTTAACACTATCACTGCTTTAGCTCGGTGAGTATACCATATACTCGATTACCATAGCAACTCGGTGATCTCTTCTCATTTTCACTGATTGACAGTTTTAACTTGGTACATATTAACCGACTAGACTAGATCATAATAATCAAATATGTAATGTCACAGTGCATCTTTATTCATGCTAATTTGGCATATGTGCAATAAATATAGTAACTAATGTAAGATATAGCATTGTAAAACATAGTTCCATACCTTCTTGTATTTCTCAGTTGGAGACGGTGGAGCCACCTAACCCATTGGATGAGGTGTCACCGACTGTAGTGCTTGGCCCTACATTATCATTTAATGCTCTTCTCCATAGTTGGTTTTTGATCCTCACAATTTCATCAATTATATTTCCATTCCCTTAAGTGTTTATTTGGTCTGCACAATCTTTGCTTAAGTGACCGACTTTCTGACAGTGAGAACATGTCATTCCAGAGCTTGACCAATTCCTAGATTTGATTCACCATAGCCTCATACAGTTTTCTTCTATATGTCCATATTTACTACATGATTCACAATTTCTCATAGTGTTGTAATCCCATGCATAAGCATTTCCTTGTCTTCTCAATTGATTTACTGTTTCTTGTCCAGGCTTCCAGATATGCTTTGTGTTCTTTCTGCATGCTTGAGTTGTGTGACCATTCATGTTGCAATTTTGATAGTATTTATCCATGTATGGTATATTCTATGGTTTTTTTAACTTTTATCTACACTTATTTTCCTGATGTCCATGCTTATTATAGTTATAGAAAATACCATTAAATTTAGGAGGGTTTCTAGGAATATCTTTTTCTTTGATCCTGCAAACATTTGATGTGTGGCATGATTTTCCATAGTGATGGAAAGAGGGCTTCTTCGGCTTAGGATTTAAGTATACATTCCTTTGTTCAGCTTGATTTTATGATTCTCCTTGCTCGGTAAACCCTAATTCGGTATTGTTATTCATTCTTCTTTGATGGTTCATAAATTCATCCATTCTCTTAGTGCTTTCTTCATATCTCTTAATCACTTCATTATGCTGCTATAAAATCTTCACTTCATTTCTCAGTTTCTCATTTTCTTCTTTCAATATACCAATATCATCTATTCTTTTTGCAAGTTCAATATTTACTCGGTTTGCCTCATGATTCATAGCAACCACTTGATTGGTGATCTCAAAGTAATGTTCAATAAATCTAGATATCTCAGTTTCTTTCTCTTGTAACTTTTCAGTCATCTGTCTTCTGTCATCAACAACCATGTTTCTATCTTGTTCAACTTTATTTGCATCATTCAAGACTTCAACCATTCTGACCATTTGTGTATCTTGTCTGATCTACAGTGCTTTCACTTGTTCAGTAAGTTTCTGATTGCTTTCAAATAGCTTTGATATGATTCCTTTTGATGCATCAGATATGCTACCAGATTCTGATCTAGATGTATCAAATGGGTCATTAATCTCTTCTTCATGATAATCAATCTCATGAAAGTGAAGTTCCATGTCCTTCCTCTTAATCAACATCTCCATGAGTTTCTCTTTGGCTTCCTTGAACTATTTGACATAGATCTGCAGTTGTAACTTCTGATTCTCAATAGTTTTGTCAAGTGTATACCTCTCCATTATAAGATCTTTTCTCCTCAGCTTCTAAACCTTCAAAATAAGAGAACAAGCTCTGATACCAATCATTGGCCCAATGTTAAGATAATGGAAAGGTTGTGTACTAAGAGGGGAGGGGTGAATCAGTACCCTTAAAAAAATTTTAGTCAATTCTTTGCATTCACTATTTGTAGTAACCAAATGAGTAGATTTCTTATTCCAAACATATAGTATCAATGTTGAAATGTAAATGCATGTAAAATAAACATTACACATACATGAAATTAAGTACTCATGACACTAGTAATTTGGTATCGCATAAAAATCCTATTAGAAGGTAAAAATTGCAGTGGGGATGAGACCCATAAAAATTCACTATTGCAGTAATAAAGATAGCTTGTTAAAGCTTTACAAAATGATCACTTCTGATGATCTTACCCTGTTAGGAGTAACAAAAATATTGACTAGATCTACCTCATGTGAGGATTTAGCAACACAATCTATGTGTGCACTAAGTTAAGAGATTTACAATAAGATGGTTAAGTCTAATCTGTTAAGAGATTTTGGGTCTATTACACTTGTTAGAGAGCAACATAAAGTTGATCTGAAACATATACAATCTCAAAATTGTTGATACAGATCCATTAAGTTCATACAAAACATATAAGCTCAATGTGAATTATAATACCTTTTTATCTATTCTTCTCAGTAGCCTTGCCTTAGTTCTATAAACTAATTTTTGCAATGTGGTCTTTGTCCTTGAATCCCTTGTCTAATCTCTGATGTATGTAGTATGGCGGCTACTTGATCATTTCTTGATCAACATACTTAATAGAACTTGACATCTATACATTTATGTATCAAATGATGTAACCTAATTAGGGTTTAACAATTACATCCTTACCCTAAGATCAATAGTGTACATAATTTACCTTGATCATCTACACATAGGAGACATAAACAATTAATATTTTAAATCCATAATTAATGTCCCCCTTGATCGTGTAAACCATTATCTAGGTTGGCTCAAAAGTTGTTACATAGAATAATGTGCCATAACAAAATTTTATGTGGACTATGTTCCACTTGGTTAATGTTGTTCCTCAATGCTTGGTGTATAATGTATATCTCAGTTATATTGGTGTTTGGTTATTCTTGTGTAGCTCAGTGTTGTTTGTGCTCGGTATAGTCTATTTACTCGGTTATCACTGCACTTGGTTAACTCTAGGTGTGATCAGTGCTCTCGGTTAACTCTACACTTCGGTGATATATACTGACTGTCTTGTGTTGACTCTGTCACTGACTATCCATAAAGTCTTCTTGATAACTAATGACAACTTCAATATGAAATTGGAGTAATAGTGAGATGATAATGACCCCTGAGGATGTGTGGCATATCATGCATATTCTTGTAATGAGACATGAGGTTTGTTTTGAGTCACGCTTTACTGTAGTGATTGCAGATGCACATAGGTTCTGTGTGGATCCCTCCATAGTACCTAGGTACTTTACATGGGATTACATGATTGATCACTATGAGAGGTTACCCATTTTTCTTGCTGGTTTGATAGGAGGGATCCTAATGCCAGACCGCACAGAACATGGTTTTATATGCGGTTGGGTCAGTATGTTGGAGAAGATGATTGGATCCACATGCAAATTTGAATGGGGTAGTTTCATTTTGGCACATATGTATAGAGATCTCCATGAGATAGTATATGAGCATTTGAGGAGCGCAACCATTTGTATTCTAAGTTTATAGATCTGGGCTTGTGAGCACATCCTAGTGACACTGACGATAGTAGACAGACAATGGGCACCAAAGGATCCATATGTTTATATGTATGCAGGTTATATCCATTAGCCCCATCTAGGTAAGCTAGAATACTGGTGTCAAGTCCTTGATAATGTTACAGTGGTGGAGTGGAGACTATATCTACATTGTGAGGAGTGGACTTCTGATCAGTGATAGATGCCATATTTCTTTCAGAGAAGGTATTTGATCAGACGGGTGAGATATGTTGTTGAGAGATTTATTATCACATGCTTCCTTAGACAGTATGGTTGGATACATGGTATTTCATAGGAGCTTACTACATATGCTCATATCCGTGATGAGGAGGCACAATGGGGTGCTTGTCTAGATTATGAGATGGCACAGGTAGAGATCAGTCAGATGGTGGCAGTAGGCTGGAACTACCATGTGGATGTTAGCGATGTCTATTGCACTGATACTTATCTTTCTTACCTTCTTTTATATCCATTTCCACATTTTACAGCTCCTGATGAGATAGCACCCCACATTGAGAATTCCCTAGACTATGATATTGTTGATGATGGACCTGTGAGAGATGGAGACAGAGGAGACATAGGTGGGAGAGATGGTAGGGGTGGTGGTGGAGATGGAAGGTTCCCTCCTATGGACAAAGGTCAGAGACATGGTCGTGATGATAGGCATGATGACGGTGATGATAGTGGTGGTGGTGGAGTAGAGGGAAAACACACTCGTCTTAGGTTCATGCCTCCACGCATGGATCTAGGTCCATTACTTACAAGAAAGTAGCAAAAATAGAGATAAACAGGTCAGAGACCTAGTGAGGGAGGTGGACCTCCTAGATAGGATCCTCTAAGAGATTCAAGAAGGGATATAAGTAGAGATAGAGATCCACTGTCACAGTGTCACACAGAGAGAGAGAGAGAGAGAGAGCAGCTTAGGGATCATATTACTACATTAGAGACACCGCTGGCAGACAAGGATAGGCATCTAGATGTGATGAGATCTGAGAGGGATATATAGGCACGCAAAACCACACATCAGGATCATAGAGCAACATATTATTTTTCCTTGTATTATGTTTCAGTTCCATAGCTGCAAAGAGCACCCTTTTATTCCATTATAGCTCAGCAGTCAGAGGGAGCTATGCCTCCACCACCTCCTCATCCACAAGAAGATGCACCACCTCCTCCTCCTAATCAGGGAGAGGGTGGTAGTCAGACATGACTCTACTGATTATTTCTGAGATTTTTGTATATGGATGCTTCTATGATCACCCTTGTACTGCAGACATTTGATACATTTTTACATGTTTTATTATGATATCTTTGATATCGTTGTATAAATTTCCACATTTT
This sequence comes from Thuja plicata, assembly GCA_018584345.1. Taxonomy (NCBI): domain Eukaryota; kingdom Viridiplantae; phylum Streptophyta; class Pinopsida; order Cupressales; family Cupressaceae; genus Thuja; species Thuja plicata. Next base: position 797,955 of record MU228010.1, on the reverse strand, counting down.
TGATATGATATTCACTTATATATATATATATATATATATATATATATATATATGAGATGGCCTCCTCTGATTCTAATATACTCATTGTTTCTCTTTTTATGTATATGATAGATGATTAGATTGATTCACACTTGATAATGTACTTGGTATTTAGGATGATTTAGAATAGATTCATGTGATGATATCATTTATGCTCTTTTACTATTACTGATATATAGATGTGTTAGATGATTCTATATGAATATGCAGATGTATGTTTTTGAGATTTTTTGTATGCAAATATATGTATGGATGCACTTAGGATGTAAAAATGCAACACTTGAATGCATTGTTTTTGTATTGTCTCTTTCCCATTATGAATGCAATGGATATGCAATGACATGAATATATCAGTAACACAGATTAGGTAGTCAAAATTGGATTTTGAATGAACCAGGAAATCATTTTGAGCTCAAGTACTTATACTATTTAAAATGAATCATGCAAACTTAAGTGAAACTAAATATAAACTTCTAGGGCTGTCACTAATCTTTTTACATTCTAGAATTTTATTATCATAGGGCATTTGTGTAGGACATTATCTGTTACTACAAATTTCAATGATACCCAAAAAGTATCATGAAAGTATGAATACTATTTTTATTGGATGCAATGTTGAAAATAAACCTAAACATCAAGGCATAGAGGCCAGGATGACTTGTCAGTTATCTCCTTTTGCTTTAAGAATCATCTCCTGTTCGTGTGTAATATAGGATATGTAGCTGACAATGACCTTTAATATTCGTATCCTTGGGTACATAATGTTTTGTACACCTTACTTAGAAGTTAATTAGAAACATACAAGGAAATTGGTTCAACCTCACCATAGCTTGCACATAAAAAGATCGAGATATATGTGGCTATCCACTCATGTTGGAAGCTCTTACCATAAACATCCAAATTAGGTGAAATTTATAGGATCATTGAAACAATCATCATACATAGAAAAAGAAGAAAATGTTATGCCCCAATCCTTGCAACTCTTTGTCTTTTAATAGACCTCATGAAGTAAGTTGAAAGACATAACAAGCAACAATTGATAATTACACAAAGAAAATGCATAACTATTTACATGCCCCTAGTTTGAAACATCATTGGAACATGAAAAAGAGTCATAATAAATCAAGATTAGTCTATATGTGCTTATGTGGTTTTGAGGAACACCATTGATTTATTTTTCAATTATAGTAGAGAAATCATCAATTGCAACTTGGAATTAAGCAATGTATTTTTGTGTTTGAGTTAGTGAGATAAATAATATCAACAATTGCAATCTAATGTAGTGTTGAGAAACACTGTTTGATTTAAAGTGTTGAGAAACACTAATATGATGTCAGTTACAGTAGGTGGTGTTTAAGAAACACCTTTGTTTGTGATAGTGATGTTTTAATTCAAGTATTTAGAAATATTGTTTGTAGTGGAAAACCTTCCTAGACAAGGACCTAGGAAAACCTAGCAACCAACAAACGCCAACAGAACATGCTAGCAGAGATGCCCCCAGTGCAGAATGACTATCCCTAAGATGCAAATATAGACAAATCCCAGGAAAGGATATGAAATTCGTGAGGAATTCAGATTCAATCGATAGCAAAGATATGATTGTGAAGGATTGGTGTTAGCAGTATATTGATAGATGGAGCATAGAGTACAAGTGACGCCTGATTGCCAGGTTTTCACCACTCGACAAGTTTTTATTTTTGCTACCAAGATGCCTATTTTCCAAGTTTTCGCCAAGGCACTTTTTTTAGTTTTTCATTTTTTTTTCTCTTTTTTTGTTAGTATCAAGGAACCTATTTTCCAAGGTTTCACCAAGAATACCCTTTTTTTAGAACTTTTTCTACTGTTTTTTATTTTTCTCTTTTTCACTGTTTTTGACTTTCTTCAGGATCAATTTTTTATTTTTTTTGGTATTTTCTCAGGATCAATTTCACTGTACAAGCTCTTCATCTAGATTTCAAGCATAGAACCACTTTAAGTGGAGGGTATTTATAGGATCGAGAAGGACATCTCCCTTAGGTGTAGCTAACTAATAAGATCCTATGTCAAAAGTTGTTGTAATAACAAAAGGCCCTAGCCAGTTGGGTTCAAACTTGCCTTTTTGTTCTCTATTCGGTTGATTTTTAGGATTCTCTCTTAGAAAGAGATCCCCCAATTGAAACTATAATGGATTTACTTTTTTGTTGTACCCTTTTGACACCCTTTTCTGATATATTTTTAGGTGATTGAACACTTGTTATCTGCACTCATCTAGCAGTTCTAGTGTGTTAACCCTATCTATGCGACATTGTTCATTTGTGGAAAGACCTTTGAGAGATACTCACAAAGAAGGAATTTCTACTTCAATTGGTAACACTTCTTTTGCACCATAGACTAGAGAAAATGGTGTGGCTCCTATTGGTGTTTGGATACTTGTTCTATAGGACCATAGTGTTGGGTTCAAGCTAGACTTACTCATAGTTCTGTGTAGAATTCTTAGAATGTTCTTGTTTGAAGCCTCAACTTATCCATTACCTTGAGGATAATATATTGAAGAACAATGCTGAGTGATGTGAAACTGTGTGCAAAGGTCCTTGATATATTGATTCTTGAGCTACCCCCATTGTCTATTACAATAGATGAGGGTATCTCATACCTACAAATGATGTAGTTCAAGATGAATATAGAAACTTTTTTTCTAGTGGCTTTGATTAGTGGCATTGCTTCGACCCACTTTGTGAAATACTCAGTGGTCATGATGATGTATTTTTGTCACTTGAAGACTTAGGATAGATATGTCCCACAAGATCAAAGGCACATTGTTGGAATGCCTAATGTGTTATAAATGATATGAGTTCTCTGGCTGGAGCATGGATAAGGTTTCCATGTGTTTGACATTTTTGACATATTTTAGCAAATTGCACTGGATCTTTTTCCATTATAGGCCAATAGTATCTAACTATTAGAAGTTTCTTAGTCAATGAAAAACCATTCAAGTGTGATCCACATACACCTTCATGGACCTATTTTAATGTGCAATCAGACTCTTCTTGCTATAAACACCTAAGTAGGGTTTTTTCAAGACCTCATCTGTATAAGTTAGTAGTAATGAGAACATAGTGCGATGTTGTCCTAATTAAGGCTCATTTTTCATTTCTAGACAGGCCATTAGGTAAGGTTTGATATGTAAGATAGGCATATATTTTGGCATATCTAGATTGGTCTTTAGCATTTAAGGTACAAATAACTTTGGATTAAGGTGTATTGAGTACGGGAAAGGATAATTATTCTACCAAGAAGTTATAGAGGAATTGATGTTTCTCCAGTTGTAACATGGATGCTAGTGTTTCCATAGCATCTGCAACTCTATTTTTTGTTCTTAGAATTTGTTGGAATGTGATGAAGACAAAGCACTTTTTCAACTCTTCTACCATCTTCTTGTAGGGCACTAGCTTCTTAACTTTTGTTTTATATTCTCTATTCACTTGGTTGATGATGAGTTGAGAGTCACCATATAAATGTAACTCTATGATTTTCCATGCAATGGCTAGCTTGAGGACGTTTACCAATGCTTCATATTCTGAGATGATTTTTGTACATGGAAACATCATTTTATATGCCTTAGGTATCTTGTAGCCTTGAGGAGTGATAAATAGTACTCCTGATCTGGATCCTTGTTGTGTGAAAGAACCATCAAGATACATCTTCCATGGATATTCTATCAAGTGCATGATTGTCTCATCAAGAAACTCTATAATCAAAGGTGTTGCATCTTGCAATGGTGAATCATCTATTTGATCAACTAGCACTTGTCATTTAATATCCTTTCTATCTACATACTTGATATCAAATTCACTGAGTATTAAGACCCATTTTTCTAGTCTTCCTGTCAATGTTGTTTTACTCAAGAGGTATTTGAGAGGGTCAATCTTTGCGATAAGTTTTATTGTATGTGAAAGCATGTAGTGTCTCAACTTCTAGGATGCAAAAAAAACTTCCAAGCAAGCCTTTTCAATGATACTATAGTTGATTTCATAAGACACCAATGTCCTGCTGATATAATAAATTCCTCTTTCCTTTTTGTTTTCATCCTCTTATGCTAGAAATAATCCAAGCGATGTAGCCGTAGCAGAAATATAGAGTAGAAATTTTTCCCATGTGTAGGTGCCATGAGAATAGGAGGATTAGATAGATAGTACTTTAATTGCTTGAAATTATTTTCACAGTTTTCATCCCATTTGAAAGTTAGTCCTTTATATAACAATTTTGTGAAAGGTGGCGCTCTATCTGCTAGTTGAGACATGAATCTTTTGATTGATTGGGGTCTTCCTTGAATCATTCACATTTGACTGATGTTATGAGGAGGTGACATTTCCATTATTTATTTTACCTTTTTTGGGTCCACCTCAATTCCTTTAGCTGACACAATGAACCCTAAGAGCTTCCCTGATTGGATTCCAAATGCACATTTCTTTGAATTGAGCCTTAGTTAAAATTTCTCCATTCGATCTAGTATCTTCCTCAAGTCTTCAATGTGAGTCATTCTTATCTTTGACTTGGCTAATGTATCATCCACATAGTCCTCCATGTTCTTATGTGTCATGTCATGGAAGATCATCATCATAGCTTGTTGATATGTAGCTCCATCATTCTTTAGTCCAAATGACATGATGTTCTAGCAAAATTTTCCTCATGCGCATGTAAATGTTGTCTTTTCCTGGTCTTCATGGGCAATATTTATTTGTATATATCCTGAAAATACATCCATGAGTGAATAAATCTAATATCCTTTTGTAAGATCTATAATCATATCAATATTTGGCAGTGGAAAGTCATCTTTAGGGAAAGCTTTGTTTAAGTCCCTAAAGTCTGTGCAAATTATGATAGACTTATCTATTTTAGAAACTGGGACTAAATTAGAAATCTATCCTCCATAAGTGATAACCCTTATGAATCCAGCCTTTAAGAGTTTTTCTAGCTCCGCTTTTACCAATAATTCCAAATGTGGGTGCATCTTTCTTAGTTTATGTTTGACAGGATTTATTCTAGGAGCTATAAATAAGTGATGTATTATCAAATCAAGATCTAGTCTAGGCATATTGGTATAAGACCATGCAAAATTGATCTTTTTCTCCTTAAGGAACTCAGTAAACTGTGTCTTTTCTTCTTCTGATAATAATTGTGCCAGATGAACAAATTGAGGAGCTTCTATTGTTCCCAAATTATTTGGCTGTGTTGGTTCTATCCGTACTGAAGATCTTTCTTGAATGTGCTTAGAGAGGATATCAATAATATCATCTTTTGGCACCTTTGAGAGGTTTTCACTATTAGATACGTCTTTCATTTTACTATTTTAGAATCTGATACTGCCACAACGTGGTTTTCACCATCGACTCTTTTTTTCTTTTTACTTTTCAATTTGTGACTAAGAAACTTGATATCATCCTCTATCAGATTCACATTCCTTGCATTGGTGGAAGAGGGACATGGTTCAAAAGTATTTAGATAATAGGATAAAGTATAGTCATTGGGAAAGGTCATGATAGGAGTAGGTTTTGAGTCTATCCAATCAATAAGTTTAGGGTTTACCAAGGATAATCAATTAGAGGATTTTAAGGATAGCATCGCGCCAATGTCAAAACTATTAACTATCAAGACATGTTATGTTAAGTCAACTTCTATAGTGTTTAGATCATTAATATTCAAATTAACATTATTAGGGTCATTGTTAGTGTTATTTAGACCTAACTCTAGCGACTCATCATTTGAGATTTATCCTTCTTCCCTTATCATATTAGAACTCATATCTTGTATCCTTTGAAGTTATTCTAGTCCTAGTAAGATGCTAGTGTCTTCATCAATTATCCTAGGCATCACTATCTCATCAAACTCTATGACAACATTGGTATTATGAGTAGTGTTATTAACTTTATCCTCTTTCAAATAAAGGTGCAAATTTATGGATTAGATCTACCTCATTGTCCATGGTAGCATCAAACATATGATCCCATTCATAACCATGGGAGTTTGAGATATTATTATCAGATCGATTGAGAAACTTAGCAATAGTTAATTGATGTACCCTATTAGCCATTTGTGGATCAAAGTGTTGTAGATCTAGGACATGTGAAATTATCACCAATTTCCCCTAGTTAGGATGTGCATCTTGTTGGTGTCTTATAGGAGAGGATTCCTCAAGAGAGTTTGAGCTACTTGCTTCCTCTTTTCTATTTATATCTTGTTCTTGAGGGGTTTCTCCATGAGATTATTTTGTTTGCTGAACTTTTGGAGAGTATTCTTCTTCTTATTCCTCCTCTACTTCTTGGACATTGGTTTATGACAAAAAAGGGACATGATGCTCTATTTTTTCTCCAAAAGTAGGTATATACCATTCTCCTTGGTATTCTGGGTTCTCATTACCATTATGTAGTAATATTTCATATGTCCAAGGTAAAAGTTATGTCTCTTCCTCTTCTTCATCACTTCCTTTATCAAAGATTGTACCATCTCTTGAGGTGGGGTGTTCTGATTTGTTATTGAAACCCAAACTTGTTTTTTCTTTAGTGTCTATGAATTCTATATGGATAGGCTCAACAAGTCTCTTTCCTTTATCTCCTAAAGGCACCTTCCCTTTGTATCCCATTTATTTAAGAAGGTCATAAAATTTTCCATACTTTTCAGGAGATATCTCGACATGTTTTACTTCATTTTCTCTCTTTTCCTCTTTATAGAGCCAAGCCAAGACTGCTTTATCTTCTTTTTCTTCCTCTTTAGAAGTAGAGTCTCTAACCATGCCAGTTGGTTCATGAATGTCTTTTCCTTTTGATGCAGAAGGCATAAAAGGGGGGGATGGTTTCCCAAATGATCTTGGAGACACATGAATGTTATCCAATGATGGTTTTGTCTCTAGTTTGTATTCCCCCATGCTAGTTTCTTCAAGTTTTAATATCTTTCCAAAGATTCTCATCACCATGTCTTTAGAGGTTTCAGCTGGGAACTCTTTTGGAAGTTCCTTAGTGTGAGGAACCATACTATCTGCCTTGACATTGTTGCAAGTATATCTTCAATCTGCAGGAATTGTTACTTCAACCCCATTGTGTGGGAATTTGATACATTGGTGGTAAGTAGATGGTACTTCTTACATTTCATGTATCCAAGGTCTTCCTAGTAATATTTTATAGGCCAATGGTAGATCAAGAACTTGACAAATCACATTGCATTCAATTGGTCGTATTCTTATTGGTAAAACAACTTGTCCTTTAGATGATCTTTCCTCTTTATCATAAGCCTTGATGGTTATCTTACTCCTTTGTTTGTTCTAAAAGACCCAATGCTTTGACCAGATTGAGAGTACATATATTCAATTCCACGTCTCCATCTATCAATTCACATTTTACACGATGTTTATGGATCAAAAATTCAATGTGAATGGGTTGAATATGGGGATGAGTCAAATATTTGTCATCTTCTTCTAAAAAAGAGAGATAATGTGGAGCTGATATGTGATTGACCATTGCCTGGAACTTGTCCACAACTATGTCTTTCAGAACATTTGTAGAATGAAGGGATTGTTCAAGAATTTCCCTATGCACTGAAGAGATCTTTAATAACTCAAATATATAGATTTGAGCTGAGGTTCTTTGCAATTGGTCTACCAAGTTATAGTTAGTAGATGGTACAAGAACCATTTGTCTTGATGTTGTTGGTTTAGGAATCATGACAATAGGTGGTTTAGATGGTGTTGCCTATTTGGATGAGGAATTAACCCCTTTAATTGTGAGTTGTGCTTGCCTTTGTGTTACCGCATTTGAATGTGTTGATTTTTCCTTGACACCTTTGATAGTGATCACATTGATTGATTTGTTCTTTATGTCCAACTTATTGATCACATTATCATTATGGGAATAAGTGTAATTGACTTCATTTCCTTTTCCTTTAGATGCTTCTCCTTTTTCATAGTTGTTAAATGGTTTATTATATGTCGTGTTATCTTCATTAGATGTATGTCCTTCCACTTTTATCTTTCCTCTGTCAATGAGATCTTGTATAACATGTTTGAGTTTAACACAATCATTAGTCTTGTGTCCTTTATTCTTATGGAACTCACAATAGGTATTATCATTCCACCACCTTGGTTTTACTTTTAGTTCCCATGGTTTTGACTCTGATACAGTGATGATTTTTTATCCAAGAGAGTCTTTAAAAATTTCTCAAGAGGTTCTCCCAATGGAGTAAATTTTCATTGTAGTCTAGACATCCCTGACTTATTCTTGTTGGTATCATCATTTTATCTTGGTATTTTTGTTGTTACCTTAGCCTCTTTGCTTTCTTGTAGGTTGTTTGTGAGATTAAATACAATTGGTTTAACATTCACATTCGAGTCTTCAACCACTCCATCATTAAAAATATTTGTGTTCTTGTTCCACCATTTAGGTTTGTTGTTATAGTTGTTAGAGGATTTGTCATTGCTTTGGAGTGTGATCTCTCCTTTCTTTACTATAAATTCTTCAGCACAAATAGTGTTCTTTATCATTCTGTCAAAACTAGGAGAATATTTCATTTGTAGTGCGTAATTCATTTAGGTACTAATTTGTTTATAAAGATCTCCATCTTTTCAGATTTAGGTATTGGTATTGATTACCTTGCAAATTTTCTCCTCCATCATTGTAAAAAGTGCATGAAGGATTCACCTGTTTGTTGTTTTGTATTACAAAGATCTATCATGGTAACGTTGTGTTGTATTTTGTAAGAGTAATGTTGGACACATCTTTGAATTAAATCCTCAAATGTTTGCACATTTGGTGTTAGTTTGGAGAACCATTCCATAGAATTTCCATCTAGAGTTCTTGGAAATAGTCTCATCAAGTATGTTAGTTTGTGCATGTATACTATGCTTAGGGTACAAAATTATCTTACATGGTCATGTGGATCTATTTCTCCCATTTATTTTTTTATATTTGGTTCATGCCATGTTGGGTGGGAATGGAACCATATTTATGCTTTTTTCAAAAGGAAATGGACATATGTTCTCCAAGGAGTATTTCTTCATTGGCTTAGTCTTCTCTTTCTTTAGCACTGCAAGTTTCGTTTGCATTTGATATAGTTGTTTCAAGAGTATGGAGATAGGTGTTTGTACCTCTTCTTCCTTCAATATTTCAACATCATAGTCTTTAGGAAGTTTAACTCCAAGAGAAGCTAAGTGAAGGAAGTATTTTTCACTTCTTTGATGATTTTTCCAAGGTCCTTTGGAACTTCCTACTTTGTTTGAGTTTATTGTATTCTTCTTCCGATAAGTCCTCATCAATTTATGAATAAAAAAAGGAAGGTCATTATTTCTCTCTTCTTAACTTTCCCTTTCGTCGTGTTCTTGGCTATATTCCTCAAAGGCAACACTCAATTCATGGTTACGTGCATCCATTTCAGGTGAGTCTTGATCAAAGAGGGGATTTGTCCAAGATGTCTCTCCTTGTAGAAATTTAAGAAATCTTGGAGGTCTTTATGAATCATCAAAAAATGTATTGTTTACTTCTTGTGTTAACCATGAAAGCAAGGTCTCAATTTTTTCAAATGTGTTCCAATTATGTCAAAAGGATTTTCCAAATTGTCCCTATATGTTTGTCCAAGTTGGGGTGAGTGTAAGTTTGATTGTTTGAAGTGATTGATTCTAGCGTCAGAGCGTTATAATGCCCTGATAAAGAGCTTAGAACCAAGAAGATTTTTTGAGTGACATGACAACATGATTTGGGATCAATTGCGACAACCCTAAATAACATGCAAGGTAGACTTCCAATTGTATTGAGAAACACCGATAGGTGGACCAACAAGAACAATAGATTCAGACTGACAAGAAAAAAGGGTATCCAAAACTATAGATTTTTTGAGTTTGACACATGTGCAAGAACCCTCTTTCCTAGATGCGAATGACCTGATGTGAGCCTAGATATATGGGATGTGAGCCTGCTCTTCCTAAATGTGATCCTATTTACCAGATGCGAGTCAAGATTTACCAAATGCAAGCCTTATCCCCAAATGTGACTCTGTTTCCTAAATGCGACCTAAGACTTACCAGAGTGACCCTCTGACATTTTTTTCTAATTATTCCACTTTTTTTGAAGAACATGAAAATCTATCTAACTCCAGGGTCTGTTTGATGAATTCCAAAGTGTTTTTGAGTAGCATAAACATTTGTGATTGTCAAAATACTGAATGATTAGGGGGTGTTTATCTTGTTATTTCAATTTTGACACATCAAGAAAGTTGTTAAATGACCAAACACACCTATTCCCTAAAATATATGGCATAGCATGAAAATATTTGCTTGTAGACTCAAGTACACACTTAAATGATAATTAGAATACGACCATAAAATCATAATACAACCATAACCAAGCACGCAATGGCTCCAGTCATGATGTCGTATTATCTGACTCCAAATGCAAGTGAGGGCACAAAAGATGAGTATCTTGGGGAAATTACTATTTGCCTTGCACAAATATTATCACCTTTTGGAGATGAATCAGGTGGTCTTAACTACAAAGTGTTTTACTTCGGGCATCTATTGGACAAAACCGATTATGTCTTCCAAGACATATGTCCATTTCCTTTTGACAAAAGCATATGTCTATTTCCTTTTGATAAATAATTGAATAGTTGGATTGACATAATTAGGGGTATGATCACATTTAGGGAAAATAGGGTCTCTAGTTAGAGTAGACCAAATTAGGGTGGTTACAGGTATTGGTACAATTGATCATTTTCTAGAGAACACACTTGAAGAATATGGTATTGGAGAAACTGATCAAGATGATGAAGATGATGATACTAGTGCATCTGATCATGATGATGAAGATAACCTTGATATACCTATACTTGAAAAGGCATACGAGCCCTTGTACCAAGGCTCCCAAATAACTCTTCTCTCTATTGTATTGTTGTTGGTGAACTTCAAGGTTATGAATGGTTTATCCAATTTAGAAATCTCATGTATGCTAAGGTATGTCATTTTTGTCATATTCTATGTTAGGGTATGACTAATATTTTTTATATTAACAAATTTAATTTTTCCATAGGTTGATAGGTGAGTTTTTGTTACCACCATAAAACATTCTACCTCGCTCGTACCGAGAATTATCTACCATTATGAAAGATATTGGAATGGAGTATTAAACAATACATGCATGTCTCAATGATCATATTATATATCATAAAAAACATGAATTTGCAACAAAATGACCCGATTGTCACATTAGTAGATATCAATAAGATCAAATAACAAGAAGGGTGCCTTGCAAGGTTCTTCGGTATATTCCCATTATTCCACATCTGCAACGATTATTCAGGTGCACTGGCTTGGCACAATTTATGGATTACCATGCACACAATAAAATTCAAGATGACATAATGTAAATTCCTACGGATGGTTCTACATTTAAGGACATAGAAGATACTTGGCCACTCTTTGAAGAAGAACCTTGTAATATCAAGCTTTCATTGGCAGTGGACAGTGTCAATCCATTTGGAGAGATGAGATCAGTTCACTTGGTCTGGCCTATTTTTGTTATCAACAATAATATTCCTCCTTGAATGTCTGTAAAGAGGGAGCACATTATGTTGGCAATGATTGTACCAGGTATTTTTTTATTTAATAGTCATGTAAATTAATTTTTAAACACTGCATCAAAATGATCATAATAATTATGTAATATTTATGTCAATTCGAATAGGTAAGTACCAAGTGAAAGATATGAATGTATATATTGAGCCCCTTATTGATGAGTTGTTGGAGTTATGGAATACACAAATTTTTGGTATGTTTTAGTGCTAACACATTTTCATTGTATGTTTAAGTTGCGCATGATAATTGTAAATATCAAAATTAAGATATTTCATCCAATTATACACAATCTTGTAGGTCTTCAGACAAAGGGAAAATTTGCATGTCCAGTTTGTGGTACAAAGATGAAATCTCGTCATTCAAAAAGTTTAGGAAAGTAGGTGTTCGATGAGCATATACACTTTCTCCACAAAAATCATAAGTATGAAATTATTGAAAAACATATTTTCAATGGGAAAGAAGAGACAAATTCAAATCCACAAAGAATGACACCTCACATATGGAAGTTGGAATACAATAGAATAAATCATCGAGGTAATGTCATTCCATCTGATGGTTTTTGTTTGAAATTTACATTTGGATATTGTCTTTTGTTTACTAATGATGTAATTGATGTTCATGAAGGTCGTCAAGGCATTGATGACCAAATTCCAAAAGGACTAAAAATCCATCATAGATAATTTAGTAGGTTGTCGTACTACGAGCACCTCCCAATCATGCATTTGTTTGATGCTATGCATATTGGAAAGAATGTAATAGAGACACTATGAAAAATATTGGATGGAAGGCGTGACAAAGAAAAAATTGTCAAAATTTGTAATGACATTCATGAATCCAATCATGCATTGGAGTTTTTCATTGAATCAAATAGAAATGGAGATCGGATTGATATGTGTGCCCTTCCTTGGTTATTAACACAGTAGCAAAGTGATGCCATAAAAGAAGCCATACAAAAAACTAAATTTCCCACAGGATTTGCTGCAAACATAAGCAACCTCATATCAAAGAAAGGTGATTTTGGGTAAGGGTTGAAAATGCATGATTGACATACCTTCGTCAAGGTAAGTCATGTTCTCTATTTACAATATATTTGCAAGAATTCATGTACTTTTCATTGTATTATTTTATAATATATTGAAAAAATCATTTTATAATTATTTCACTACGTTCTACCTCTATCTCTCCCAAACCACTTTGACAACAGTGTCAAAAAAGTTACATATGAGATTGGAAAATACATGAGGTTAGAAGTGTTATTTCTTAGATTTTCGGTATAGATATTATATTTGCGTCTTGCTTTACTTTTTTTGTAATTTATTGTATATTTTTTTGTAAAGTCTCATGTATATGTTATTGTGTGTTGAATCTCTTCTAGGTGGTTTTAATCTAAAGAAATTGATAAAAAATATAAAACATTGGAAGAGAAAAATTCCTCAGCTTATGTGTAAAATGCAAAAGTGTCTACCTTCAACTTTTTTCAATGCACAAGAACACTACTTCATACATCAAGTTGAGGAGATTGAATTGTGTGGACATGTACCAACTAGGTTAATATGGATGGTTGAGAGGAGCTTGAAAATTTTGAAGGGATTGGTTTGAAAAAGAGAATGTCTTGAGGGTTCCAAGGTGGAGGGATATATGGTATACCAGACCATGGTATACATTAGTGAATATATTCCCAAGTTTGCAGCAAATATCCATGTAAATTGCATTTGGGATCCCAACTCCATTAACAAAATCAAAGTGGAGTACTTGATGGGGAAATATACATTGAGGAAAGTGAGAGGTAATTATAAGATGTTATTGTAGTTAATTAATTCTTATAAATCTTCAATATAAGTTGTTTCTAAGTGGTGTATTTATTATATACAATTTCTCATCAGTGGGATGCACTACATTTGCATATTGAAAACAATCTTGATTAGATGATAGTAAAGAATGAAGGATCTCAAAAAAATGGTCACTCATTAACATGGGAAGGTGTTTCTTCAATAGTTAAAGAAGCTCATCGTAATGGAGATTTGAATGTTACATCAATGCTAATTGATCTAGAATATGGTTTAAGAGGTAGACAGGTACGTATAAGTTTATTTGTCATGATCCATATGTTTAATATCAACTCACAGATTGATGCAAATAATTTTGAAATGTTTGAAAAATTGTAGGTCAAGCACCACAAATCTATGTACTACCATGGCCTTAAATTTCCCATTAAAAAGTTGGATGACATGAAAAAAACATGTGATTCTGGGATACGTGTAGTATTTCAGGTCACTAATATTTCTTCTAGAAATGACTTACATCCCCAAAAGTCTAAAAATCGATACTATGGAATCTTGGATATACTTGAGTGTGAATTTAATTCCTTCAAATTAGTTCTATTCATCGTCAAATGGTATAAGATATGACTGAATCAAAATGATCCTGAGAGAAATGTTATTAAACATGACAATGGATTTCCAATGATTAATACAATGTTGTTTGAGCTAGTTGGGGATGAGCTCTATTTTCTTCCAAGACAATGTGAGTAGGTTTTTTACTTTGGCATTCGACATAAACCGGGTTGGTCATTTTTTGTTAGACACGATCCAAGAGGAAGACTGGTAAAGTATAATTTGATGGAAGAAGAAGATACTGAAGAAGTAGAAGATGAAGTAGATGATGATGATGTTGGCGATGATGTTGATGATGGTGATGGTGATGATGGTGATGATCATGCTGGTGGTGGTGGTGGTGGTGGTGGTGGTGGTGGTGGTGGTGATGATGATGATGATGATAATGATGATGACATTGTGGATGATGATGATGATGATGATGATGATGGTCATGGTGATGATGATGATGATGATGATACTCATGATGATGAGATAGATGAAGAAGATGATTAATGACATGATCAATAAAATGTATGAGGTATGATCAATGAAATGTATGAGGTATTGATTTGTTCGTAGAAATTTGTTTGACTTATATGTTTTCATGATTAATTTTTTTCATGTTGAAATCTAATGACATGGTATAATCAATTAATTTTTCAATTCTAATGATGAAAACATATGTGATTTATGATACACATGTTTCAAATGTGTTACGATGTTTTGTGTAATTTTTAGCATACGTATCATGTAATTTTCAACTAACTTAAGATAAATGATTTACATATGCACAAAATTTAACCCCTTTGACGAGGATCCTACATAGTGACATGGATGGAAAGGTATAAGTCAATACACCCTATAGAAATAGTTTATTATTTGCTTGCTTTCTCTTTACCCTCAACATCAACTTTAGGCTAAATTCATCAACATTACTCTCATTTAGCAAAATATCTATCTCCTTTAACTGTATCTCTCATTTGATGGGCTTCAGGTACCACCAAATAGGTATTTGTTAGATCTGTCTTCCTTGAGTGAGGTAAATGCAGGAATAGAAGATAAAAGTGAGACATGTATTCGGTCTACAATAGGGAGATCAACAAGAGGTTAAAAGATTAGAAGAAAATTTAATAAACACATCCAATTTTCATTGCTAAAGGGGGGTCATGTTCTTATGATGATGAGAAAAAAGGAGACATCATGGTTCCCTTAGGGTACACACATCTTCAGAAAGAATGGGTACCCAAGGAATTACCTCCAATTAACACTAATTTTTGAGTTAACGAGAGGATATATCATATAGCTCCATCGTCATTACATGGTTTTGGCCTATTTTCCATGGATGACATAAATGTCAGTTATAACAAAGTTGTTGAATTGATGGAGTATGTAGGACCTTGTTACAATTACAATAATTGGATGTGAATAGATCAATATAAAAAATGTATGCATAGGTATGCACTGTCAGCGAATTATCTACAATGGAAAGAAAATGATCAAAGTAAAAGAATTTCTATGTACATCGATGGAAGGCCAAAAGAAATAGGGAACATTAAAGGTTTTATAAATAGTACATGTCCTGGGTTAAGTAGTAATAAGAGACCCAATTGCATTTTTGAGGCGCGTGAAGGAAATCATGTTTTTGTATGTGCGATAAAATCAATAAATGCAACGGAAGAGATACTAATGAATTACAATTTGAATCACATAGATGTAATGAAAGTTAGTATCATGGGATTGGTAAGTACTATATATAACATTTAAACTAATTGCCTCCAATTATTAACTCCAATATACAATGTACCATTTTATTAATAAGTTTTTTTGGTAATTCCTCTATTGTTTTCATTACGCTGATGTTTTAATAGTTAATCTTTGTCACAAGGTGACATGGATATTCCATTGACACATGAAAGAGGTGGGGATGTTCCTCCCACCCCTTCTTTGGCGAAGGTAAACCTTAGTGTAAAAATTAGAGTAATTATAATTGTATAAAATTTTATATTATTATGTTATTTTCAATAGGGTTTTGGAGTTATTTTGATTTTTTTACTAATATTTATGTCATAGATTGATGCTTATGGAAAGGAAAAACACCAGTAACAAGTGAGAAATTAGTTGCTGATATGGAGGTGGCAGTATTATGTGATGCTGACATTGCATATACTGGTGACACCATAAGAATGATCAAAAAGAGCCTCAAAAAAATCAATTTGTGAATTCTTTCCATTGTGGTGGATCCAAATCCAAATGAGGGGGCAAGAGTGACAAAAAATGAATTGATACGGAGAGCACGATGTCTGGAAGTAAGAAGCAATGAATTATTCAGCTATAATAAAAGTTTAATAAAGGTTTTTATTTATTACTATTTTATGGATCATGAACTAAAATATGTATGTGTTCTTCTTACAGGATTTTTTGAGACATCAACGAGTTGGTCGACATGATGAGGGTACTAGCGCAGTTCCTTCAAGTAAATAATTCATTCATAGGAATAGATTGACTAAATCTACGTGGCAATAAAAAATCATTATTTTGTGTCACATGTTAAATGGGTTGTGGGTCTAGATGGAAAGTTAAGTAGTTTTAGATGATAACATTGTATGGATGATTGTTTTTGTGTTTGACTATAACATTTTGGATCAAATTCAATAATCCATTGTGTATATTGATTAGCTCTATATTTAAAAAAGACAAGACATTGTATATATGATTGTTTTTTAGGTCATTATGAAGTGCAAAAGCCTCCTTCGAGGATGACCAACACTCTGAGATTGCCGACTATAGGGTCAACAACAAGGGGCATGCACACATTCATCTGTGCTCTGACTAGATCTGGTAAATCCTTATTTTTTTTATATTTTGTTATGTGTAATTTATGATTTGGTTTTTACTTTCTTGGGTGTATTTGATCATAGTCATTGATTAGCTTATTGCATTAATAGATACACCTACACAGGATAGAACAGGGACCAATACTGGCGATAATTTACCATCGTTTCCTGGAAAAGCAGGGATTTGAATTTAATGTAGCACCCACGAAAGAAGACAAACAAATATGCTTCAAGAAAGGATGTAAAGGCATGGTTGCATGCCACCACATAGAATCATGTGGCCAAAGTGAAGATTCTGGTGCACCACTTCACACAAAGGTAAATAGGCCTAAGGAAAAATAATTCAAATTGAATACTTGAGAAATAATCTATTTGGTGTTAATTACGAACATAAATTGATTAGTTTTGTTTTATAAAGAAAAAAATGATAACAATGCACATGACATTTCACTATAGCCTTCTAATCCTGTCACAGAACCTGCACATGATGAAGGCCTTGATGTGCATCACAATGACGGAGGTATTAATTTGCTATTGAAAATTAATTATGTAATTATTAATACAATTTAACATATTAAATTGCAATTGGTGTAACCTTTTGTGAATATTTTAGAGGATGTAGAGCGTCATGGTGACGGAGTGGAGCATGATCTTAGTGTTCAACATGTTGAGGTTGGGGCTGAACAAAATGTGATTGTAGATTATGTGGCACTGTCAGGTAAAGAAAAATCCCTTTTATATTCTTTTGATAAATAAAATACTTTTAACATTAATAAATTTTTTTGTGAATTTAACCCATTTGTTTTTTATTGCAGCGGACCCCCTTGGTGTAGCAGCCTCATGCTCCAAAAAAGATGAGGAGACATCATGTCATAAGATTAGAACCATTAGATGAGGAGAATGCCAAAGATATTGATGTTCCTATTAATATATTCCTTAAAAAATTGAATAAAAAACTAAAAATAAATCATTGTTATAAACCTTGTTTGATTATGCAAGAACGTTGTCTTAATAAATGCGTCGATGAATTATTGATGAATGTTACATATTAATGATTTTTATGTCATGTTAATGAATGTTATGTGATTACAATGATTGAATGTTATAGTTTGTAAATGGATGAATGCATGAATGAAATATATAATTAGATGTTAATGGGGAATTTAGAGTGATTATAGGGGGGGAGGGGCCAAATGAGCGTCCACCTTTGAGTGGTTGGAATTGTTAAGTAGAGAATATTAAAGTATTCTTGAAACCAAGTGAAGCTAAAGCTAAACCAATCAGAACTGCCCATTTAGTTTTGAAAGTTGGAGTTGTTCATTTTGTCATCATTTTCAAGATTATGCACAAAGCCTTGAAGACTTGTAATCAAAATAGCTAGGAAACATAAAAATTTCTAATGTGTCTCATCTAGGCATTCTCATATTCTCGTATTGTCGATGATGTTGAAGATGAGGTTGGAGATCGTAGCCATGAAGAAATAAAGGAAAGTAAAAAGAAAATGTATTCATCCCTGATATAGTTGACTATCTTCATTTCTACATTTCTATATAGTATTCGTATTGTCCATTGTGAATGACATCAAAAATTTTGTGTTGCACTTGTGAATACAGGTGACCAAAATGTTGCACTTGTTAAAGAATTGAATGTATCGGCCAACCATGAAATTATTCCTAGCTCTCAAGAAGCATATTTTAGAGGCAAAAATGAGGTCCGTTGGTAGTGATTAGGGAGTTAAATTTGTGCTCTTTCTTTCAATGAATGTGGTACGTTTATAGTTGTAAAATTTGAGTAAATATATATCATTTGGTGATGCATGAGTATTAGTGTAATCTCTAATTGAGTATTAATTAATTTGTTCAAATTGAATTTGGAGCAGGTATGAACTAGATTCTGGTGAGATTTATTTCAAATAAGTTTCCCTTGGGTAAGCTTTGAAGAATTTCTTAGCATTAGAAAAGAATTATGCTGGTATGAAGGAAGACCAATTTGACTTTTATTCAAATATAAATGCATTGAATTGTGTGGAGTAAATATGAACAATTTACAGCAATTAGACAACACATTGAAGAACATTGGTATAGAAATTTCAAGTGGTATTTTTGTGTTTGTTGTATACTTTTTACATTTTTGTTTAACTTGTTGCGGGATCAAATTTGGATCCACACAATATCAAGTTAACAAGTGGGGTTGATAGCACCAATTTGCAATGGGGGGAATCAATCAAATAACTACTAAGAATGAAACTACAAATAATAAAATGACAAGCAATAAAGGAGGAATACAAATGAATGCAAAGTAACAAAGCTCGAATCTTCTATTGTCTCTCTCTACTCCTTCTGAAACGTTGTTTGTGTGGTTCTTAGTATTGGTGTGGGCAACATCTATGACTTGGGAGCATCAAGAATATGATATTGAATGTGTGATCGCAAGGAGGATTGATGCTTGAACCAATCTAATAGAGTAATGGTGCATATGAGCTTGAAATCTTGGATCCTTGATCACAAGAAGTCTTGATGCTTGAACCAATCTGACAGAGTAATGACGCACTTAAGCTTGAAATCTTGGATCCTTCAAATGGTTATGAAGGGTTGATTATATAGAATATGAAAATGATATGAATGGTTGAGATCAATCCTAGAGATAGGAGGATGAACGGTTGAGATCAAAGGGAACTCAAGAAGCCATCAGTAAACTCCACCTCTTCAACTGGGAGAGAGGAGATAGAGTTTAGTTAACTGAACAACTGATTATTTGTTACATTTTGAACTGAAGAGGTAATTTGGAGTTACCTTTTTGAACTGAAGAGGTGGGTGAAGTAACCCATGTAATCAGAGATCTGATTAAGAGTTATCTATTTTAACACCAAGAAAGGATTTAATTGAATATTTAATTCATTTTTATAATTAAACTATTCAACATGTGAGATAATTGAATTAGTTTTGGATTTTAGAATTGAATTATTGAATGAAATCAAATTAATTTAATTAGAAGAATTAATTAATAAGTTAAAATCTTTAAATTTAAACTTTAGGAAATTGAATTAATTAATTAATGAAGATTAATCAATTAAGGTTAATTAATTAATTAAATAAAATGAATTATTTAATTAATTTTGGGGATTTGATTAGATGATTTGGGGAATGAATTTAGAGGAAAATAGATGATTAGTTAATGATTTAAAAACCATTAATTAATAGATGAAAGTTAGTGTTTTTAATGTAAAGTCGCAAGTCTGTCTATTTTAGGGTGTCTACATTTGCCCCTCTTTGATGCATTGTGGCTTGTCACATTGTGTCAAAGGTTCTTTGTTTTGATCCTGCCCCAGCTTGCCCGACGGAAGTAGGTGTAGTTATGCCCCTCAACAAATTTGAGCAAAAAGTCACAACATAAGCATTAATTTGTTGAAACTGCAATTTATTAATCTAGGTATGTGACTGTTTGTGAAAATACTTGAATATGCTCATGATACAAACTTTTAAAGTTTCCAGGGTTTGGGATAATTAAATTGAGGTCCTTGAGGAATTAGGGTTTTCTTAGAACCCTTATAAATAGCTTGAAGAGCCATTCATTTGTCACTTTGCACTCTCAGAGCTCTGGATCATCGGGTGAGTTTGCTCATAGTTTTCTTTGCTTTCTGTTATGTTTTCGAGCTATGGAGGGTCTTCCTAGGGTCATGCACATTTCTGATCGAGTCTAGAATTTTTGTCGGCCAGCTGGTGCAGGACATTCGGTGAGTTGCACTATTCTTTTTTAATTAATGCTTGCATTTATTGTATTTCAAAAATGTTGCTTTTTTGAAATTTTTCATAGGTTGCCGCAATAGGCCGCAATTGCAGTTTAGGTGCCGCAATTATTGATTGCATTTTGCAATTGATAAGAATGCCGCAAATACCAGGTCTATTACCGCATTTTCCAGAAAAATGCTGCACTTTCTTCTTGAATGCCGCAATCGGTATAAAAGTGTCGCATTTGGCTTAGGAATACCGCAATCACTTTGTTTGTACTTTATAACATGCACTTGTACCTATGTGATACTCATGTTTTTGACCTGATACTGATGATTGCATTTTTTGATGTTTTGTAGTACATCAAGACTATTTTGCATTGTCGGGAGTCTAGACCTGCTGGATTAGTATACCATTTCCAGTCTTCTAAGGCAGAGAGGGATGTTTTGAGACATATTGGTTTATACTAGATATGCTATATGCCTGAGATCACGACCAATAGGGACCTGATCTCTACTCTCTTAGAGAGATGGAATTCTGATACATGTACCTTTTGATTACCAACTAGAGAGTGTACTATCACTTTGGAGGATGTCTATCACATCCTTCAGATTCCCATCTAGGGCACCCTTGTAGAGTATGATCAAGACCTTGGTATTACTACTTCTTCTGAGCTATCTAGTCTTCCCCAGGATCAGATTGGCATGTCTAACCCTTATGAAATCCCATGGTCTAGGTTTGGCATGAGTTTAGACAGGTTATCTACTTTGTTAGGTAGTCTGATATGTGGGATCTTGTGTCCCAATCATTGGCAGAATGGTTTTTCTGTTGGTTTTAGTTTTGTTCTTCAACATATGGTTAGAGATCATATTGTATATGCTTGGGGTCCCTATATGCTAGCCCATATGTACTTCCATATGTTTTATGCGGCTTACCTTGGTGGTAAGTCTCTGGGATGTGGGGCTACTCTCTTGCAGATCTGGGCATGGGAGCATATTGTGGTCTGTAGGCTCCTAGGCACCCATGATCTTCCACCGGGGAGACCATATGTATTTATGTATGATGGAGTTATTGTGCAGTCTCATATGGGACATCTGATGTACTAGAAGAAATAGTTGGATATGATTTCATACTTTATTTGGAGACCTTACAGGGATTTTCATGTGTGGGATGGCGAGGATGTACACCTTCCCTTCTGTCGTCAGAGGATATTTTTGATTGGTCATGTGAGCCGCCATGTACATATGATAGATTTCCACAACACCGATAGGGTGTAGCATCAGTTCAGAAAGAGGAAAGATGTATCTGATGTTGGGATTAATGGAAAGTAGTACTAAGAGGGGAGGGGTGAATCAGTACCTCTAAAAATTTTAACTCTTTTCACCATTCACCATTCATCATTATTAATCTTTCTTTACCTTATTACCAACCATTATTGTTGTTCTTTCTTAAGAATATAGTATTAATTCATAATCTTTAATTGTTTGCAACATTCATAGAAACATTCATGAAAGTAATAAACACATAACACAAGATATGATATCGCAAAAAACTCCTATTAGGAAGTAAAAACTGCAGTGGGGATGACACCCACAAAACTTCACTATCTACAGAATGGAAGGGAGCCGTTAAAGGTTTACAATGATCACTTCTGATGATCTACCCTATTAGGAGTATTAAAGTGGAGACCGGTTAAGATCTAATTTGTTAAGAGCTTTAGCAACACTGATTTAAGTGTGCACTTGGTTAAGAGATTTACAATAGGACTATTAAGTCCACCTTTCTTGAAAGGATTTCTTAAGTGTACTACACTTGTTAGAATGAGTACATATGATTATAGATCCATTAAATCTCTCATAAAAATAATATCACCTTAAGTGACTGATTAATACCTTTCTCTCCTCATCGGTAGCCTGTGTTCTTGTTCTTGAAACTAATTTGATTCTTTTTTGTCCTTCTGCATGAAATATCTTTTCTGGTCCGTGGATGCTCTCCGTGGCTACAATCTTCATCAAACAACAACATGTTCACAATAGATTTAGCATCTATTTATACAAGTATTTGACCTATCTTATAATCATGCATTACAATGTTAACTCTTAGATCCAAGGTTTACAACTTGACCTTGATCTTTAGTTTGCATGTTTTAAATTAGTAAAACTAATTAAACCAATATTAAATACATTTCTTCCTCCACACATAATGGATTTAAAACAAATCAAGAAGCTATAAATATAACTTCAGTGATTTATCTGATGTGGAAATTCAGATCCACTTTTTGTGGAATGTGACTGACTATCGGTTCATGGTCATCAGGTTGAATTGAAAGTCTATCGGTGTTCATTTGTTGAACTGATCTTCATGTTCCCTTCATCTGTTGGGTTCCTCTCTTTGCTGTTCTGTCAGGTTGAACTATTGTTACTTGTCGGGTTCCTTTAACCTTTTTGTCATTGGGTAACACTAACTAGTGTTTGTCGGGATGCTTTGAACTTGGTAGTATTGGGTAACCTTGGCGTCGGGTAGTGTTGTGCCCTATCTATCGATGTAGTCTAAACTGATGGTGTAGATCATTTTTTTCCTTGTGTATACTTATGGAAAAATATAATGCCTTCAATCTCCCCCTTTGACATTAGTATCAAAAACTGATATGTGCATAATACTAAAGTATTTAGTATGTACACCATGTTTATATCCTTGTCATTATATGAATCCCCCTAAATGTATGCATCAGTATAGTATAAGTATATGTGTACATGTATACTTGCCTTTGTACTATACATTCCCTTTTCTTTTCTCTTTCAGTTGTATGACTACACACATCATTTCCTCTTTTCATTTCCCCTTGTACATGTCTCTTCCCCCTTTATACCAACTAAACTGTACATATCATTTCCCCCTTTATTTGATACTCATGATAAAAATGTACAACTTATAAGATGCCAAAAATTGTGACAAAAATGTGTAAATTACAATGTGTCAAGAATATGGGAATGGATTATCTTGATATCTTCAAGCAATTTCTCCCATTTGTCTTTCAGTAGTTCTAGTGCCAGGTGCTCTAGCTCTAGCCTTGCATGCATATCATAAATGTTATCTATAACAAACATTTGTGGGGTGGTAATTAATGTGTTTGCCTCTGTCATGTTGAATGTTGTTGCAGTAGTGAAAGTGTCAGGAAGAGCTAAGCTTGGAGCTCATTTACCTCATCTTTGTACATTGTCTCTGCAATCTGTATGTCCTGTCTCAATTTCCAAGCCTGTTTGAGTTGCTCATTGTGCAATTTAATTGCCTCTTCATTATTTGTGAGACCTTTTGCACTTCTCTTAAGATCAAAATCTATTTGTTCTATCTTTTTGATATACTCTTGTGTGAGTTGATCAAGTGTACATAATTTCTGTATCAAATTAATAGCTTCTAAGATTATTGGATCTATTGTGCTAATCAATTCAGAATGCTATACCTTTTTCAATGCCACTTCCTAGCTTATCTTTTATGTTAGCTTGAACTCATACTTCTGTTCAAGTCTTTCTTCAATGACCTTCTCAACATCTATGTTCTTAGATGGTATTGCATCTATGAGTACCACCAATTGATCAAGCATTGGGGCTGTTTGATCAATATCTACATTTGGTACTATTTTCTGAAGTATACCTCTTTCTACTTTCAGTACCTTTGCCTCCTTTATGGATTTCCTTAGTTTGTCTTGGATTTCTTTTCTCTCACAGAGTCATGCATACTTGGTCAATTCAGTTGGATCCAATGTCCATGGATCACAAACTAGTATCTCAATGATTTCATCAAGAGTTACTAGATTCTTATGCTCGCTCTTCTTCTTCTTTGAGAATTGTGGGAACACAGATGTATGAACTACCATTGCTAGTTCATTTTTTCTCTCTGAAGTTCTTGGTGAAGGCTTTGTAGATGAGGCTTCTTGTGTTTTCTTCTCGGGGTACACCTATTGGTTTGGTTAATACGTCTCTCCATCCACCTTAGGTGTCTCTACAAATTTCTCTTTTATTTTCTTCTCCATCTCATCCTTCTTTTCTTCTTCACTCTTATCTTTCTACTTGTCCTCCTCTACCTTTTGTGTTTCTTCTTTATTTTGATCAGTAGATTTATCTTTGTGATTGTCAGTTGTAGCTTGCTTTATAGTTGTGTCCTTTTTATTATCTGTGGTGTCTTTTACTTTAGCATCACCCTTGTCCTTGAGTGTGCTTGTGTCCTCTGTAGTAGATCCATCATTACTCTATAGTATATTGATTTCCTTCATTAACACATGCATATTTCTTTGAGTGGTAGCTTGGGATGTATCCAGAGTGGTCTCCTACTCATCGATGTGGTCTTTTTGAGCAGTGATATCCTCATCTTTTTGTATATTCTCTGCAGGGTCTGGTTCTATTATGTCCATGACTGATGTGTCTTGCCATGTCTCATCAACAACATTCATATCTTTATCATCTGATGTCTTCAAATCTTTTTGTTGTCCCTGATCCTTAAGTGTAATGAATATTACATCATCTTTCTTCCATGGATCTTTATCAGAGTCATAATTGGCGATGTCTTGAATGTCAAGATCATCCATGACTTTGTCCAAATCAATTTCTCCATTTCTTGAACATTGTCCAAAGCAATGTGCTGAGGACTTGCCTTGTCTTTCTCCTCCCCTCTATGAGATGTGTTAGTGAGAAGTAGTTTTTCCTCATGAATTTTTGACTCTACTAGAAGATCTAGGAGTTGTCTCCATTTTGTTTCAGTCATTGTGTCTAGCTCTATAAATTTATCTTCAAGCACTTTGTAAGCCCTTAGCTTGGCTACAAACCTGCATGAGTGCTTCTTCATATTTTCTTTGATTTCTTCAAGCTTAGATTCAGGAGGCATTAGTTTGACAAGTACCCTCTCCCTTGCTTCTCTCTTGGTCTATAGAGCATATGACCACTATTGGGATATTTTTTTACCTAGCTCATTGGGTATTTGATTTACAAATTTAGCTGGTACATATTTAAATTTTACCATTGACCCAATGATTACCTCTTGTTTCTTATTTTGGTCCTCTGGTTTGAGTGTATCCCATTGTCTGATTTTCTTATCAATCTTTGTACCATTTGTAGCAATGGATTCAATAGCCTCATCAATTTTTAGATTTTTTAAATTCTTCTTTACAACATCAGGCTCATCTTCTTTAGAATCCTCAATGTTAGCCTTAGTTCTGACCATTCTTTTTCTCCTCTTTGTAGGTGTAGTTTTCACAGTTTGTTTCTTTGTTTGTTTTTCTAGTTTCTTCCTCTTATAGGTCCTTACTTGACCTTCCTTAAGAGGTCTGGTATTGGTATTTTCAGTTTGACTCCTTGTCCTCTACTTCTTTGTAGGAGGTTGAGGTGTATCAGATCAAGTTTCCTCAAAATTTGATTTCTGTTCATCATGCCCTTCACCGTTGGTGCCATGTTCATTGGTTTCCTCTGGTTGTTCTTGTTCCTCCTCTATAACCGATAGAATATTTTTGAGATTCTTAACCCTATTATCCTTTTTATTGACATTTTTCTTGATTTCTAGGCCTCTTTTTATCTTTGATCTAGCCTCTTCATAGGTTCCAAACCTTGGTTGTTTGCTCTCAATAGGCTCATTGATCAATGCATCAATAGCATTTATAGCCTGATCTATGTTGATTTCATAATCTAGTGGTGCTAACCAAGCTATCCTTGGTACAACTAGTTTGATGTGGGTGAAATCTATGTCCACCATAAAACATATTTCATCCCTATGTTTTTCAACAAGTTGTTCAAGGATCCTTATTCTTTCCATCATCTTTTCCTTGAATTCAAGGAAGTATGCAGTCATAATGGATTCAAAATTATCTCCTAGTGACTTAATTAGTTCACTAATCTGTAACATCACCAGTTCTGTAGTGTCCCATTTCATTTTTCCTACTAAAGGAAAGTATTATTGAAAGTATAAAAAGAACACATGATAAGTGAGCCGAACTTACATGTGTTAGTCTTTGTGGACCTAATTGTGATCATCTTTTCATCAAGGTTTTTTAGCAGAATCTCACACATATCCATCTATATTCCCTTTGCCACTATCTTGTAATTTGTGCTTACTGATGTTATAGATATGATGTTCAACCTTCTTTCTTGAAATATCTTATAACCAATCACACATGCACCAAACCTCAGTTCCTCATCGGTGATGGTGTTTACTTTCAGACCTTTGTTGTCCCATTCAAATTTTGTGAGCTTTGTGACTTCTAGCCTAGAGGGATTCTTGTGAGCCTTAGGCTTATTAGTTATTGGATAACTAGTGACAGCGTGAAGGACATCCTTGGTTATTTGTTTGGGTTGATCCAACCATAACTTCTAGTCATGCAGTCTGCTAAGAACCAACCTAATCTAGTCAATCTTGAAGTCCCTTAGGAAATATAGGGCATTAGTTATCCCTTTAACCTCTAAATGTTTGTGCTCTTCCTTCAGGTTTCCTTATACATCAAAAAGATTCTTATAAGCTTCATCCATCTCTAGATCTCCTATTTCGGCAATCTTGCAGTGAATATAAGATCTAACATCTTCTATAAGAAAAACCCTAGGTGGAATTTTAGAAAATGCACCGGTTTCATCAGGTTGTGATATAATCTCTGGGCATACCTTGTATTTGGGCTCTACACAGGTGCTATTCTTGATTAACCTAACCACATTCTTCTTATCACTCTTGATCTTAGGGGTTCTTGACATGGTTGCCATCGTTTTTCAAGTTTTAGAGCTTTCTTGATTTTTAAGGCTTTTTGATAAATAACGATTGAGATCTTTCAGTGCCCTCGGTACTTAATTTGATACATGATAATGGTGAATGATCCATTTTTTGTGTGCTTGGATTGTGTTGAGGTCTCTTTGTCGAATGCTCTTCAATCACTCTATTTTTCGCTCTACTTTCTCTTCAAATCACGGGTGCAAAGTGAAGTTGTCCCGTCATCTATTTATAGAAGTTTTTCCCTAAGTCTTTGTCATAAATGCTCAATGACTCATCGGGACATGAAGATGGAGTTTGTCAGGGTGACTTTTAAAATCATCTTCGGTGTTCTCAAGTTTCTCAGGACAACTATTAACAATTTTTCTTTTACCAATGGATATCAGTATTCTGTTGTGGCAACTTTGTAACATTGCTTGCTTACTGATGGGTGTCGGGTTACATTGGTAACTTAACCATTTTATGTATTGACCAAAAAATTCTGGTAAGTGTGAACAACTCAACCTTTATGTTCACCAATTATTTTCGGTATGTGTATACCAATGGATTTGTTTTCTTAGAATTGAAACAAGTAACATAATATGCATCTTTATTATGCAAATTTTGACTATCTATCAATTTGTATAATGGAACTGATGCAAAATATGACTTGGTATAGTGCAGTTCCATACTTTCTTGTTTAGCTCAAGTGGGGGTGGTCATTTCACTGGATCCATTGCATGGGGTGTCACCATTTGCATTTCTTGGTCCAACTTCATTATTTCTTGAATATTTTCTCCACATTTTGTCTCTATCCCTTTGGATATCTTCAATGGTGTTTCCATTGGGATATGTACTTGTCTCTATCATTTGGTCTTTGCAATATTTCTTGAGATGACCAACTTTGTGATAGTGTAAGCATGCCATTTTGGGGTTTGACCAGCCTCTAGACCTTTCGGTCCATGCTCTCATGTAGTTTGCAGCAATGTGACCATATCTACCACATGCTATACATTTTGTCCATGTATTGTAGTCCCATACATATTGATTACCGATTCTCTTTGGTTGATAGGGATTTTCTTGACCTTTAGGCTTACATGCTTGCCTTTTCTTTTTCCATCATTCAAGACTTGTGTGCCCATTCATCTTGCATGTAGGACAGTATTTGTCCATGTAGGTTTCCTTCTTTGGTTGTTCCATCTTAGAATTACATTCATATTCTTTATGTCCTTTCTTGTTACATTTATAATAGAATCCTATGAATGAAGATGTAGATTTAGGAATACCTTTCATTTTTCCTTGGCCTACATTTGTTGTGTGGCCTTGCTTTCCACAGTTTTTTCATGTTAGCTTTCTTGGTCTTGGATTTTCATAGACATTCTTTGGATTGGATTGATTTGATGATTCTCCTTTTTTGGTAAATCCTAGATCATTGTTGTTGTTGGCTCTTTGTTGTCCTTCAAGAAAATCATCCATTCTTTTATTTCTCTCTTCAGCCTTCCTGATAACTTCATTATGTTGTTGCTGAATTCTAACCTCATGCTTTAGTTTTTAATTTTCTTCTCTTAGTTTACTGATAATCTGTATTCTTTCAATGAGTTCAATAGTCATTTTGTTTGCTTCTTGACTCATAAGAATAATCTGATTTGTAAGCTCA
The DNA here is from genome assembly GCA_018584345.1 of Thuja plicata. NCBI lineage: Eukaryota > Viridiplantae > Streptophyta > Pinopsida > Cupressales > Cupressaceae > Thuja > Thuja plicata. The sequence goes on along the minus strand of MU228010.1, from coordinate 769,015 downwards.
TGGTGATGCTCAACATGTCTTTGAATTTCTAACTCCTTTTCTAGTAGTTTCTCTGCAATCTTCCTCCTGTCATCAGTAGCTGGTGTTCTTTCTATTTCAGCTTGTCTAGCATAACTCATCACATCAATCATTCTCACCATCTGGGATTCTTGACCAATTTGCAACATCTTTATTCGCTCTATCAGATGTTGATTGATCTCCTTGAAATTTGTGATGTTCTCTTCTGATGTATCTGATGTATTACTTGCATTTGATCCTGAAGATTCAAAGAAATCTAGAATCTCTTCTTCTTGATAATATTTTTCATTACTCCGGGTTGCCATACCTTTCCTCTCATCTAGAAACTCTCTCATCTTTATTCTAGCTTCTTTATACTATTCATAGAACATCTGTATCTCATGATTTTTTTTCTCAATATTCTTATCAAGTTTGTACTTCTCCATTGTATATCTTTTCTCTTAAGCCTTTAAGATTTTCCAAGAAGGGACATAGCTTTGATACCAATTGTTGGGATTAATGGGAAGTAGTACTAAGAGGGGAGGGGTGAATCAATAGCTCTAAAACTTTTAACTCTTTTCACCATTCATCATTAGTAATACTTCATTATCGTATTACCGACCATTACTGTTGTTCTTTCTTATGCATTTAGTATTAGTTCATAATCTTTAATTGTTTGCAACATTCATAGAAACATTCATGAAAGTAATAAACACATAACATAAGATATGGTATCACAGAAAACTCCTGTTAGGAAGTAAAAACTATGGTGGGGATGGCACCCACAAAAATTTACTATCTGTAGAATGGAAGGGAGTCAGTAAAGGCTTAAAATTGATCACTTTTGATGATATACCCTATTAGGAGTATTAAAGTGGAGACCAGTTAAGATCTACTCCATTAAAGCTCTCATAAAAAGAATATCACCTTAAGTGACTGATTAATACCTTTCTCTGCTCGTCGGTATCCTGTGTTCTTGTTCTTGAAACTGATTTGATTCTTTTCTATCCTTCTACATGAAATATCTTGTTTGGTCTCTAGATGCTCTCTGTGGCTACAATATTCATCGAACAACAACATGTTCAAAATAGATTTAGCATCTATGTATACAAGTATTTGACCTATCTTAGAATCATGCATTACAATGTTAACTCTTAGATCCAAAGTTTACAACTTGACCTTGATCTTTAGTTTGCATGTTTTAAAATTAGTAAAACTAATTAAAACAATATTAAATACATTGATTCCTCCACACATAATGGATTTAAAACAAATCAAGAAGCTATAAATACAACTTCAATGATTTATCTGACATGAAAAGTTAGATCCACTTTTTGCAGGATGTAACTGATTGTCGGTTCATGGTCGTCGGGTTGAACTGAAAGTCTGTCGATGTTCCTTTGTTGAACTGATCATTGGGTTCCCTTCATCTATCAGGTTCCTCTCTTTTCTATTCCATTAGGTTGAATTGTTGTTACTCGTCAAGTTCCTTTAACCTTTTTGTCATCGGGTAACACTTTATAGTGTTTGTTGGGATGCTTTGAACTTGGTAGTATCGGGTAACCTTAGCGTCGGGTAGTGTTGTGCCTTGTCTATCACTGTAGTCTAAACTGATGGTGTAGAACATTGTTTTCCTTGTGTATACTAATGGAAAATATAATGCCTTCATCTGATTCATATGCCTAATTTTCTCATCGATCGAAGGATATTACTCTTTGGGGTGTCATCATTTCTCTAGATGCTATGAGGACAGATTTCATGGGTTTGCTTCCTATTGTATGGACGTGACAATTAACCACTATGAATGTAGGTATATGTTTTGATTTTCCCATGCTTGATGTTATCTCTCATCATGCTCTCTTAGAAGTAGATATCTTTGATTAGTCACTTATGCTTATCATCCCTGTGATACTGATGTTTGAACTTGTTCTCTTTTTAGGCACTACCCCGTAGTATGATGATGGTGGCAACAGTCCCAACCTATTTACCTGACCGATGTGTCTCATCCTATAGTTGGGACCATTATGAGGAGGCATCGACAGAGATAGAGAGGAGGGAGAGATGGAGGATGAGACAGAGGGATGGATGGAGGATGATGTGGTGGGAGGGTTGGAGGGAGGGATGGAGGTTGGGTTGGTAGTTGTGATGGAGACCAGGATGGTGGGAGGGATGGAGGATGAGGTAGAGATGATGGAGATGATCCTGGGCCTAGTGGTGCTAGTGGGAGGGTGGGGATGAGGGGTGGTCATGGAATTAGAAGGCAAGTTGGGATAGCTATCATTCTAGAGGAGGAGGAGGGTTCAGAGGAGGAGGCACCCTAATTGGTCAGGAGATTGCATCCTCACACAAGTGCTACTTTTTCAGAGAGAGATGAGGAGAGGATAGTTGCTAAGGATGTTGTGATTGAGGATGTGGACATTGAGGATGTGGGTATGAGCTTATCCACTAGGAGCAGCAGTACTGGTAGTAGTACGAGTGAAAGTGAGAGCAGTGAGGAGGGGTTGGGGGATAGGGATGAGGAGGGGTATATGGATTTTTTTATGGGTGGGATGGATGATGATCCCTCGGAGATGCATAGACTGACCCAATAGATATCCAATTTGTAGGCTAGGTTGGTTGCTTCTAATGCACGAGCTACTACTTTGGAGAGTAGGATTACATCAGTAGAGGCAAGGGATACTGTAGCTGAGGCTGGGGAGAGACAGGCTCGAGTAGATGTGAGGGCCTATCTGGACAATGTACAAGACCTATCATTGAGGGATTCCCATGACTAGCTTTGGAAATCAGGTTAGGAGGCCAAGAGAGAGATTGAGTACTGGTGCCAACATTATGAGGCGATTGTTCCTTTTGCACAGTGTGTACTAGGCTATACAGTGTCACAATAGTCTAGTAGGGATAAAAGATCTCAAAGCACTGGTATTGGAGCTCTTGGTCCACAACATAGGACTACACATGATATGCCACCCCCTCGTCCACCTGGCGGTGAGGGTGGGGTAGCTCATGTTGATATGCTTAGTGTTCATTTTGTATCATGTTGTACCATTTTTTAGTGATTTTCCATTGATATAATTTGATGTTGTAATGATGATTTGTATCTTGATATAATGATATTTATTGATATACATGTTGATCACCTTCTTTTTGTTTTGACTTGCGACTGGTCATTGTACTCAGATATTGAGATCTATATGAGATGCAACTTATGATTCTATATGATGTGGAGTTTTTTACTTACTACATGTATGGTTTCTACATGATGATGCTTATGATGAAATGTTTATGCAATGTGATTCTATATGCACTCTTAGATGTATGAATTAGTTTCCTATGATATTGTCATATGTATGCAGGATGGTGCTTTATGATATGCATGTTTATATAATGATATTTTATGGATGCAGTTGTTTATGAATACTATGTATGCTCATGGTTTTTTTTTCTTATGCAAATAAATTAATGAATGCAATCTATGATGCACAGAATATATGAGTAATGAATGTGTTAGTTAGAAGAAAGTTAGTGGGAAATTATCTCTGGAATTGATTGATAAATTTGGACTGGTAGAATAGGATGAGTGACCCAAGTCGCTGCCGTGTTTACCAATTTTTTTCATCATTGCACCTTTATTATGAAAATCGGAGAGCATCTAATGCACCCAGATATTTCTCATCTGGATATCGCTATGATCTCTTGATAATCGGAAGGAGTAGAGAGGTTGAATAGAAAGAGAACCAAATGCACCTAGATATTGACCATTTGGATACCGCTATGTTCCCTAATTTGAAAAGAAAGAGATCCAAATGCACCTAGATATTGACCATCTGGATATCGCTATGATATTTGAACAATCCCAAAAAATAAAAACCCAGATAGAAATCCAATGCACCTAGATACAGACCATCTGGATACTACTATGATCTCTTGATTTTGAAAAGAAAGAAAAAAAACCAAGATAAAAATCCAATGCACCCAGATACAGACCATTTGGATACCGCTATGATTCAATTGGTAGGAAGAAGTAGATAAAAGAGAAGGTTTGTCAAATTATTTCCCAGGGTTAAGCTCAGATCATGGAACTACATGAATGCTAGATAAGTGACAACACCTACCACATTTAGCCTAAACCACCATTGCCCTAGAATCGAAATGAAACATTCCAGAAACAAAAATCAAAGAGAATAAGGTCATGATCTATCATAGCTACTCTCCTCACTTGGTGGATCCTGGAGTAGTGTAAGAACATAACTGTGAAAGATAGACTGGCATTTGACTCATGACTTACCTAGTAAACATTTTATTGTTCCTCGATTCAGCTTGATTGGCTTGATTCTCTGATGCTTGATTGTGTCTGGTTTCAGTAATAGATGGCTCATATAAGACTGGTCTATTTGGTTTTGAGCATATCCATCATTGTGTAAGACAATTGATTTTTTTGATTGATTGATTGAATTTGATCATTGGATAGCTGAACAAGCTATTTCATATGGGCCCAATGTTGATTCACAAAGCTCATGGTTTTCACATTGATTGATTGGCTTGATTGCTAGTTTTCTTGTTGATACATTGGATAGCTGATAAAGCACTGTCATATAGTCCCAGTGCTGATTCACAAAGCTCATGATTTTGACATTGATTGATTGTCTTGATTTCCAGTTTGCTTTGTGATAACCGAGCTGGTTTATTGCTTTGAGATTTTGCAATTTTTGAAAAAAAAAAATTAGATTGATTTTTCCAGGACATTTTGATCTTTTTAGGATTTTAATGAGTTTTACAATTTTTAGGGATTTTTTTAGGACTTTTAGAATTACTCCCTAGTCTGGTGGACCAGTAAAAACCATGAATAAGTGTTGATGCTTAGAGGGGATTGTGCTTCTGAAAATAGCTTCGGTATCTAGTCTTGCATGCGGGGTGCTCAAGCTTTGATCTTTGTCATTGATGGTGAAGCTAAATTTGAAAACTTGGTGCTTGTTTGCCAAGTTTTCACCAAGGTACCTGCTTAATAGTGCCTATTTGTGAGGTTTTCACTAAGAGAGAGATTCTGTTTCTTTTTACTTTTTAATTTTTTTTGTTGTCGTCAAGGCGCTTGTTTTACAGGTTTTCACCAAGGTAACCTTTTGTATTTTATGATTAGTTTTGTATTTTCTGGAAATATAGATAAGTGCCTTATCCTTGAGTCCTCAAGTGTTGAAACTCTTGAGGTGCATGCTATTGATGTATCCTGGGAGCTGATCTCCTTCTGGTTTTTCCAGTTGGTATGCCCCACAATTGCAAGATGTGATAATGACATACGGTCCTAGCTAGTTGGCTCGAACTTTTTTGGTTTCACTCTCTCTACTTGGTTCTTTTGATTCTCCATAAGGATGAGGTCTCCTACCTCAAAGTTTCATGGTCTCACCTTCTTGTGATAGTTCCTTCTAAGGTGATTCTGATAGCCTTGTAAGTAGTTGAGTGCATTTTGTCTTCTTTCATCTAATAGTTCTAGTTCACTGAGCCTTGCTACTCTGTAGTCTTCATCTAAAATGAGGTTCTCCAATGATACTCTTAGGGATGGGATTTCTATTTCAAGGGGTAGGACCTCCTATGATCCATATACTAGTGAGAAAGGAGTGGCTCATTTAGGTGTTCTCATGCTAGTTCTATATGCACATAGTGCTAGAATAGGTTGTAAATGTCAATCTCACCCTGATTCACTGATTGTTTTATTTAAGATCTTCAGTATGGTTTTGTTTGTTGCTTCATCTTGACCATTCCCTTGGGGATAGTATAATGAAAAGAAACTTTGTTTGATGTGGAACTGTTCACAAAGATCTTCAAAATCCTTATTTTGGAAAGGTGTGTCGTGATCTGTTAGTATGGTTAATTAAGGAATTCCATACCGACAGATGATGTGTTGAGTATGAACATGGAGATATGCTTTCTAGTGATGTAGGTGAGAGGAATGGATTCCACCCATTTTTTGAAGTACTCTTTTGTTGTAATGATGTACTTATGTCCATTAGACGAGGTTGGTGTAATATTACCCATTAGGTCAAATCCCTATTTAGAAAATGGCCATGGTGAAGTGATGGGATTGAGTTCTTGGGCTGGTGTATGGATGAGATCTCCATGAATCTGACATTGTCTACACCTTTGTACATACTTGTTTGCATCTATCTCTAATGTGGTCTAGTAGTATCCCATTCAGATGATCTTCTTTGCTAAGCTATTGCCACCTATGTGGGTTCCACAAATTCCTTCATGTACCTCATACAAATCTCTCTGGGATTTTGTGGAAGTGAGACATCATAATATTGTTCCATCTAGACTTCTTCTATATAGAGTACTAGCGAGAAGGGTGTACCTAGAGGCTTGGAAGATGATGTAATTATTTTGGTTCCTAGAAAATTCAGGAGGTAGGACACTACTTTGTAGGTAACTGTACATGTCATGGTACCATGGGGTTTCAGGACCAACAAGGACACACTCTAATTCTATGATTGGTGTTTGATGTGCTGGTATCATGAGTTTCTCTACCAGAAACTAGAATCTAGTCTCGTTGCTTGGCATGTCGATCAAGGATGATATGGTAGCCATCACATCTGCTTCTTTGTTTTGAGCTCTTGGTACTTTCTCAAATATGATAAAATGGAATGAAGCACGTAACCTGTCCAGCTGCTGTCTATATGGGATTAGCTTCTCATCTTTTGTCATATAGTCATTGTTTAGTTGGCTGATGACTAACTATGAATCACCATAGAATTTGAGGTTCTTTATTCTCCATTGTATATTTTTCTTTACTCTGATGATTAGAGATTCATACTTGCTATATTGTTTGTGCAAGGAAAGTTGAGTTGGAAATATTTAGGGATTGTATCATTATTTAGGGTAATGAGTACTATCCTTGCTCCTGCACCATGGTTCATGCATGATCCATCAAACTATAGTTGCCAAAGCTCTATGGCCGATTGTACTATAAGAATAGACTCATTTGGAAAGTCAGATATTATAGGTTGATGATCCTCTATGGGTTCCTTTTCTAGTTGATCTGCAATGACTTGCCCTTTGATAGCTTTTGTGTCCTTGTATTCTAGATCGAATTCTCTTAGGATCATCACCCATTTAGCAATCTATCCTATTAGTGCTTCTTTTCTCAGTAAATACTTCAAGGGATAAATGTGTACTATTAGCCTAGTTTTGTGGCTCAACATGTAATGTCTTAGCTTTTGGGAAGCAAAGAATACCACAAGGAACAATTTTTCAATTGGTGAATAGTTGAGCTCATTTCCTACCAAAGTTTCGTAGAGATAGTAGACAACTCTCTCCTTGCCTTGGTCATCATGTTGTGCTAAGAGTACTCCTAATGCTGACTCAGTTGCTGATATGTATAGAAGTAGTGACCTACCTTGAATGGGTGCCACCAATATGGGAGAATTTAGTAGATAATCCTTGAATATTTGGAATGCTTGCTCACATTTTTCTATCTACATGAATGTCACATCCTTGTGTAGTAGATGTTGGAATCGATGGCACTTGTCTACTAATTGGGCTATGAAGCACCTGATGGATTGAAGCTTTCCTTGTAAACCCCTTAGTTTCCTTAGATTAGTCAGTGGTGGCATGTCCAGTATTGCTTTGGATTTTTCTAGGTCTACCTCTATGCCTTGATGTGACACAATGAATCCCAAAAGATTTCCTGCGGTGATGCCCAATGCACACTTTTTTGGATTTAGTCAGACTTTGTATTCTTGCATTCTATCAAATATGGGTCCCAACACTTGTAGATGATCTTTTCTGAGCATTGACCTGGAAAGTATGTCATCAACATAGTATTCCATCATTTTGTGAATGAGATCATGAAAGATTGTTGTCATAGTCCTTTGATATGTTTCTCCCACATTTTAAATACCAAATGGCATGACATTACAACAGTAAGTTCCCAAGGCACATCTAAATGTAGTTTTGTGTTGGTCTTCTAGTGCAATCCTTATTTGGTTATATCTTGAGAAGATATCCATGAGTGACAGCATCTGATGTCCTATTATGAGATCTACTATCATGTCAATATTCAGTAAAGGAAAGTCATCCTTGGGAAAAGATTTGTTTAGATCCCTAAAATATGTGCAAATGAAAATCTGACCACTATGGTTGGTTACTGGCACCATATTATATATCCAATCTATGTATGGGATTGGTCATATGAATCCAACATCGAGGATCTTCTTCAACTCTTCTTTGACAAGTAATGCTACAAGTGGATGCATCTTTCACAAATTTTTCTTTACAGGTCTAACATTTGGTAGCAATGGTAAGTGATGCAACACAAGTGCCAGATCTAGGCCTAGCATGTCTGAGTAGGGCCATGCAAAGTTGATTTTCCTTTCTTTGAAGAAGCTAATGAACTGCTCTCGTTCCTCTGGAGTGAGTGATTTTTCCAAGTAGATATTCTTTGGGTTATTTTCATCACCTAGGTTGACTTCTTCTATTTCCTCTGCTAGTAATGCTGAATTTTCCTCTATCAAGGGGATGAGATCCTTCTTTCTATCCTCTAATGCCTCATTGAGGTTTTCACTAGAAGATACATCTTTTGTTGTTGTTTTTTGTCTTTTTTGTGTTAGTAAGCGCCTTACGGTTTTCACTTACTAATGATTCTTTTTTTTTTTTTGACTAGAAAGAGGAGCTTCCTCCCTGAAATATGCTGATCTATCTAGGCCAAAAGAGAAACCTAACTTGTGGTCTCCTGATGGCATTCCTTGTCTGAGTCCTGATAGGCCATTTTAATGGCATCCTTTAGATACCTTAGAAGAACTTTGCTAGGTCCTTTCTTATGTTTTCTTTTATTACTCCAAAACTTAATGCTCTAAAACTGTTATTATGTGGTAGTCAACAACTGAACCTATGCCATGGATATATGCTACTTTTATATACTTTATCTGGATGAATATTCCATGTTTATTGCTATGAAATTATGATCATGTTTTATGAATGAATTGACTATTTGAGAAATAGATAATGCATATGTACTTTGAATGATTTTCATGAATGCTTTATCCTAATAGTGTTAATGCAGCACATTGAAGTAGCAACCATCATCTTGTTTAGGTGAGAATGTCTATGTGCTGGATGCTTGACTCGGTCCTCCAATAGATGTGCACAGATGAAAAATCAGTGTAGCAACGGTGGAAGGTTTCTGGTTAATCTAGGTATAGACGGTTGAGCAAAGACTTGGCAAGTGCAATAATTTCCTTGATGAAATCTAGGAGAGAGTGGGATGTTAGATCTATTGTCTATGTAGTTCTTTCCTCTATTATGGACCGATTCTATTTCTTGTTTTCTAGTTTTCCTTTCTGTTAGCTGGTTGTAATAAAAGCTCTGCCTTTTCTTATGACATGTGGAGTTTAGCAGTTATATGTTTTTCCCTTTAAATAAATCCCTACTCCTACATGAGAAGGAGGGAAGTAGTAGTATTATTATGATAGTTGAAATATAGTTCAATCCTATTTTTTTACTGTTGTTGAGAATTCTTGTACTCTGTTATTCAATTTAATGAGCAAATGAAGTTTTGAGGTTAATTCTGTGTAATTGAGTGTTCTGGGTACTCACCTAAGGGGGCCTACTTGGTGAGGGATCCATAGATAGATTCATTCTAGTTTAGCTCACTTTCCTGCATTTCTATTATTTCAGTTCCTATACTAAACAACTCCTACAACCAAAGCCACAGGACAGCTACCGCTTCCTGCGGCCGAGTGGCAAAGTGACTAAGGCATTATAGTTATTTGTGTGCACTCTTCCATCTTGCTAGCAGCATTCATTTCCATCATTTAGTTTCAAGCATCTACTTTCACAACAATAGTTTATCTTTCCTTTGAGTATTCATTTCATGCAACAATAGTATAGTTTCCTTTCGAAAGCATTTATTTCTTGTACCCACAGAGTAGTTCCTTTCTAGCATTTATTTCCTACAGCAATTATAAAATGATTGGTTGAGAAAGTGCTTGGTGCATATACTTTTCTAGCCCATTTCAAGTAACACATCCCTAGTTTTGACATATTAAATGAGGTTCTTATAAAGTGGATGAAGTTCTTACTTGGATGTCCAATCCTTGAGTTAAAGGATTATGCCTAGTTTCTGAGCCTTCATAACAAGCGATCATTTTTTGCACTGTTTCCAAGGACGGTGCCAAGCCTAGTTCTTATTCAACCATTCCTAATATTTGCTTTCATTCCTTGTTGTAAATAGATTAAGCCTTATTTTGACAAAGAAAACCGCTATTCACATCATTCCATACTACCTGCATACATAATAGACGAAGAGATGCCTGAGGAAGGTACTTGCCAAATCTATCCCACAACCTATTTGAGGAAGAAAACTAGTTTGTTGATGCTATTTTTGAGCTCCCTGAAGCCCCTTCATCATCCTCATCTTCTGAGGGTGACTTTTATGGGTTCTTCTAGGAACAACTAGAAGCCAATCTATTTGCTGAACCCTTTTCCAATCTAGAACTCCAAAATCCTTGAGAAGAAAATCTTTGGCAGTTAGTCATCTACCAACCTCAGAACCCACCTCAAAATCCACCTTAGCAACAATGAAGGATGGACAATCCTACTACATTTCCTTTCCCCATCTCGGATCAGTGAGATAATAACATCCTCAAAAATATTCCCTCTTCTGCTCTTCCAAAATTTTATTACCTTGTCACAGAGGACCCAGATACCTTTCTCTTTGAGTTTGATATCCTTTTTAGGAGCTATGACTACACCACTGATGCGCATAGGCTTAAGCTCTTTCCTGCAACACTTAAAGAATTTGCATTGTGATGGTTCATGGGCTTAGGACAGGATTTGTCCATAATTGGGATGAAATGAAGGATGATTTCTTGCTGAAATATAAGAAGTACTATCAAGGGAATGATATGCAAGGGGATGACATCTTTAAGATGTCACAAAAGGAGGATGAGAGTCTTGAGGATTATCTCTCAAGGTTCATGTTCAGTTTGTAGAAGAATACTCAGCACAAGCTCAATGAAGAATCTTAGAAGTTTCTCTTTTTGTGAGGCATTCATGACGGATGCACAAAGGCACTAGACCTAATGGTCAGAGGAGATATCACCTAGGCATCATGGGATGATATTTGAAAGATCTGCCTTAAATACTCAAGAGCTGCAATTAAGAAAAGAAGAGGATATAGGTCCACTCTGGGGAAGTCCAATGGTGTTGGTGCTTCACAGACAAAGATAACCCATCTCTTGTCCAATTTTAAGAAAGATATCATTAACAACATGGCCACCTAGCTGGACACCATGCAGGCTAAAAAGAAACATGAGGAAGTAGAGGCCATGCTAGCAGAATTCTATCCACATTGTAGACAGAAGAAGAGAGGCTGCAGATTCAAAGTGGTTGCTAACATGGAGACTACACAAATGTCGACTAATAAAAAACTAGTTGAACCAGAGGATGATCAATTGTTCTTCATCACTCAACAATGACCATGGGTACATAGACAAGATATGCCTCAGGCTCCTCTTTCATTTAGTGGTCCTTTTTATAATAATCAATGGAAACCCCACATGAATTACCAAAATCCTCCCTGGAATAATTCCTAGAATCAGTGGCAGAATTACCCCAATCCATAGTGGCAAAAAGCTCAAGGAGGTTGGCAATAGCCTCAAGGCATGTGGAATCCACCACAAGAATTGGTAGCAAAACCCATAGTGGTGAGGCAGCCAGCAATGGCCAAATCAACCACAAGGATTTTTTCCACCACCTATGCAGCCTCCACAACAATAATCTCTATTGCCACCTTCTGTATCTACTAATCTTCCTCCTAAGCCTACTCAAGTACCTACATAGCCACAACCAAACCCCAACAATCAACCTCCTCCACCATAGTAAAATGTGTTTGCTACAGACCAGTCGCAGTATCCCATGTAATACCTTGTGTATGCAATCAACCTCGATGATATTCATCTCTAGTCTGGTACCACTCTGCCTACACCTGAGCCTCCTGTAATTATTGAAATGCCTCTTGAGGAGCCCAATCAACCTAAAAATTTGTCTAATATAGTATCCCCTGCATCACCAGCTAAGTCCAATCAGCCTGTCATTCCTCCTTTCCCACAAAGATTGCAGTAGAGCAATCCGAAGACCATCGATGAAGCAAGTTTCAATATCCTATACCAACTAAAGAATGTCAACATCCAAATTCCCCTTTTCCAAGCAATAAAAGATGTTCCCACATATGGAAAATCCATCAAGGAAGCTTTCTTTAAAAATCATGGCCACAAGAAGAAGGATCCCCAAACTGTCCATGTCCTAGGCAAACTGGCGGACATCATGTTAGGGAAGCTTACCATCCCAAAATATTCTGACCTTGGCATCCCTATTGTCGAGGTCATTATTAATGGGACTGCTATAAACAAATTCCTTGATTGATCTTGGAGCCACCATTAATGTCATGACCAAGGAAATTACGCAACACCTTGGTATCACCAACCTCCACAATACACCTACTATCCCGTAGCTCGCAGACAGTTTGACTGTAAAGCTTGATGGAGTGGTGGAAGACATTGTAGTTGACCTTGAGTCTTGGTCCTACCCTGCATATTTCATGATCCTCTCACCAAAAGATACCCTAGGAGGCTATCCAATTATCTTGGGACATCCTTGACTGGATACTGTTGATGCCTACATCGGTTGTCGGTCAGGAGATATGACCATTTCTGATGGCCAACACACCAAAACTTTGGCCTTGTATCCTCCTGCTCAACCTCAGATGGAATTAGCCTCTCCCATATGGCCAAATGTAGTAGATGAAGCTGAAATTATTAATCCAGTCTCCCAATTGATGATGTTAACAAGGGATCCCTTCCTACAGCTTTAGGAGGAAGATAAAATAATCACCAACATCCTGCATAACCAGTATGGATAAAACTTGGACCCTTTGGATAGTTCCTTCCAAAACTACTCCCTGCAACCGTTGTACTCTTATTACCAAATATCCTCCCCTATATCCAACCAGATCTATTGCCGAATGCTTCCCTATGAGATCCAATTACCCTCATTAACCGATGCATCTATGGTCGATCTCACTAAGCAACTGGAAGTTTCCCCTGAACGCTGCTTGAACATTAATAGAAAACTTTCTCCTCAGCAACAAACATCATTGACCAAGCTACTGAAGAGCCATGCTACAAATTTTGTCTGGGATTACGCTGATATGAAAGGTCTAGACCCAAATTTATGCACTCATAGGATTTCCCTAAAGGAGGATAAACCCCCAATAAGGAAATTTCAAAGACGTGCCAACCCTGCCCTTCGTGAGATAGTCAAAGCTGAACTCCATAAACTCCTTAAAACTGGTTTCATATATCCTATATCAGACAGTGAGTGGGTTTCCCCACTAGTCATAGTTCCTCAGAAAGGTGGCAAGTGGAGAGTGTGTGTGGACTATAGAGAGCTTAACAATGACACTAAAAAGGACCATTTCCCTCTTTCATTCATTGACCAGGTTCTAGATTCTCTAGCAGGAAAGAAATAATTTTCTTTCTTGGATGGGTACAGTGGATACAATCAAATCTTGATTCTTCCTGAGGATCAGGAAAAGAACACATTCACCTACCCATGGGGGACTTTTTCTTATTCATTTTTTCCATTTGGCCTCTGCAATGCTCTTGCTACTTTTCAGTGAGCGGTTATCAATATTTTTGCTGATATTTCCCATGACTGTATGGAGATCTACATGGATGACTTTACAACTTATGGGGAAAATTATGAGGAAGCGTTGGAAAATTTGGAAAATTTCCTCACCAGATTCAAAGAACACAACCTGTATTTGAACAACGAGAAGTTTTTTATGAAATGCAGGAAGGAGTAGTGCTTGGTCACTACATTTCTGCTCTTGGAATTCAGGTAGACTCGGCCAAAATTGAAGTCATTGTGAATCTGCCTACCCCAGCCAAACAAAAGGATGTCAAAAGCTTTTTTGGTCATGCTGGGTATTACAGAAGATTCATAAAGGACTTCAGCAAGATGGCCAGCCCTATGTATTCACTACTCACTAAAGATGTTGACTTTATCTGGACATTAGACTGTGATGAAGCTTTCCTGCAGCTGAAGTATGTACTCACTCAAGCACCTATCCTTTGAGGTCCTAATTGGGCACTCCCATTCCACATACATATGAATGTCTTTGATCATTTCATTGGAGCAGTTCTTGGATAGAAGGAAGGTGCACTAGAACACGCTATTTATTTTATTAGAAAAAAATTGCAAGGAGCTGAGTTGAACTACACAGTTACCAAAAAGTAACTATTGGCTGTTATCTATGCTATGAACAAATTCTGCCACTATGTCACTAGTTACCAAATCATTGTGCATACAAACCATGTAGCTATTAAGTACTTAGCTAACAAACCTGCCATAATAGGAAGGTTAGCTAGATGGTTGTTGTTGCTACAAGAGTTTGATATTACCATCATAGATAAGCCAGGCAGATCAAATGTGGTGGCCAATTTTCTCTCACGCCTGCAGAATGCTGATGAGCCTATGGCAATTGATGATAGTTTCCCTGATGACCACCTATTCTCCATTACAGAAAAAGAACGCTAGTATGTTGATATTTATAACTATCTAGTTTCAAAAAAGGTACCTCCACACTTCTCTCCAAAGGAAAAGCGGTTACTAACAAATAAAAATTTCAACTTTTCATGGATTGTTGATTATTTATTCTATACTGGCCCTGACCAAGTATTGAGAAGATGCATTTGAGAGGATGAAACTTTTGACATCCTTCGGGCTTGTCATGATGAACCCTGTGGAGGAAATTTTGATTCCAAAAGGACAGCCATGAAGGTACTTAATACTGGTTACTACTGGCCATCCCTCTACAAGGATTCAACCAATTACACTAGGAAGTGTGATCGATGTTAGAGGATGGGGCGGCCTACTAAATCTGCTAAAATGCCACTCTTTCCTTACATCGTAGTGACTCCATCTGATAAATGGGGAATCCATTTTCTCAAACCCATCAATCCTGCATCTGATGATAATTCATACATACTTATATGTACTGATTATGTAACCAAGTGGGTGGAGGTTCGAGCCATGAAGCATGCCAGGGATAACAGAGTTGCACAGTTTCTGTATGAGGAGATAGTCACGTGCTATGGTGTACCCCATGAGTTAGTCATTGATCAAGAAGCTTAATTTACCTCTAAATTGATTACTGCTCGGATGAAGGAGTATAATATTTTCCACCCAAAATCAACCCCCTATCACCCACAGGTGACTGGTCAGGCATAAATCACTAATAGGGAGATAGATCTATCCTCATGAAGATAGTTTAGTTGCACAAGAAAGATTGGAGTAGTCACCTCCAAGAAGCAGTATGGGCCTACCAAAATACATGGAAAATCACAATAGGGTTTACCCCTTTTGAGTTGGTATATGAAAAAATAGTTGTGATGTTGATTGAGTTTGAACATAATACTTTACGAATGACATTGCAGCTAAACATTGATCTTACCGAGGCACAACACGACAGGATCCTACAACTTAACTAGCTGGATGAGATAAGGAAGGCCACCCTGTAGCACACAGAATCTATTCAAACACAGTGAAAAAAGTGGCATGATTCTCACATCCTTTCTAAACAGTTTGCTCCTGACGATTGGGCTCTTTTGTATGACTCAAGATTCCAAGAAAACTAAGGTAAGCTTGCAACACATTGGCTTGGCCCTTATGAGATTATTCATGTTTATTATAATGGAGCAGTTCATCTATCCACTATCGACCCTGTACATTTCAAGTTATTGGTGAATAGTCATAGGCTTCACCTATACCATAAACTACAGACAAAGGCCGATTTCCTATGGCAGTTTGAGATTTCTCCTGCAACCGATGAACCTCCTGTAGCCACAGAACCTCCTACACCCAAAGAACCTCCTCCTCCTATTGAATAATTTCTTGTAGATGAAGGACATCCTACAGCTGAAGAACCTCCTCCAAATGAAGACTTTCCTACAGCCGAAGGACCTCTTCCTACTGAGGGCATTCCTGTAGCCAACCAGAGTAATTATTTTCTTTGGTCATCTTTTTGAAAATTTTCCGCATGCAACCATAATAAATTTTTTTTTTCCCACAAAAATCTCTTTTCCATAATAAAAATGTCATCCCATCCGCTTTTTCATCACCTTTTTCTGCCATCAACTCATTCACGTCACCTCATTATTGTGCCAGCTCAAATTTTTCCTCTGCCTACATCATCAAATCTTTTCAGATTTGGGCATTTAATGGTATAATATTCCAAGGTGCACATTATTTTATTGCCTCAAATTTTACTTCATTTAATATGATTATGACACATTGTAATTAATATAGTGATTCATCCATGATCTTGCCGTACTTTTCCATGCAAGTGAGGACACTTGTCACCTTTTTCGTAGGGGCAGTAAATAATGTTTTGTGCGTAGTAAATGAAATATCCCATTAGCTCAAAATTTATGTCATTTCTAAATCAGCTGTCATAATTTCCAATCTTTGTCATTACTATTTTTCTACCAGAATTGTACTGAGTCGTCATATCAAAAATTATGATTTGACAACCCCTGCGTGTAAACTGTCGAAACCAGCCTTATTTTTTACTCAAAATTTTATCTTAGCTTCACATCATTATTTCAAAATTTGATGTTATTTCTTGTCTACCCAGAAACACTAGAAAGTTTTCATTCCAATTCTGGGCACATCGGAGACATTGTCAGCAAAAATAAAATAGAGAGTATCAATGGAGTAAGGAGATTTTTGAGTTTTTTAGACATTGTTGGAACTTAAAGCAGTAGAATGGGTGGTTCTCCCATACGGCATGAACTAGAAAACCACCTGGTATTGTTACAAGGCCAAGACAACATTCAGGTTTTTAACAGAGTAGGGTGGCTCACCTATTTTGTTAGGTTAAATGGGTATGACGAGGATACAACACTTGAATTTTTGAGAATGTACATCAATGGAGTTGCATATGTTAAGGGGTTGCGAATTGAAGCTTCAGAAGAACAAATTACTGAGGTCTCTAGAATTCCATCTATAGGAGAAGCATTTCCACACGGGCATGATGCACGAACAACTAGAGTGGAATTTTCGTTGCTAGTAGACACCCCAATGGATTACAGTAAATAGGGTGTAAAGCGGACATCTCTTCTAGGGGAATATCCTCAGTTGGTCATTCATGTCATAAGGTACATTACCTATGAGAGCCATTTTTCCTTCTTGCATGTAGTACACTTTAAATTGTTGAGCCATTTACGACATAACCATTTATTAAATGTTCCAAATTATCTTTATGCCCTTTTGAATTTAAGTGTTGAAGAGGTACGAAAGGGGCAGCAGAACACAGTGACCCACCATGGTTTAATCAAACTGTTAGTGGAAAGGTCACTGAGGGATGTCTCTCCCATGTCCTGAGATAGATTTATTGTGGCACCTCATGTTCAATTTCATGGAGAGGGGCCACGGCCCGAGATTCAAGAAGAACAGAGAAATAACCCTGATGAGGAAGAAGAATTGGTTGAGCAAGATGAGCCTTTGAGGAATCATTCTCCTTCAGGAGTTAATGTGAATAATGTGCTCCCATAGTTTCTCAGAAAAAGATAAAAAGGGAAAGGGAAAAGCAAAAATGGCAGAATATATGAGTCAGGATATTCCTATTTCTATTATTTCTCCTATAGCCACACCTACCAAGAAAAGAAAACTTTCACAGAAGCAACCTGTAGCCTCTACTAATACCCCATTGCGCAGAAGTGTTCATTTGAACACTACACAACCAGATAGTAAGGATTCCCCTATAACAATTGACAATTCTCATGTCTCCTCTGAGGTGCCCTTACAAGAACAACTGCAAACAGGTAGTCCTATTGCAGAATGCCAGGGTATGATGGAAAAGGACCCTGCTACCGCTGAGGTGATTCCAGAAGCAGAGTGTGTAATACTAGAAGCATCCAATCCTAAAAGAGTTGGAAGAGAATCTTCTATAACACCCCAAAATTGGCACCTTACAACTTGTTGGTACTCAAAATACAGTTTTGAGATACCATGTAAAACGCTTGCTAAAGTGCTCCTTTTGGTCCAAAGTGCACATGTGAAAAGGGTGTTTCTGGGTCCTCAAGTGAGTGGAGAATATTT
>MU228010.1:692675-750771 GCA_018584345.1 Thuja plicata | reverse complement strand
TAATTTAATTCTAAAAGTCCTAAGTACTTTTAAATTAAATTAATTCCACCCCCTTTAGCTAATACACATCAAAAGGAATTAAAAGAATTATTTTCTTATTTGAGTGAATTATCCTCAAAAGGAATTCCATATGAAAATCCACTCATGTGGCAATAATTCATTCTTTTAATTGAATAATTCCTTCAAAATTGTCTCACCTTCCTCCATGGAGATGAAGAGTCAGTTGTTTCTTTTCAAGAAACTCTTCATCCTCTTTCCAGGATTTTCTATATTATGGACCTCATTTTCTTCATTTGGGAGGAGCAATTTGAGAGCATCTAAACTATAGTTAATTTTTGTCTTGATTTCCTCACTTTTCAAGCTTTATTGCATATTTAGCTTAGTGTCATTTAGATTAATAACATGTTGCATCTTAATGTAGTTTTGTTTACATATCTAATAGCTTAATTTTATCATCTTTTCAAGCTTTCTAGATTAAAATATGCATTTCAATTCTTTAATTATAATGGCATTTCTCATATAGAATAGTTTCCATTTCAATCTCTATCACACTTTAAAATCCTCCATTTTAGAAATGGTCATGGTTGTTGGCTCTTGTTCTGAGAGTAAATTTGACACCCCAGCTAAATAGGAGGCAACATGTCGATTCAATCAAATTTGTGAAATGGAAAATTCATGTTCATCTTTGCAAATTCGATGATTGAACAACGACTATGTTGGGTTTGTGCCTAATTTAAGAGGTCACATTTAGACACACACATTTTGGTGCCCATTGTGGAGCAGGAAAAAATGATTTCTAACCTCACTCTTGAAATTTTCTAACAGAAATTTGAACTCTGCCATGCGTTCGTACATCACTAGTACAGAATTTTGCATAAAAATTTCAGATCAAGCCACATGAAGTTTTTCTCCCAGTAGCATTCTCTCACATGAGGAAACACTCTCTTGCACAGGTCCCCGCACTTTCTTGCACAAAATTTTACAAACAGTCATAAATTTTTAGATTCTACAATTTACTATTATCATTTTTTGACATTTACTTTCTGTTGATTGATTTCATGTTTCTGATTTCTACTACAGCATAACAGTGGTATGCAGATCACTTTTCAAAGATCATGAAAACTTGCTAACGGTTTTCTTGCAGGACAATTGTCAAAGACATATTAAAAATGTTGTGCTTGTTTACTGTTTGTCATTCACATATTTTAAATAGGGCTTTGTTAAAATTTCTTAGGGGTCTCGATAGCAAAGTAGGGGAATAGGCTCTTCATTACATGGAAGTGATGCCCATGGATGAAACTAAGACCCATATGTAGCTAGAATGACAGATACCTAGGGAAGCAGAGCAAGGTAGTGGATCTTTAACACATCTACTTTTTAGGGGATTATGCTCTTCTCTCTTTGAGAGAATCATAAACCCAAAGGCTTGTGGATTTGGTGGAGTGAAGCTAGCTAGGTGATGAATATGTCTTTTGTGTTGGGGTAAGGTGAAGAGGTAGAGAAGTAGGCTCTTCTCTCTTTGTGAGAATCAGAAAACTAGACCCTTGAATCCAAGCCAAGTTTGTGTCACCTTTAGAGGGCCTTCCAGAAGTTGAACCTCCGAGAATGACCCAAGTGGGTACACACCTATTGCTAGTGATTCCACCTCACTATAATAAAGTTTTTTTTGTTGAGTCCAAAGACTCTAAAGCCATGGTAACTTCTTTCTCATGATTCTAACTATCATCTTTAGAAAGCTTTGTTTGTTTTACTAAGCGGCGCCGCTCCCAGCCTTGCTTGCAAGGGTGTATGAATTTCAAGTGTTGGTGTGGCTACAAGGCCCCAGCTCTGTATCAGACGCACCGAAGGTTATTGTGAATGGAAGCCCACTAAAAACTCTCTTAGTTAGATGCCTACCCGGATCACCTCCGAAAGAAGACATAATCTGTGCGCAGGGAGGGGGAAGAATCTCTCCCCTAGATTCTCGACATAGATATACACTTGGATGCTTGAAGTGGTATATGATGCTGGCCCCTACTTTAAGGGTAACCTTCAAAAATATATACTTATTCCTTGGAAACACCAAAAACATGGGTGCCCTCTCGAGGGTGACACTACTGTGTGAGGTGCACGCATACACATAAGATAGTGGGGCATGGATTTTGTCTCCTCCACCTTTTTTTTGTAGGGATAAATAAGTGTTTGTTTCGAGTCTTAAACTGTCCAATCATGATCAAACAAAGACTCCCATGATTCTGCCAAGTTGCTTTGTCCTTGGTAGAACTGTTTACGACTATTTCTTTTGTCACTATTGCTTGATTGAAACTTTGTGCTTGTTAACGAGTGCTTATCACCTTCAAAATGAGATTGATGATCTGTATTATCATAAAAGTGCCCTGAATCTAGAAATTCTATCAGAGAACAGTCCTGACTGTGTCTCAAAATCTAGTTTTTGTCTCAAAAACTGAGTCTGTTCATCGAAACCTGGAGTTTTCTCATGTGAGATTTCAAAAACTGAGCACTTCCTCATGCGAGCTTGCATTTCCTCACGTGCAGTTGAGCACTTCCTCGTGTGAAACATCACTTTCTCATGTGAATCTGTACCTTGGTGTCCTAAAACAACAAGTTATTTCCCGTTGACTGGTGAGTTTTTTGCCTGTTCTAAATTTTGTCTGGGATCTGATTGCCTATTTCCTTGTTGTCTGTAGTCTGAAACTGATTGTCTCAAGTTGCGAACTAACTGATCCTTACTCAAACTCATTTTTTCTCTTTGTTCTCTATCATACCTCTCTATGCTTTTGTACCTTGCGACATGATAGTCACATCTCAGTTGTTCTAGCCATACTCTTGATGATTCATGTTGAGTGCATCTCACATCTTGGCTTTTC
This sequence comes from Thuja plicata, assembly GCA_018584345.1. Classification (NCBI taxonomy): domain Eukaryota; kingdom Viridiplantae; phylum Streptophyta; class Pinopsida; order Cupressales; family Cupressaceae; genus Thuja; species Thuja plicata. The sequence goes on along the minus strand of MU228010.1, from coordinate 747,904 downwards.
TAGCATATTACCTCCTTTTCATTATTTGAAGAGACATATTTCTGAGTTGGATCCTAAGTTTTCTCTCATTTCATCTTTGTCTATGCCTATTACGACTAGAAGCAGCAATATATTTCCCATTCGTGGCTCTGGAATTGGTAGAACTAAACCTCGTAATCAAGGAAAAGGTCATTCTGAACCTATTATTCAATCTGATAGTCAAGAGGGATCCTCATATTCGTCCTCCCCATTCAGTATAGATCTGAGTCTGAATTAGAAACCAGTGTTCCAGCTGTGCTCTAATCCTTTGTTTCAAGATCAACACAATCCATTTCTTTCAGATCAACAAAGCTTGAGAAAGTCACCTGTTTGGGTTGACCCTATTAATGATCCTTGCTGCCTTAGTGATCCTTTTGAACATATCAATCCTTTTGATCCTATCAACCCCTTTGATCTGCCAAGAGTTACATTGACCATGAGTTCTCAATTTGATACTCACACTCATACTGAAGTGGTGCACATGACACAATCTCACATTAACAACATGGCAACTCCTTTTGATTACTTACAAGGTCAATATAGCGGGGTCAATGACCAATCTCAAAATGATCAGAGTCAACAAGAAGAGCAACATCACCATCATCCTCCTCCATATGACTAGGGTCAAGATCAGAGTCAAAGCATTTATGAGATTCTTGGTAATGATGATGAGCCAATAACTCAAAATGACATAGATGCTACAAAATCTAATAAAGCTCTCATCAAGATGATGGAAATACTCCTTGCAGAAGATAAAGAGAAATATTTTCTAGGTTTGGAAAAACAAGGAGTTAAGCTACCCCCAAACTTCCAAGTGGAAACACTTGTGGCTAAAGAAGAAGAGACTGAGACCGCCAAATTGCATAAGGTAATTCAAGATATGCAAAATAAAATTAGCCAACTTATGAAGGATAAGGACAAACCTGCACAATAATTCACGATGGATAGCATCTGTCCTTTTCCTTTTGATAGGAGTCTTCATATGCCACCTTTTCCCAAAGGTGTGGAACTCCCTACGTATGATAAGTATCTGGGTATCACTGATCCTCAGGATCATTTGAGAGAATTTGTGGCCCTATCTATGGAGTTCATTCATGATCAAACCTATTTTATGTGTCTCTTTCCCCAAAGTTTGGGTGGACCTGCCATGGAGTGGTTTTCTCGACTACCCACCAGCATCAAGACTTTTGATGAGATTGCCAATCTCTTTATACAACATTATTCTCACAACATACAACATCCCATCAACATCAGGGACCTTTTCAATCTCAAGCAAAGACAAGGGGAGCCATTTCTAACATTTCTCTAGAGATGGAGACAACTTTGCACAAAGTATCCTTGCAAAATACCCAACTCTGAGAAACTCAATATCTTCTTGGACAATGTCACTCCTGATTTTGGGTATTAGGTACAACTTCAAGGTCCCCTTAATTTTGATAGCATGATTAAGAAATCTATGAGGATAGAGGCATTTATGGTTAAGAAAGGTGAATTGTCTTTGTATAAAGACAACAAACAAGGTTCCTCCTCTTCCAATAAAGATAAAGGGAAGTTTGTCAACAAAAATAGGGATGTTGTGAATGATGGAGTGGTTGATAATGTGACCCCAGCTCCTTCAAAACTGGTCTTCAATCTTACTTCTGGTATACAAGTGACCAAAGCTATTGAAAACGCTACAAAAAATACTCAACCACCTTCTAGATTCTCTGGCAACAAACCTTGGGCCCCTCGACCCAAGTGTGAATTTACTTCCTTGGGAGAACCGCTTGACATGGTTTTCAAGACTTTGGTACAAAATTAGATTCTTTCTCCTTTGGAAAAACATCTATATGATCTGCAACCATGACCCCATTGGTGGAATGACAACACGTACTAAGCCTATCACCAAAACAAGGGTCATAAGACTGCTACTTGTCTTCAGTTGCGTCATAAGGTCCAAGATCTGACTGATAATGAGGTTATTGGTGTGGAAAATCATAATAAAAATTTAGATCACTAGGAATTTAAAGATCCCTTTCCTCATCATGAGAAAGGCGAGTCTTCCAATGCTAAGAACAATAATGCCAAGGTTAACTACGCACATGCCACTTATGACAATGTCATCAACATGATTGAACCTATGGAAGTGGAGTATTGTAATGTGATTACAACCAAGGGGAATGGGGATGCTCCTAAGCCTAAGACCCCATTTTTCTTGAGAGGCCCTGGGTCTTGCTCATATAAATCTGAAACATCTCAGGATTACGCAAGTGTTGTTACTAGATCCTGCGCTAAGATCACTATCAAGGGTCCTGACCCTCCTACTACTACATCCACACCAAAACAAACCATAGATAAAGTAGTTGTTGGCTCCACAAAAAAGACCACAAAAGTGGTCCCCACACCTCCTACTACTAGTTATAGCATTCTAGACCAGGTGCAAAGAACCAATGCTCAAATAACCATCTTTGAGCTATTGAAAATCTCGCCTGCTCACAGGAAAATTTTGGATAAAGCCCTCGCAAAGCCTAATGTCCCCATAGACATCAATCTAGATCACTTTCAATCCATGGTGGGTCACTTGACTTCACCACACTATTTTTCCTTCTCAGAAGAAGATGATCACTCAATTAGTCACCCACATAACGCTCCTTTGCATATAGAGGTCATGATTGGCAAACAACTAGTCTGCCGCGTCCTTATTGATAATGGTACTGGTCTCAATATTTGCTCTGCTCACTTTCTCGCTCATCTAGGTTATGATGAAGATCGCATAGATTCTTGCAAGAGAATTACTATCAAGGTCTATGATGAAGAAGAAATAAAGTCTAATGGTTTAGTTGTGCTACCCATTCAGGTTGGACCGGTTGAAAGAGATGTCACATGTCAGGTGTTGGACCTTCCCCTTGCTTATAACATCCTACTGGGAAGACCATGGATCCATGAAATGCAAGTAGTTTCCTCTAAATATCATCAGTGCATTAAGTTTCCTTTCCAAGGTGTAGAGGTGACAATTCCTGCTAGTATGGGCTCTTCTTGTAATGCGCTCACACAGTCAACTGATAGTCTTGTTCTGACTAATAGAGAATACACAAAATTCTGTGATGCCAAGCTTAGAGACATGGAACAGACCTTGAAAATCAAAGACATAGGCATGGGGTGGTATCAAATAGAACCTATGCTATCATTAGCAGCTCTACCTCCATCTCCTTGTTCTTATGGGAGACCTTCTGAGAACTGTAAATCTTCTACTTCTCCCCCTAAAATATTCTATGATGGTGTCTTTGTATGAGCTTCAACACCACTAGAAGATGAAGATGAGGAAAGAGCTATTAAAGCTTGGCTTTACAAAGGAAATGACATATCTAAATAGGCTTCCCTAGCTCATGAACTAAATCCCAATAGTGAAGGTCTTAAGATTATGAAACACTTTGGATACAAAGGGAGTGGCCCAATAGGGGTGAATGGTAATGGGTTAGTTGAACCTATTAAAGCTACGAGTCAAAAGATGAAAGACACAACTGGTTTAGGCTTCAAGAAGATCCTGTTTCATCTAGGGATTAACAAATTTGTGCCAAAACTAAATCCTTCACCAGAACCTGAAGGCAAAGCTACAGTCAACACCATAGAGGATAGATCTGACAAGGATTTCTTTCCTTACCCCATTCCTCTAGACCTGGTACCATTCTTTTCTAAGCCAGATAATTTTGTACCACATGCCAGTACAGTCGAGACTAACAGTGATTCTGATAAAATCACTCCATTTGATGTATTAACCTATGAACAATGGAAAGTGTTACAAGATCCTAGTTTCCAAGGTGAACGATACATACCACCAGAGTTTCAAGAGATGTTGGCACAAGAACAGGTTGGTGTTGCAATAACTCCCAAACCTTCATGGTGCAAACATCCTAGTCAGAGTTTGGACATAGATTCCCATGAATATGAGTTCGATAGTCTTTCAGAGGGATCCTATGAAAAAATTCTTGACATAGGTGAAGGGTCTAGTGAAAGGTGTAATGAGTCTGAGTCCATAAATGTTAACATGGATTCTACTATGATCGCTAGGAGTCAGAAGGATTTGAATACACCTTTGGATAAGATCGCTCTAGGTCTCAGCTTACTAGTCAATTCTTTCGATGACTATACCATGAATGCACTTGAACCTGTCACTTCTCTCTCACTCCAACATCCCAAGCTAATAGACTAGAAATCCCTTTCCTCATGCAATGAAGTCCTTACATTCTAGAATGACTATGCTCTAGCCTGCTATCTTCACACTGTTGAACCTGTAATGTCCTCCACTAGTGAAGAAAGTGTCAACATGACCGAGGCTAATATCAAGTATCTTAGTCATAAAATCAAAAGAAGAAAAAATAGGCACTCTGATGGTGAAAACCACATTGTGGCAGTGTCAAAGCCAAAAAAGTAAAAAGAATAGATGTATCTGAAGGTGAAAACTTCTCTGAGGTGCCTGAGGATGAGATAATTGATGTGCTTCTGAGTCATTTCTAGGAACCCTCATTGGTGCTAATTGAGCCAACTCAGCCAGTAAATCTAGGTATAGAAGAACATCCACACATTATTCATGTGGCCAAATCATTATCTATAGAAGAACTCAAAGAATTCATAGACTTCTTCAAGGAGAAAAAGATAAACTTTGCATGGACATACTCTAACATGCTGGGTGTAGATCCTGATCTCATCATGCATCACTTGTCAATAGCTCCAGGTGTAAAACCAATCAATTAAAAACTTAGAAAGATGCATCCACATGTGGCTCTACTTGTCAAGGCAGAGTTGGAGAAACTTGTAAAAGTTGGGTTCATCAGAGCCATTGATTATGCAGAATGGATCTCCAACATAGTTCTAGTGTCAAAGCATGACAAATCTATCAGGGTTTGCATAGACTTTAGGGAATTAAATAAGGCATGTCCAAAAGATTATTTTCCACTACCCAACATCGTTATGATTGTGGATATGACAGTAGGATACGAAATGTACTCCCTAATGGACAGCTTCTTTGGCTACAACCAAATCATAATTATGCCAGAGGATCAAGAAAAGACTACTTTTACTTGTGCATGGGGTGCTTTCTACTAGAATGTTATGCCTTTTGGTCTTAAGAATGCTGGAGCCACGTATCAGAGAGCAGTCACTACCATATTTCATGACACCCCTGCTAAAAGTATGGACATGAAGGCACATCTTACTGATCTAGGACCTATACTGGATCATATGGAAAAATTTAGACTGTGTCTTAACCCTAAGAAATGTGCATTTGGAGTAACTTCAGGAAAATTGCTTGGTTATATCATGTCTGTGAAAGGAATCGAGGTGGATCCTGCAAAGGTGCAAGCTATCATGGAAATGCCTCCACCTCGCAATATCAAACAAATTAGAGGTCTTTAAGGTCAGCTTCAATCTATCCGGCGCTTCATCTCGTAGCTATCTGACAAGTCACAACCATTTACAAAAACTCTATATAAAGGTGTGACCTATGAATGGAACAAAGAATGTGAACAAGGATTTCAACAAATCAAGCAATATCTGGCCAATCCACCTATATTAATGCCTCCTATCCATGGGAAGCCATTAATCTTATATATCTTAGCTATAGAAACATCTTTGGGTGCTCTATTGGTTCAAGAAGATCAAAACAATAAAGAAAGAGTGATCTATTACATCAGCAGAACATTGGTCTCTTATGAAATGAATTATTATATCATAGAAATCTTTCTTAGCGGTGGTGTTCGCTTCCCAAAAATTATGACATTACATGCTTTCTTACACTACAAGGCTAATTGCAAAAATTGATCCATTAAAGTACTTACTTAGTAAAGCTACCCTCACAGGTAGACTAGTTAAATGGGTCATGCTCCTTAGTGAATTTGATATTGAATATGTCAAGAGAAAAGCTATCAAATGACAAGTAATTGCAGATCAGTTGGCTGAGGCACCTATTATAGATAATCAACCATTAAGGATCAAATTCCCAAATGAGTCCATCATGCTTCTCACACATCAGTCATGGACCATGTTCTTTGATGGATCATTCACCCAGCAGGGGTCAGGTGCCAAAATCTTGTTCATCACACCTCAACGATATTCATTACCAAAGGATTACAAAATGATGTTTCCTTGCACCAATAACACTGTTGAGTATGCAACCTTGATTAATGGATTAAATATTGTTGTTGAATGGCGTGTCGATGAGATGAAATTCTTTAGAGATTCACAATTGGTTATCAATCAAGTGAATGACATCTATCAAACAAAAGATGAAAAACTGGTGCCTTATAAGAAGATGGTTGATGATCTTAAAAAATACTTTGCACATGTTACTTTCCACCAAATTCCAAGGGCAAATAATAAAGCAGCTGATGCCATGGCTACTCTAGCTTCCATGTTACAAATGCCAAAAAATGACTTCAAACACAAATTCCAAGTGGAGACGTTATGCCACCCTACCTATAATTCCCCTGAATCCTGAATGATCTATTCAGTCATTGGACATGTCTCATCCCGCTACCATCATATATACTCCTACCTTCATGACTAGATCATTTCAAAAACTTACACCCAAAATGAGAAACATCACTTAATTCACAATGCTTCACGGTTTGTCATTGTAGCTAACAACTTATATAGACGAGGTCTAGACGGTACCCTCCTTAGGTGTTTAGAACCTGATGAGTCCAAGCGTGCGTTAGAAGAGGTACATGAAGGCATCTATGGGTCTCACTCAAATGGTCTAACACTAGCTCACAAACTTATTAGAGCTAGTTACTATTGGATGGATATGGAGAAAGAAGCTACACAATTTTCTAAGTCTTGCAAACAATGCCAACTTCATGGAAATCTGATCCACGCTCCTGCCAAGGAGCTCATTCCTTTTTTCAGATTTTGGCCATTTCAGTAGTGGGCCTTTGACTTAGTGGGTCAGATATATCCATCTTCTTCAAGGGGACATAAATACATCATTACTGCCATAGACTATTTTACCAAGTGGGTTGAGGCAGTGCCTCTCATTATAGCTGATGGCAAGTCTGTGGCCATGTTTATACTGAACTACATCATCTGCAGATATGGTGTACCCTCATCAACAATCACTGACAATGGGGGGAAATTCAAGAACAAGGATCTAACACAATTATGCACTAAGTTTAGAATTATTCAGCACTGGTCTTCTATCTATTATCCCCAGGGTAATGGATAGGCGGAAGCTTCAAATAAGACTATTCTCAAGATCTTACACTGCACAATACACAAATTTGGATGAGACTGGCATCTCTAGATTAATCTGACTTTATGGGCTTACCACACTAGTATACAGACACCAACAGGGGCTACGCCCTTTGCTCTAGTTTATGGTGCAGATGTAGTGCTTCCTATTGAGGTTGAGATTCCTACCTTTTAAATCTCTTTGAAGGGCCTCATTACTGATGATGATATTAGAATATCTCAGCTACAAGAGCTTGAACTACTAGATGAACGTTGAAAAGTGAAGTTCAATCATCTTCGAGCATATCAGAAGAGAATATCTAAAATCTACAACAAGAAGGTCAAACCAACGGAATTCTAAATGGGTGATCTCGTCCTAAGAGAGAACCCCAAGAATCAACAGCAGCGAATCAAAAAAGGAAAATTTGAACCAAACTGGCTTGGTCTGTATGTTATCACTGCAGTATTTGGGTCTGGCATTTACCAACTCTCTACCACAGAGGGTGAACAACTCAAAGACCCTATCAATGCTTTTCATCTGAAGTTCTACAGTTGAGATGTCTTCTGAATGCTCATGTACATACTTTATTCTAAGAAAATCCTAAAAATTACAAAATGTCCTAAAAAAATGATCATCTTAGTGAAAAATTGGCAAATAGAAGCTTTGATGTATCTATTATCCTAGTGAAAACATGGTAAACAGGCACCTTGATAATACCAAAAAATTTGAAAAATAAAAAAATACAAAAAAAAAGAAGAAAAAGTACAAAAAAATTGAAAAAATGAAAATACAAAAAAAGAGAAAGAGAAAAAAGTATCATTGATGAAAACCTGGTAAACAGGCGTCATGGTAGCAAAGATAGAATTTCTGCCAAGATGGTGAAAACCTGGTAAATAGGCACCTCTTGTTCCATAATGCTCTATCAATCGTGACATCCCTTGGCTTTCTTGCAATTTTCCCTCCTGCTTTCCTGCTTTAGTTTGCTTTCCTGCTATAGTTTGCTTTCTCATGCATTCTCTCTCAGTCATCTTCGAGATTTTTCTTGACTTCACATGGATTGAAACTGGTCACACTCGGGGGCATCTTCCTGGTCTAGGGGGCATTGTCCTATCTTTTGGAGTCTCTCTCCTCTTCGCATCAGTCACCAATGGTTCTCACTAAGTCTGCCTACTGATGCCTAGGTCTCATGATTGATCTTTATACTTGAGAATATCTCTTGCGTCAGTCACCAGTGGTTCTCACTGTGTCTACCTACTATCGATGTAGTACTAAAATTTCTCACATCGACTCGCTATCTTCATGTTCGACATCAATATGTTTGTTACTTGGGGGCATGAGTCCCCACTTTGATCACATCTTTGGTTTACACTTGAGTTAGTAATCTTGTCAGTTCTAAAGGACAACTATCTACTGGCACAAACTGGTGTTTCTCAACACCCCAATCAAATAGTGTTTTTTAACACTCTCTTTAGACACATCTATGTTTTTCAACACACATCGGACATTGCAACGTAAACATCTCTTGGTAGCAATCAAACAAAATGCACTTTCAAGCACTCACAAGCACAAACGGTGTTTTTCAACACCCTAAACATAAGCACATTCATGAACTTTAAAAGATGTTGAGCTATGATTGAATTTTTCTTTGTATGTTGTCTGTTCTCATGAATTTCATTGATATTTTCTTTTGTCTACTGCTTGTGGGTGTGGTTTCGATGATCCGACAATGTCAAATAAACAAGGTGTATGTGATAAGAGATTCTGCATTAAGGTGGAAAATCCTCACATCCCTTGATCTTGTTTATTTGTATGCCAAGGGGAGGTTGGAACTATCTCCTTAACTATTATTGCTCTATTTGTTTACTTGTGTACTCTTACTGTATCAAACTGGAAACAATGTTCAGGTCATCTTGGATTTTGTGCCTTGGTGCTTATGTTTGTTTCCTACATTTTATCTAATGAGAGTCATATACACATCCTCGTGGTCATAGTGGCACCAGTCAGGATTGTACAGACTCTGATGTTCCCAAATACTCAATGATGATAATTATGCGATGAGTCCAACAACCAAGTCCTAGGGTTGCATTTAGTTTAGGCTTGCATTCACATTTTAAGCTTGCATATTGACAGTTTTGGTGCTCTCTTCATTATCTTCTCATTCTTCAGAGGTTCTCATCTTTTGTCCTGGATTCCTCTTGACTGCACAATCGACCGTTCTAAATCCATTTTCGTGATCAAAATTGAAATCTGACACTCCCAAGTAGCTCAAAATCACGTTTTAAAATTTTGGGACCGACGCGATCGGACGTTTGTGTAGTCAACATTCTGACATCACTTTCTTTTCAGAATCATCTCTCATCATCATTTTCTTAGCTTCTGCAATCTTTTCATCAAAGTCAACTCTGGTCAAACTTGGTCAACTATGGTAAAACCTTGTCAACAGGACCTCCCGATCGCTCTAAATTGATTCTGCCTTCTCTTGATCTATCTCGGATTTCTCTAGTTCTTTGATCTTATTTCTATCTATGATTTCTTGCTCTTAATCATCTTTCTGTTGTGTCATCTTTCAATTTCACTCCCGAGGGGGCAGGATGATTGCATCATTGAATCTTTTCGCATCATTCTCGAATCAGTTTGATCTGAATCAAAAGTCCCCATCGCTAGGGGCATCTCATCACTTGGGGCATATTCAGTTTTTCATACCTTATGGTCAAAATTGGATATTCCATGATCTTGAATCTCTAGGGGCATCTTGATACCTCGCATCTTGTCATCTTATTATGTATCTTTCTAGGTATCTAAGCAATCTAACTCAGATCCTCAAGGATCAAGCTTCGTTCTGGAGATGATTCTTGAAATCTCATTAGGTATTGGGGAAATCTAACCCTAATTCTTGAAATTTATGCTTCGTTCTGAAGATGGATCTCAAAAACTCTTTAGACCATTATCTAGGCAACCTAACCTAGATCTCAGAGGGCTAACCTTCGTATTGGGGAAATCTAACCCTAATTCTGGAGAGAGCCCTAAATATTCATCAGCTATTAGTGGACACTGGGGCAATCTAACATCAATTTCGATCTTCTCTCAAGTGGTATTTGGATCATTGTCTCCACAATCCAACTTAGACTTCAGAGAATCATGCTTCGTTCTGAAGATGGTTCTGCTTCTCGATATGATCGGTGTCTTGGCAACCTAACCTAGACTTTCAAAATCTTCATCTGTCACATCAGACTATTCTTTGAATCAACACGCTACTCGCACATCAATTCAAAGAGGGGCAAAATGTAACACCCCAAAATTGGCACCTTAAAATTCTAATCAATTTTGGTGCATTTTCTCAAATTCTCCTTCCTAATTGACTTTAATTGACTTGGTCTCAAATGTAGAAAACCTGAATTTGCATAAATCTCACATTATATTTAATTCCTAAATTATCAAGGTTTATTAGCTAAAAATCCCTATGATTAATTAATTTAATTCTAAAAGTCCTAAGTTCTTTTAAATTAAATTAATTCCACCGCCTTTAGCCAATACACATCAAAAGGATTTAAAGAATTGTTTGCTTATTTGAGTGAATTATCCTCAAAAGGAATTCCATAATTCCATATGAAAATCCACTCATGTGGCAATAATTCATTCTTTTAATTGAATAATTCCTTCAAAATTGTCTCACCTTCCTCCATGGAGATGAAGGGTCAGCTGTTTCTTTTCAAGAAACTCTTCATCCTCTTTCCAGGATCTTCTATATTATGGACCTCATTTTCTTCATCTGGGAGGAGAAATTTGAGAGCATCTAAACTATAGTTAATTTTGTCTTGATTTCCTCACTTTTCAATCTTTATTGCATACTTAGCTTAGTGTCATTTAGATTAATAACATGTTGCATCTTAACGTAGTATTGTTTACATATTTAATAGCTTAGTTCTATCATCTTTTCAAGCTTTCTAGATTAAAATATGCATTTCAATTCTTTAATTATAATGGCATTTCTCATATAGAATAGTTTCCATTTCAATCTCTATTATGCTTTAAAATCCTCCATTTTAGAAATGGTCATGGTTGTTGGCTCTCGTTCTAAGAGTAAATTTGACACCCCAACTAAACAGGAGGCAACAGGTCGATTCAATCAAATTTGTGAAATGGATAATTCATGTTCATCTTTGAAAATTCGATGATTGAGCAAGGACTATGTTGGGTTTGTGCTTGATTTAAGAGGTCACATTCAAACACACACATCTTCTTCTCTACAGGAAGGAAAACACGGGGAAAGGCCCCTTGTTCCAGAAAATGTGCCAATTTGTACAAAGAAAGAGGAAGGCCCACAAGCAGCCAGGGCGGTCCCACATCGACAAACTGAGGAGGTAACTATTCATGCTCTCTCAGTTGACTATTTCAATGCAATGCAATATCAAAAATTGATGTCAGAATTGGAAAATACAAAATTAGAAGGGAGCTTGAAAGAAAACAACAAGAAATTAAATTCCTACATAATAAGATAAATAACATTACAGATATAATTCTAGAATTGATAGAATGCAGACCACCACCATGGGTTTATGCCCTATGCCTTAAGGAGTAGTTTTTTCTATTTCAATTAATGAGAGTCCTTCGGGATGTTAACTCAGGCATAGAAATCCCACAGGAATTTATGGCTGCATACAACACATCACCTGATTATGTCCAGAATTTTCTATGTGAGTTATACATGCATAATTATGCTGTTCCTTTTAATACTGATTGGAATCTCCTTATTTTTATTGGTAATATACATTTTTTTACCCTCCTTTCCTAGATTCAGAATGAAATAAATTATGGTGAGAAATTCTATAAGTACAGAATCTTGGAAAATTCCTTTTCATTGCCCCTTTATCCTGAAAGTTGGTCACCACGATGGCTTTACTATGACTGGATGCAAATTGTTTATGGATTTCATGATTCTGCACCCAGGAAATAGATTTTAGAAAGTCATGAGGAAGTTTTCTCAGCATTTGAAAGATTGTCATTATCAGAAGGGGATAGGGCAACTGAAGGATTAAGGCAGAGAAAGGAAAGACTTGCCCTGGCACTTAAGAAGGTAGAGCCACATAGTATGATTAACTTGTGGGCTACAATGCAGTGTGATAGTTGGTATATACACCAGGGAAGACAGCCATGGCCTGAGTGATGGTTTCCCCTCACCTTCTAGCCTCCCCTACTTTTATGGCCATTGTATAGCTGTGTAGATGATGAAATAGATGAGCAGCGGGAACTGAGCAGACGAGTGAAATTGGAGCATACAAATGGGTTCTACTGGCAGGTGGGCACCTCCATGATTGGATAAACATAAGAAGGAGACCTCTAGATTCTTTCCAAGATCCAGAATGTATCAGTGCCTGAGGAGCGACACTAGTCTTCATAGGGGGAAAAATGATAGTCCATTTTAATGGCATCCTTTAGATACCTTAGAAGAAATTTTTCTAGGTCCTTTCTTATGTTTTCTTTTATTACTCCAAGACTTTATGCTCTGAAACTATTATTATGTGGTAGTCAACCACTAAACCTATGCCATGGACATATGCTACTTAATATACTTTATCTGGATGAATATGCTATGTTTATTACTATGAAATTATGATCATGTTTTATGAATAAATTGACTATTTGAGAAATAGATAATGCATATGTAATTTGAATGATTGCCATGAATTATTTTATCCTAATAGTGTTAATGCAGTGCATCAAAGTAATAACTATCATCTTGTTTAGATGAGCATGTCTATGTGTTGGACGCTTGACTTGGTCCTGCAACAGACACACACAGATGAAACATTGGTGTAGAAGTGGTGGAAGGTTTCTGGTTAATCTAGGTGGAGACGGTTCTGGTTAATCCAGGTGGAGAAAATTGAGTGAAGACTTGGAGAGTACAATAATTTCCATGATGAAATCTAGGAGAGAGTGTGAAGTTAGATCTGTTGTCTACGTAGTTCTTTCCTCTTTTCTGGACCGATTCTATTTCTTGTTTTCTAGTTTTCATTTCTGTTAGCTGGTTGTAATAAAAGCTCCACCTTTTCTTAGGGCATGTTGAGTTTAGCAGTTAGATGTTTTTCCCTTTAAATAAATCCCCACTCCTATGTGAGAAGGAGGGTAGTAGTAGTATTATTATGATAGTTGCAATATAGTTCAATCCTGTTATTTTACTATTGTTGAGAATTCCTGTACTATGTTATTCAATTTAATGAGAAAATGAAGTTTTGAGGTTAATTCTATGTAATTAAGTGTTCTAGGTACTCACCTAAGGGGGCCCACTTGGTGAGGAATCTATAGATAGATTCATTCTAGTTTAGCTTGATTTCCTGCATTTTAGTTATTTCAGTATGTTGACCAACTCCTGTAGCTAAAGCTACAGGACAGCTACCGCTTCCTGCGGCCGAGCGACAGAGTGACTAAGGCATTATAGTTATTTGTGTGCACTCTTCCATCCTACTAGCAGCATTCATTTCCATCATTTACTTTCATGCATCTACTTTCACAACAATATTTTACCTTTCCTTTGAGTATTCATTTCATGCAGCAATAGTATAGTTTCCTTTTGAAAGCATTTATTTCCTACAGCCATAGAGTAGTTCCTTTCCAACATTTATTTCCTACAAAAATTATAGAATTATTGGTTGAGAAAGTGCTTGGTGCATATATTTTTCTGGCCCATTTCAAGTAACACGTCCTTGAGTTTGACATATTAAATGAGTTTCTTATAAAGTCGATGAAGTGCTTAGTTGGATGTCCAATCCCTGAGTTAAAGGCTTATGCCTAGTTTCTAAGCATTTATAAAAAGAGATCAAGTCCCATAAATTCTATGATAGCCTCATCATTTTCAAAGAGATCTATATCATTTTGTCCTTATTGATCCCATTCTATCAATCCTGGGTGTACTAAACAAAGGTCCTCATGGTGGGATGACTTTGTTTGGTTAAACGGGACAACAGTGATGGTTCCGACGAACTAGGAATGTGATGTGGATGCACCACCTAGGGAATTGGCATCGATATTCTTATCAATGCATGGATGGTCTGATATGGTTAGTTGGTCGAACATATCCTCAAGGTGTATAGTGATAATTGACCAAGGGGAATAATCTGGGATTGATGGTTTGGAATTGTGGAGGGATCTCCACTCATACTCATGGGAATCATTTGTGATAGAACACTTATCGGATGTCTCACTTTCCTCATCATATTAGATAGCTTGGTTAAGGGTTAATCAGGAGTAAGAGGTTCCCACTTCAGATGGCAATAATTGTTGGAGTATATTTGTGATTAAATTATGTTTTGAGTTTTTCCCCCGGTGTAACTCTGCTACATGTTCTTGATTAATGGTTATGTCTCGAGTGGTAGGATTGGTTCTATTTTTCCCATAGCCTAACCCTCTCTTATTTCTATGGGTTGATGGTAAAGATAGTTCCATTATACCTTGTTGTCTTTCCCCTAGACCAGTCATACCATCATACCCAAACTTTTGCAACATTGTGTAGCCAGCTCCATATGTTGACATGGGTATGGGTGCTTGAAGTGTGTCTTGTGGGTCTTGATACAACCATCTGTTAATATCTGGATCAAAATGGTTCTCTTTTGCAATGTCTCCCCACTTGACAAAGGTGGTGGGTGGACATCTAAATAGATTAGGTTTTGGGGTTTCTGTTGTTGTCACTGGTCATGGCATGATGTATGACCTTGGGCTTTGAGGCATGTTGGTGATAGTGAAAGCTTCCTCATAGTTGTATTCACCACATCCTTTGTCAGTAATAGATATATTCTCCACTCTTCTTGTGACATCCTTGGGATTTTAATTTGAGGTGGAAGGGATGCTTACCTGCTGGTTTGAAGGAACTTGGTTGTCATTACTGCTTTTGATGGTGTTACAGTATTGGAACGGGTTTGGATGTCCTTCAATAATGATTTCTACCCCCTGGTATGGAAACTTGATGCACTGATGATATGTGGAGGGTAAAACTTACACCTCGTGGATCCATGGTCTTCCCAGTAACATGTTATATCCCAACTCTAGGTCTAGGATTTGGAATGGGGTGTTATTAGTGACGGGGCCTATTCAGACTGGTAGTATGATAATACCTTTGGAAGACCTTTCTTCTTCATCATAGGCCCTGATATTGATTCTCCTCATGACATTGATTCTATATTCAGAGTATCCTAAGTTCTTGATTACCTTTAAACTACATATGTTTAATCCGGCTCCACCATCAATGAGGTCTCTACGGATTGCATGTTTTTGAACTTGGATGAGGAAGTGTAAGGGATCATTATACAAGGGTTTGTGCGGTGACATATCATGGTCTATGAAGGTCGCATGATTGTTGGTAGCTATGTGGTTCACCATTGTTTGCAAGCTTTCTATGTTTATATCCCTTGGGAAAACTACATTTTTGAGTTCTTGGTCAAGAGCTTGCTTGTGCTATGGGGATATGCGCAAAAGGTCAAACATGGATAGCTAGGTAGGTGTGCGCTTTAGCTGAAGCACATGGCTGGTCTATGGATCAGATGCTATTGTAGGGTTAGCTGGTATAGAAGATGTAGAAGGAACTCCTTGCAAGACAACTTGTGTACGATGTGTGGTGACAACACATTTAGCACCTAGGTCTCTGATTGTAATAGTAGCCACACAACTATCTAAAGGATTTATGCAGTTGATGGTGTTATTTGTATTTGCATAGGTGTAGTTTACTTGTTTTGACTATCCACCAGACCCATTGGATTACCCTTTATTGTGATCATGGAATGTGTCATTGAAGATCATATTATTAGTGGTGCCTTTTGTTTGGGCATTAGTGACATTAATGACCCCCGTGTCAATCAGATCTTGGATGGCATTTTTCAATCAATAATAGTTGGGTGTTTTGTGTCCCTTTACTCAATGAAATCCACAAAAATAATTATCATTATACCACTTTGGTTTGATAGAACCATGTTCGTATTCTCTAATTTCAGGCAGAGTGATGGTATTGGATTGTATCAAATTTATTAAGGCTAATTCTATCGACTCCCCCAATGGTGTGTAATCTTGTTTTGGAAATGGAAACCATTATGGGCATTGTGCAGGTGTTTGATTGTTTGACATAGTGGCCTCTTGGACAGGGGATGGTTGGTTCTGAGTGTGTGTTTTTTGAGTGAGAACCATGGGTTTTAGGTTAGCCATAGGTTCTCCTTGCAGTGACACTTTTGGTTGGGCGTAGTTGATTGTCTTTACATTAATGAAACCATCACTGGTGACATTTTTGTTTTTGTTTCACCACTTAGCTTTATCTGTTGCATTTTTATTCATGGTTGTTTGAGTAGGATCTACAAGGACACCTCTTTTGACAAGATTTTACTCACAGTGAACTCCTTGTTCGATGAGTTGCTTGAAGTTTGGAGCCAGCTATAATTCTGTAGTAAATGATATATCTGGGATCAAATTGTCAATGAACATGACTATGAGGTCTTTCTCGAGTACATCATACATGATTCTATTTGCAGTGTTCCTCCACCTTTATAGAAATTTTGCAAAGGATTATCCATCTTTCTGTTTGATTTTGTAGAGATCCTTAATGCTGACCTTGCACTCGATATTATGATGGAAGTGATCGATGAATTTTTCAGCCAACTCTCCCCAAGACAAAATGTCGTGAGGTAAGTGTGAGAACAATTCCATTTCTAGTCTGACTAAGCTTTGTGGGAACAATTGCATTAGATATGTCTCATCATGTCCAACCTCGATGAAAATATAAAAGAATTATTGAATATGTTCAACAAGGTTGGTGTTGCCCCTGTACTTGTCAAATTTGGGTACCAAGAAATGAGTTGGAAATGGATACATGTGCAATGAATGATCAAAGGGGTATGGGTACAAATCCTCTGTGGTTTAGAAATTTCTTTTCCCTTGATTCTTCATGTCCATAATCTAGGTTTGAAGACTCTGCACTTGCTGGATTAACATGTCTGTCTGAGATTGAGAGACATTGGTAGCATTGAATTTATGTGTCATTGTAGGTATGAGGCTGCACCTCTGTGTCCCTTGAGTTGGGACATATGATCTAGCCCTTGGGACTTGATATTGGTTCCCCAACATGTGATTTTGATACTGGGGCTTTTGATTAGCCTAAGATTGATTCTATTGTGCTTGTTGTTGGGGTTGTTAGGGTTGTTTTTGTTGTGGTTGGGTTTGTTTCTATTGGGGTTGGTTTTGTTGCTGCTCGGGTTGTTGTGGTCCCTATAAGAGAAAATGCGTAACCTTGGGTGGGAATTGACTAAAATTCAGACCCATAGAGATGGATCCCTGTGGGAGTGAGGTATTGAGCCCAAGGCTAGCAGGGACTGGCTGTAGTAGTGGAACAGTCACAAAAGGGTTGCTGCTTGTTGGTGGAATTAAGGACATAGCGTGAGAGCTTGATGGAAAAGGCCATGAGGTTGAGGGTTGAGGCACACTAGTGACCATGGGTGCACTTAGTTGGGAGCCTATCATGCTTTGCGTGGAAGACGTGCTTGATTGATTTGTAGAGCTAGTCTGATTGGACACAGTCTGTGTTGAGGTCATTGTCATCAAAGATGGAAATATTTGGGATATCACAAGTTCTATTTGAAAGGGTTGAGTAGTGTTTTTACCTGTGAGAGGGTTCTCGGGCCATATGGTTGAAACATTAAATTTAGCGGGGAGTTTGACTCCCTTCTTAATCAACATGGCTAAGAAACATTCAGGATTTCTCTCTACAACAACGTCAACAACCTATGCTGAATAGGCATCTTTCTCTACGTCTTCAAAATCCTCCTCTGTGACATCATGGAACAATGTTGGTCTACAGGGATTCTCAATGAAAAGAGAAGGACTAGTATTTCTGAAAGGGTCGTCCTCTTTCTCTTGTTCCCAAGGGGGAAATTGGTTGATATAAGACTCATCAGGTTGAGTTTCATCCCTCGACCTAGTGTACGACCCTCCATAAGGTGTGTGAGATAGTGTTTTCTAGATTTTGTGACTAAAACAAGTGATATAAATAAAATAGAAAAGGATAACCTTTCTAGGAGAGTCCGAGTTATGTTTGGACAATGGTGATTCTAAGGACAGATGTTGATGTATCTTGATCTCAAAGACTTCGTTATGTAAGTATATGATTCTTGACTATTGCCTGGGACAAATTCATTGATAGACATGATGATTTTGAGATAACAGGATCAAGATATTTCGAGTCTAAACTTTTGAACTAACAATGTTTGGACAATAATCATGCTTTCAAAGAATGGATGATATTTAAAGTTTAGATATTCATACAATGTTCTTCTCATTTTTTTGGGATAGACATCAATCTTTTACACAAAATGAGGAGTCTTTTCAAGGTTTTAGGAAGAAAACAAGTGTTTTAAAGTCTCTGGTTAAGTGTAGAAAACTTCCACCGATTGCGGTAAAGGGACAATTTGATTGCAGTAATCAATCACCGATTGCAGTAATTAAAAGGTCAAGTGCATAAATAAATATGACAATTGCAGCAAGACGTGAGCAATTGCGGCAAAGGGGAGACAGTCTAAAAAAAATTCCAAATTGGCTTCACTTTCTAATAAACTTGATTTTTCGGAACAAGGTTTTGATTTGCAGAATAGGTTTGATGTTGATAACCTAGACTTTAACATGTTTGACTCATTTTGATAGTTTTGATGTTTGTTTTGCGTTTTGGAGACTAATCAAAGAACAAGCACAATGGGAAATGTGTTTTGTAATCTAGCACGATTTTTGATACAAGGATAAATATATTAATCTAAGGGAATTTTGGCTTTCAAATACAATGTTATAGGCCCAATGCTTGAATGTTTGTTAGCTCACACAACAAGTGTCAAATTACTAGGATACGAAGGTCCATGACGTAGGTGCCCGTGTTTTTTATGTTGCTAGATATTGTTTCCGTGCTAGTGAAGATCTCTTTCACTAACACAATACCATGGAACACATATGTTGGGAATCTTGAGGGGAAATTTTGCAACCCCTTGTACTATAATAAGGTATATGTTTTGAGTTGAATCGGGTTGGCCTCTATTTTAATAAGGTTGTAGTAGGGTCCATGGCACCTATCCAATCAGTTTGTACATGTGTGACTTACTTAAAAGCCTAGTTGACCATGCTGGATACTTAGGGATATTCACCCGATCCAGGCTATCATCAACACACCTGTTATTCCCTGCATCCCCATCCCTACATTTTGTGTGAAAAATGTTGGGTCCCCCTTTTTTTCATTTTCTGCATTTGGCTCTTGCCTTATCTTTTTTCGTTTTCCTTTGTTTTTCTTCTCCGGGTTTTCTTTCCCGCGGTGTTAGTTTTGCTTTTTGTTTTTGTCCCTTGTGTCTCTAGGACTTGGTCCCAGAGTTCATCATTCCTTGTCCAGGAACCGGACTTTGGACTCCCAGATTCTTTTCCATGATGTCTTCTTTTCATAAGAGGGTATGGTTGCGCAGACTCCCCGGGCCTGGAGGTCGGCTGGTTCCAGATTTGGCGGAAGGAAAGGTGATGCAGAGCGTTCACAACATAAATCTAAATAGGCCCAATCAATAGTTCAACAATGAACAACAAAATTCACAAGGATAAAGAACCAAACACCAATGTTGTTTCAACTGGTTTTACAAAACTCCCAAGTTAGTAACAAGATAATGAAAATATCAGTTTTCAAAATAAATGTGACTAACCACAGTTTTACTTCACAACACCTTGTATTGTATCCACCCAAGGGTAACACTTTATGCTTAGTTCCTTTATGGGTACTCTATTTTCCCACAATTTTCCCACCAGTCTAGCACTATCTGTTGTAAGGTTCAATACATAGAGTTCAAAACAACCTTGCTTTAAAACACAAATAGGCAATACACCTTCGAAAATGCCCTCTGACTGTCTCAGGAACACAAGACCGAAGTTGATCAGGCTTAGGTATGGTTCAAATGGAATGTTACAGAGGACTTTGGAAAGAGGACCGACACTATGAATGTTCTGACTCAAGGTTACAGACTTCTTGACTTTCGCCTTTTACTCCTTAATACATTCTTTCATTTGTAGACTATTACTATTTCCAACACAGTCTCGACACTGAACAACTGCCTTCTATTTGACTACAAGGTTGTGATTCTGAGTTCATCGAATACCACTTGTGTCCCATTTTGAATCTCGAATCCATTCTTTTCTTGTAAGTACATAACTGCTAGTTCACGGCATGTGTATCTGCTAGGGCATCGCCAAATTCATTGGAGTGCATCCATTTAGGGTCCCACTATCAAGAATCAATGGCGGCTTCTTCCACAATCTGAGTGTTAAGATTAACACTATCTAAGGTCATTCCCCGTGTCTCATTCATTGAATGTTGATATGAGACTATGGGTGCAGACCGTTATACATTATAAATGCCACGAATTCACCAGTCGGCTATTTTTCAAGTTATATTTCCAAACTCTGTTGCAAATTCCTAAACTCTGTTGCAAATTGCAGAGCGACTAAAAAGACAGACTATTTTCATAAACAAAACCCGACTACAAGAGTTATGCAGTGCTTACAAATGGTTTATCCCATACATGTAGAAACGCGCAGATTTTTCCATTCTCTACTATAACAAATGCATGATATAAAGAAAACAGTTATAATAGACAGTCGACTGCTAACTTTTTAACTTTCAAAACTCCCAATCATAATGTAAACCAAAACATCTAATTTGTAAACACAACAATCGGGCTTCCAAACATTAAGATGTTTTTACTCAAATTGCGGTTCTTTGTATTCATATGTTGCTTCAAGACTTCTTTCTCTCTGTGCCAATCCCATGATTGGACATAGAATATATAGCTGCACTGCCGGCCAACAGTTCCAATCGAACAGTTGAAGAAAAAAAACCGCCCCCTTTCATAACTAAAACCCCAATTTCAATAAAACACCGATTAAGCAAAAAAGACAACCAAAAGGAAAACAAAACTAAACCCGACCATTAACACCAACCAAACAAATAAAACTTAACAAACCCTTGTGGCCTAAGATGCCACAGCTTATAGACATGCTGTTGGCAGTCTTGGCCACACAAAAGAGCCAAGGTGACCACAGAACCATGTGGTTTTATTACAAAGAAAACTGAACACAACCCAAACAAAACTTAGAAAGTTATTTCCATAGGTGCCCTGCACAAAAAGGTAACTTGTTTTCACCTCGGGTATAAATAGGAATCACCTATCATTTTCACAACTACCGTGATTAAAACACTTAAGCAATTTGAGCGATTTCAGAGCGATATCACAGCGATCTTAGCAAGAATCTGGTGCAAGCTATTCTGAGTTGTTTTGAACAATTGCAAGTAGTTTCTAGTGTTGAGTGGTGATCATTTGAGGGTAGAAGCTGTTGCAGAGAATTCTCGACACCTTGCCTTCCTTCCTTTCTCCATTTTTTAGGTTGGTGTCTGGTTTCTCTCCTTTATTTTCTTGCTTTTTCATTGTGTTCTGTTGGCATTTGTTTGCGTTTTCCATCTTGTTTCCTCATTTTATTTTTGTCTTGGTTGTCTGGTTTGCCACCTGTTGGTGGGTCAGATCTGCTAGAGGGTTGTTCACCCTCTGTGCAGGTGTAGGCATATTCTATAGGTATTGTATATGCTTGTACATTTTTGGCATTATTTTGTTAAGGTAGTTGCTCTATGTTTTGTATATATGTATATTTAGTGTATATTAATGTATATCCTTCCACTTTTTATGTGTATACCTTTTAGATCTGTTGTAAATATGATGTATATGTTGTGTATATCTTCTCAGTCTCATATTGAGCTCATTGTGCTTCCTCTATTTTCTATTCACAAATTTTCAAGCTCATCACTGGTGAGCCAGAAGACACAGGGAAGGAGTTGGAGGAGGCTCATCCTGATGAAAGGGCACAACAGGATATCAGGGAGAAGTCACAAGAATAGATTTTGGCTACAAAGCCACCCCACCCACCACAGTGGTTGGTGGAATCTTGCAAGAGAAAGGCCCCCCCATCAACACCCAAAGCCCACCTTTCTTTGGCAGAAATGATGGCTTAGACGCAAAACCCGCCTAAAGCTAAGAAAGCCCAGATAGTTCACACTCTTCAAACTAAGCCAGGCAAAGAAATAGTCACAGTAATAGTGACACCTTCCCCAGACATAGACCAAGAAATGGCCGAAGCCAAAGATTATAACGTCACGGAGGTATCACTGGGGAAGAGAGGAAAACAGGGGAAATTGGACCTGTTAAGAGAAGTGGCCAAGGCAGTAGAGGCTCGCTACGAAAAGGAAGTTCAAAAGCTCAAGGAAGAAAAGGAGAAAAATGAAAACCTCATGGGGTTTCTAACTGAGCTGGCCTGGCCTATCAATGTTATTCCCCCGGAGGCCTCTACATCTGATGCACCACTATTGCAGAGTGACATAGACTCATTATGGGAAATGAAGAAGAAGGCCCAAGTGGTTGATGAATGGGTTACCTTACAATTGGGAAACATCTGACATTTCCTGGTGTCCACCCTCCCAGACTTATATGCGGCCAGCCACATATTACATCAGGCCGAAACCACCATCAACATATGGGAGGGGGACATTGAGAATTACAAGGCATGGAAGGTTGAACTAGAGGACCTCCTCGGCCTCGGAGAGAAGATTGTTTCCGAGTTTGGCATTTTAGGGGAATAGTCATTTGATTTTGTGAGGACCCAACACTCCAAACTTGACCTCACATTGGGGGTACTCAAGCAACTGGTAGGGAATTTATGGGATAAGATCAATGCGGTACAATATTCTTTTAATTTATATAAGTCTGTCTCGTAGGTCTTCAAAGCTGATCCATTTAGCACTGACACATGCACATCAGAGGAATATGTCTTGGGGAAGTTTGACGAGCTAATGGAATCAAGGTATCAATCCCTAGAGGGAATAGATGGAGCTCAAATGATGCAAATAACTCACATGATACTCAGTGGTCATGATGCATCAAAGATGGTCGATGAATTTAAGGGAAATGTTCCAGACCTGGGGGAATAGATTGAAGTGGCCAAATACCGGTGGGCTAGCCTTAAAGACATCGATGAAGATGGAATCTCCCACCTCCTCCAAGTCTTCAATGACAGTAAATAACAATAAAGTTTCTCTAGGGGCTGGAGAAAACCTAAGTGTTTTATATTCTTTATTCTTTTGGAACGTAAGTTCCCAGATCCTATATTTTGTATTCTTTCAGTGACCCGTGTCCCAGTCCCCAAGGCTGACTGGTCACTTTAAAAGTAGTTAATAAAGGTTGTCAGAAGGTAGATAGCTACATCAAGGCACGTCAGATTGGCAAGAGGTTTTCTAAAAAATGGTCTTCCCCTGGCGTCATTTCAATGTTACACCTGGCACATCGGAGATAGCGCGCCACTTTTCCCATTTATGAGGCATGTAGCCTTGATCCCTGGGGGATCAAATTTCTTCTTTCTTCTTCTTGGCTCTCTTCTCGAGGTTGATTCTTCCATTTGACCTCTCATCTTATTCTTCTGACATGACAAGCCTATTCTATCTCTAGGTCTTTTGTAGAGTGGTGCAGGTAGTACCGGCCACTGGATAATGTATTTTATTGTATAGTGTAACATAAGTTAGGGTTAGGGTTAGGGTTAAATATGTATGTGTATAAATAGTAAGTCTGACCCCATTCCAAAGGTCGGCAAAATTGATGATTTTGTAGTCCATAGTAATAGAAAAGTAGTTTTTCATTTCTCAGTTGCAGAGCTCAATGCTCCATAGTTTAAGCTTTCAGTAGTTAGATGATCCCTTCGAGCTACCATTGTACCATGCACCAGTTCTTTCTGGAAGAAATGTTAATGAAGAAGGGAGATTTCTTGCAATGATGTTGTTGGCATTCTGTCTTCTAGATTGATGGTATTTTATGCTTTGTGTTCTTCATGTCCTTTACTCTAACACTTAAAGTAGATTAACGACCTCCTTTCCTTTGCTACTGATGAAATATGAACTGATGGTTGTATATTTCTTCAGTATTTAGTATAGTGTGTTAGAGTATTGTTGATGTTTTGAATGTTTGGCATAACTATAGGTAGATGAAATATTTTTAACCCTGGAGGATCTTTTTCAGTTTATTCGTTAAGTGTAAATGTGCTTAGAGAAACCTCACCTTCATGAATCCCCAGAGAGAATGAGTTGAAGATAACCAACTATCCCCCTCGAAAAGAGTCACATCTCCCAACTGAGCCCTGCACCGTTGAGACCCGACCCTCAGGTGCTTGGAGGCCCGGGGAATTTCATTTCCCCAAACAACCTTTACAAGCAAAGTTGGCCAGTACCCCGGTACCTGGTGACAACTTATCTCTGTTGGCAGACCCGGTCACAAGAGCCCCGTCAACAGAAACTAGCACTAGAAGGAGGGCATGAACTTGTCCCCCTCTTGAGATTCAGATTTTACACCTCTTGAGGGTTCCCCAAGCCATAGTTTTAGGAGTCAAGCCTTCAGAGGGATTGGGTTTTTCTCCCCAGCAAAATTTGAAAGAATCCTTAGATCAGCCCCAAACCCCAAAAGGTTTTTCAAACTCGAGCCTCCTGCCCGTAAGAAACGGACCCTAAAAACCATACCAACCACTATTGTCTATGGGTCTAGTGTACCTCAGAATAGCCAAACTTCTCAGACAATCCTAGGAACCAGCATTCAACCCCCTTAAAATATAGCTCCCCCAATGGTTGCATACTTTGGTAATACCAGGTCCCCTATGGGAACTTTTTCGGGTGCAACCAATGACTTACCCTCACACCCAGAGAAGATTTTCCCAAGATATGAGCACTTAGGCTCACAAACCATAGAAGAACACTTGCAGGCATACAAAGATGCCATGAACTGATGCTAGATCCAACATGAGGATGTTGTGACCCAGATGTTTCCCCTATCCTTGGGACAGGGAAAACTAAACTGGTACCTTAACCTTCCTGCCAACTCCATCAACAGTTTGCAAGATATGGAGGACGCCTTCTTGGCTACCTTCCATGTACACATGGACCCAACTTTGTCCCATAGCAAATTCATTTCCATCAGAAAGGAACCAAATGAACCCTTGCAGCATTCAATCACCGGTTCCAACGCGCCTTGAAGTGGTGCACGACCCCTTTCATTCCATCCCCAGAAGTAACCATACAGACCTATCTCAATGCGATGGACCCCTTTGTTGCCACTCTCCTTTAGAGAACAACCACTATGGGAGACCAGGATACTTTGGTGAAATTTTACAACCTAGCCTTAGAACTATCCCATGGCCTCAACAAATCCCCAGGTGGGATTGGGCAGTGTATGCCCTTCAACATGATCCCTAGCGAAACTACATACACTGGAGGATATAACCCCAATCTAGCAATGAGTGCCCCCACAATGGCGATGAACCCCTTGCCCCCACCGATAGACCAGTAGGCCCAGTACATTTATCCATCACAAACTCAAGCAATACCAGGTCTAGAATATTTTCCTTGGAACCGGCCACAACAGGCACAACAACCTCAGACACAACCACCTAGAGTGCCCTTCTTTCAGTCATCCATGGCTAGAGGATTGCCACCCTCGACTCTGGAAAATACTGCTGCCTTCCCAGGGAACCAACAACAACAACTGTCACATTGTGACACAAACTCTCAGTTGACCGCCGAGGTTGAATCCCTCCGGTGAATGTTGTCCACCCTGACTATGGACATGGGTCAACTAAAGGCAGGGTCCTACGCACCCCAAACTTCCAATTCCCAAAGAGGGAATATTTTCTCTAGCCAGCGAAACAACAATGCCAAAGGAAGAAACTTCAACAGTGGGCCTCAGCCCAACCAATAGCAATGGAATAATAATGCGAACACCGGAGGTCCACCTCTAAGCCAAAATGCCAATCAAAGTGGTGCTGGACCATCCCATTTCATGCCAATCATAGACTTCCAGCCCATGACCAATTTGTGTAGATTGCACGACACAGGCTCCCACAACAAGGTGAATTGTGCCTTTTTGGAGAAGGTCATCATGATTTCCCATCTGGACAGGCAAAAATCGCATGACACTACTCCCCTAGAGCCTCCTATGCAAGAGCCAAATCATGGTGCATTCACCTATGAGACCATCTTCTTCGGATCCTCTAAAGAAGATGAAGAAGAATCTGAATTGCAGGGATTCTTTGATGAATCGATTCCGGCCTTTGAGGCCAATGCCTTCACAAACCCGTAGGCTCCTTACAACATCAAAGCCAAGCTGGTAAAGGACCAGTTTACATGCTGACTAACCGGCCTGTCCCTCCAAAAGGTTCTAGCTCTAGCCAAGCAAAATACCTAGCCAAGGGAAGCCATCAATTTTTGGGAGGAAGATTTGACATCACAAAGGCATTAAAACAACTACGACCTCCATGACCTTGATGGAGGTTTTTCTAAATTGTCCTGAGTAGAAGAAGTCTCTTCTAAAGCTCTTAGGAAACTTGGAGGTCATCAGTCACCCACCTAAGACTGTCTCTTTTGAAGACGCCAATGCGGCTATCTTCTAGGGAAATAATGAAGATCCTCCCTTCCTACTAGGCCTCAATATACAAGGCAAAAACATACATAATTGCCTAGTAGACTCTGGAGCTTTGGGCAACATCATGCCCCTATCCATATGCTAGAAGCTCAGATTTTGACCCACCCCATCTAATGGCACAGTGATTCAACTAGATAAAACTGCTGTGAAAATGGTGGGAGAATTGAAGAATGTCCAGATACAACTCATCCAGGACCCCAGAATAGCCAGCATAATCGATATCTAAGTGGTGGACATCCCAAAGACTTATGGGATGTTATTAAGTCAGAATTGGTCCAAGTCCTTGAATGGATACTTTTTGACCAACTTCTCCCACTTGTGGCTCCCTTGGGAAGGAGAATCAAATAAGATCCGGGTCGAGAGTGAGCCCTGGATAAATCACGCCCTTACCGAAGTCAATAGGGTTAACAAGGTCTTCTTCTTTGAGACTCCCCCTAGGGTGTACCAACCCTTTGAAATCTTAACGTTTGATTTTACCCCTGGGAAGGATCCCATAGTCTTGCAGAGAACCCAGGACCTAGAAGAAAAGTTGAGTGTTGAGGTTAACTCTCAAGGTGCTGTAGCGACCCCCGTTACACTCTTGTCTGGAACTTGGTGCCGAGTACACTATCAAAAACATTTAGAGTTAGAGTGTGAGCCTTGCCTCTTTGTCGCTACCCAACACATCGACGCCTTTCAGAATGAAGAACATACAGTTAATTCCCTGGAACCCAGTATTCCTATAGGAAGCACTTCTTTAGTGTCATTTCCCTGGGGATCTCAATTCCAAACCCCTCCAGGGGAAAACCTCACCCATGCACCATCAGTGCAGGAGGAAGCTCCTCCCAAGTCTCCCAAAGGAAATCCAAAGACTGTTCTTTCTCCCCAGCTCTAGACTGCAAGCGAAGACCTGTGGACCCTTAAGTTCGACGGGTCTCGATCCAAAAAAGGTTGTGGGCTAGAGTAGAATTAATCAAACCGTGATGGAAATCCTTCCTTGCATCCTACAGGCTACAGTTCAACTGCACAAACAACATTACAGAGTATGAGGCTTTGGTCCTCAGAATCTTATTTGCATTAAGGAAAGGAATCACCCGCCTCCGGGCTCTAGGTGATTCTGAGTTGATTGTCAAACAGGTCCGGAGTCAGTACACATGTCATGATAAGAAGTTGGCTGCATACTGTAATTAGGCATGGAGCCTTATTGAATATTTTGATGCCTTCGGCATTGATCTTATTCTCTGGTGATGGAATTATGTCCTGGATGCCCTTTTCATTTCTGCCAGCACACTTGAGCCCATGGCCGGCTCACGATTCCAGAGATTTTCCATTGAGATGATCCCCACCCCGTCCATCCTAGATAATGTCACCCACTTTCAAGTTTTTGAGGATGATCAACATATCCTGGATTTCATGGCAAATGTTGGTGTCTTTGAAGACCAGATAGTAGAAGAACAAGACCATGATGATACTAGGCAGGGTGATGAAGATGACGGGATCATGGACCTACCTACCAACACCATCCCGAAGGGGATGGTCACGCTTGAACGTATCTTCAACTTGGATCCTTGAGGCTAGGAAAAGATGTCGTCCTCCTTTGAGGGAGGAAAATTTGAGAAAGTAAACATTGGCCAACCCAGTGAAGAAAAGATGATGCACATTGGTACCTCCTGCTCCCCTGAGGAGAAGGAGAAGATTCTTGCGGTTCTCCAAGAATACATAGACATGATTGCATGGGGATACGAGGATTTGAAAACATACGACACCTCCATTATGACTCATACCATCCCCCTGAAACTTGATGCTAAGCCTTTTCAACAAAAGCAACGACCAGTCAACCTGCTGATCGAGCCTTTAATTTGTCAAGAGGTGGATAAACTATTTTCAGCCCGGATAATCTTTTTGATCTGGCACACTACGTGGGTTGCCAATTTGGTCCCTGTTAGAAAGAAGAGTGGTGAAATTTGCCTTTACATGGATTTCCAAAATTTGAATAGAGCCTCTAAGAAGGATAATCACCCTCTCCCCTCGTTGGATGAGGTGTTGCAAATAGTGAATGGGTCACAAATGATGTCCTTTTTGGATGGGTACTCTAGATACAACCAAGTCATGGTTAAATACAAAGATAGAGAGAAAATGATGTTCACTACCAAGTGGGGAACGTTTGCATATCAGAGAATGCCCTTTGGTTTGATTAATGCAGGGGCCACATTTCAAAAGGCTATGGACATTGTGTTCGAGGGCCTTGTGAATCAGTGCATAATCATCTACATGGATGATTTGACCATCTTTTCCTGGGACAAGCGTGACCATTCTGCCCACCTCACCCAGATCTATGAGAGATGTCTCCAGTATGGAATATCCCTCAACCCCAAGAAGTGCGTATTCGAGGTCACTCAAGGGAAGTTGCTCAGGCATATTGTATCCAAGAAGGGTATATCCGTTGACCCCGAGAGAGTTGAAGCACTGTTAAATTTACAAATGCCTGGCAGCAAGAAAGAGATGCAATCTTTCTTTGGAAAGATGAACTTTGTCCGACGGTTCATCACTAGATTCATCGAGATAGTAAAGCCACTCAATGAGATGATGAAGAAGGATACCAAAATTGAGTGGATTCCTGTGGCAAAGTGGGCATTCACCCAAATTAAACAAACGATAACGGAGGCACCCGTCTTGGCCAACCCAGATTACTCCCTCTCATTTTACATTTACTCCTTTGCTTCGCCGCATTCTACTGTGGTAGTATTGACCCAAAAGATCAAAGGGGAAGAATGACCCATAGCTTTCATGAGTTCCCCCTTCAAGAACACCAAAGTCTAGTATTCATTATTGGAAAAGTAGGTCGTTGCTCTTGTTCACGCTGTGAAGAAATTCTGGCACTATATTCTCTGGAGCAAGGTGCATGCTATCATCTCGGACCAGACTGTGAAATATTTTCTAATGTAGAGTGAACTGGGTGAAAGATGGGGGAAATGGATGGCCATCCTCTAGGAATATGACTTAGAAATGCAACCCATGAAGATATTTCGAGGCCAGGGACTAAGTCAAGCGATGGCAGAAGAGACTCCCCACATAGAATGTCAAACTTACACAGTGGAGTCTATCATTCAAGACCCATGGTACACCAATCTAGTGTACTTATTGTTAAAAAATAGATGCTTAGAGGGGTTACCTCCCAACAAATGTCATGCCCTGTGGATGAAAAGCGCTCACTTCATGATAAAAAATTCCACGCTTTACCACAAGAACTATGAGGGAGTGTACCTTCGGTGCATTGATAGAGACCAAGCTGTGAAAATGATTGAAGAATTCCACAGGAAGTTTGGAACCGGGCATGGCTCAGCCGATGCCACCGCCCATCAAATCATTCAGGCTAGATATTATTGGCCTTGCATATTCAAAGATGTTTACACTCACATCTGAAGGTGCCATACTTGTCAGACCACGGGGTAAAAACACAAAGTTGTGTCATGTTTCAGGACCACTTATCAGCACAACTAGATTTGATTATTTCTATAAAAAAATTAATTTTTGTCAAACATATGGTATAGATAGATTCATTCTAGCTAAGCTAGATAAGTGGTTAAACTTTTCCAATTGGAAATATCTATTAAATGCATGTTTTATACCAATTACCAAAGAAATAAAATTATTTCAAAAAATCGATGCTTCAATAACCCTTACTCTTTTTAATGATATTTTAAAAAAATATAAAAAATACCCTTTTGCAGAGCTCAGAGTCAATATTATTTTCATATAAAGTTTATAATATTTTGATTAGATCTAATATATTATAATTTCAAAATACAACAAGCAGGTATTTTAACATTCAAGAAGATGTTGCTTAAAATAAATAAAAAAATAGTAAATCATATCAAAAAAATTTAAAATTTATATTTAACACTAGAGGAGAGAGTCCTCTTCAAGAATATGTAATTTTTTTTCTGCATGGTGTAGATTTGATAGGGGTAATTTGGAGGGAGGTGAAAACTGTCGATTTTAGATAAGTTCAACTTTGAGCAATTATAATAGAGAAAATATACATTGAAAACCAATCTTTCTTCTTTTTTGCACTAGCTATACATTTTATCTATAACATATTTTTAAATCAAGTGAAAAATGGATTATTTTCATATGCTTGTTTGGAGGGAACTAGACCCCAAATTTTCAGTAGTTTTCAGCAATGGAAAAATGGGCTTCAAAAATTAAAAAACTATGTACATTCTTGATCAAATTTTTAAAAAAAAATTATAGACATAAACTTAATCCATTTTTACACATTTATTTAGTTTACATCATCCTCAAATTCTAAATACAAATGCCACCTTTTATGTTGTTAAAGTTCAACAGTTTGCATGCTGTGGTCCTTTTCCTTTATAAAAGTGTGACATAGGTTTGTACTTTTACCCTGCAACACATCGTGAGCGCAACCCGGCTATGCCTTTACAATGAGTCTTTGAGGCTAGGCCTTTTTCCCAATGGGAATTTGACTTTATCAGGGAAACCAACCCCAACTCGTCTGCCAACCACTAATATATCTTAACCGCAACCGATTACTGCACCCGGTGGTCTGAAGCCATACCTTGCAAAAATAACATGGCAGACGTAGTTATCAAATTCCTGGAAGAAAACATCGTCACAAGAATCAGAATTCCTTTTGTAATAGTGTGTGACAATGGTCCGACATTTTCTTTGGCATAACTACTTGAATGGACCTATAACCGAAAGATCACTCTGAAGTTTTCCAACAACTATTACCCCCAGGGGAACGGTGTTGCTGAATCAATGAAAAAAAATTTACTTGAAGTGATCAAACACCTGCTAGAACAGAATCCCTGGGATTGGCACCAAAAGCTGAGATTTGCCCTCTGGGTGGATCATATTCAAATTAAGGCCGCCCTAGGAACATCCCCATTCCATCTGGTTTATGGCCAGAACCCAGTGTTCCCAATCAACTTACAGATCCCAGTTTTGCAGTTTATGCAGGAATTATGCAACCGGGATAATATTGTGGAGGTTCGGCTCTTGAATCTGGTGCAGATGGAAGAACAACAAGATGTAGCCTCTGAACATTTTACGCGTCAACAAGCAGTGGTAAAAAGATGGTTTGACTGAAGAGCCCAATAAAAGGCCTTTTAGATTTTGGACTTGGTACTGCTGTGGGACAAGGCCTGGGAAAAGAAAGGAAAGCACACCAAGTTCCAACGGCTCTGGCTCAGGCCATACCTAATCTCAGAGATATGTGGAGAAAATACCTACCGCCTTAACACCATGACTGGAGAGCCTGTTCTATTTCCCGTCAATGGACAATTTCTCAAACATTATTTCGAATGAGGTTGGCTTGCCCGAAGTTGTATTTTATGTAAAGTTCCTTGCTTGTAAATATTTTGTTCTCGGTGCCTTGTTGGGAGGTACCTTGCCTTGTAAATAGTCTTGCTGGCCATCCTCCGGGACCACCTCTCTTTTCTTTGTCTTTCTCCTTTCTTATCTTCTTTTCAGGTCTCGGCATTTTGCTCACTCTTTTGTGAGGATTGGTATGCTTCACATAACATCTGGTCTCCAGGATGTTGCCTTCAATGTGACGATGAACTTAAGAATCTATTGTTAACTTGATGGAATCGGTCCAGTCTCTAGAGTTATTTTACAAGCTTTGTGGTAAATTATGAGTAATCTTCATCGGATTCATCCCCAAAAGTCTAGTAATCAGTGAAATCAAAATTAGGGAACAAGTAATCGGACACACCGAGGGTAGATCAGTAGCATTAGTTAATTGACCCAAGTCTGAGCTTTTAAAAGGTTCTTTCCAGATCTAGAGTTTTCCTCCCCCATTCATAAAACTAAGGTGGGTGAAAGGGTGAAAGAAGTACTGCCATTAAATTTATCTAAGCTTAAGCTTGATGGTGAAAGAAGTACTGCCCTCCCGCCCAGGAATAACAAAGAAAAAAATATATGGACTAAACTTCAGTGTCTGGAAAAAATGAACGAATTTGATGACTTTGGGGTTTGGTATACTTAGTGCCTCCTCTCTACTTATCCCAGAGGTCATCGGCTCAATTTCCTTCTAAAGAACACACTTCACCACTGATGAAAGGATCATGGACTAAATCGCATATGACCAGATTTTCTCAGACATGTTACTCTTTACAAGTAAGATGCTTCGAGTAACGATTTGTTCTAGTTTTGCTAACCAGAGATTCTATAGTTCTCGAATGTGCTAAGGCATTCATCCCAGATATTCACCATTTGTTATGCCCTGCATCCCCATCCCTACATTTTGTGTGCAAAATGTTGGGTCCCCCTTTTTTTGTTTTCTGTTTTTTCCTCTTGCCTTGTCTTTTTTCCTTTTCCTTTGTTTTTCTTCTCTGGATTTTCTTTCCTATGGTGTTGGTTTTTCTTTTTATTTTTGTCCCTTGTGTCTCCGAGACCCAATCCTAAAATTGGTCATTCCTTGTCCAGGAACTGGACTCTAGACTCTGGGATTCTTTTCCATGATGTCTTCTTTTTGTAAGAGGGTATGGTCACATAGAATCCCCGGGCCTGGAGCCCGGAGGTTGGCTGGTTTTAGAGTTGGCAAAAGGAAAGGTAACTTGTTTTCACCTTGGGTATAAATAGGAATCACCTATCATTTTCACAATTACCATGATTAAAACACTTAATCAATTTGAGAGATTTCAGAGTGATATCACAACGATCTTAGTGAGAATCTAGTGCAAGCTATTCCGAGTTGTTCTAAACAATTGCAAGTGGTTTTTGGTGTTGAGTGGTGATCATTTGAGGGTAGAAGCTATTGCAGAGCATTCTTGGCACCTTACCTTCCTTCCTTTCTCTAGTTTTTATGTTGGTGTCTGGTTTCTCTCCTTCAGTTTCTTACTTTTTCATTGTGTTCTGTTGGTGTTTGTTTGCATTTTCCATCTTATTTCCTCATTTTTCTTTTTGTCTTGGTCGTCTAGTTTGCCGGCCATTGTTGGGTCGGATTTTCTAGAGGGTTGTCCACCCTCTGTGTAGGTGTAGGAATATTCTATAGGTATTGTATATTCTTGTACATGTCCGGTGTTGTTTTGTTAAGGTAGTTGCTCTGCGTTTTGTATATATGTATATTTAGTGTATATTAATATATATCCTTCCACTTTTCATGTGTATACATTTTGGCTCTACTATAAATATGATGTATATGTTCTGTATATCCACCCAGCCTCGTGTCAAGCTTGTTATGCTTCCTCTATTTTCTATTCACAAATTTGCGAGCTCGCTCTAGGAAGGATACCACCTGGTTGAAACTTAGCTATCGGCTGGTTTCAACCAGATAGTTTTCTCTCTCCTCCATAAACCAAACTTAATGATCCATTTATGTCCCACGTATACATTCAAGACTGTCCAAGTGGCATCCACTTTTCACATGTTTAGACATTTGGCACCGCCGTCACCATAACTCCCCATTTATTGCATAGCCACGTGATGCTGACGTAGGCCTAACAACTCACTTTTTGCGCACAACTTCCAATGGTTAGTTTTTCAGACCCCAGGTATTTTTCCCTAACCCAACCCACATCTTACTTTTGTCAAATATGTTGAGACCCCCGAGCTCGGATATTGGTTAATTTCCTAAGTTTGCAATATATATACTTTCCAGGATTTTGAACCTAAACTAACTTTTCAAGGAAAAGACGTGCCTCGGTGGTAAGATCTCCAGATCCCAGAATAATACTTATTCATGAATTCTGACAGTCACCTTGCCTTGTAGGTTTCCAGAACAACATACTTTAAAATGTCTAAGGATTTCACATCCTCACCACCCGAATGTCTGGAACTTCCTTCCACGGTGGTCACTAGGGCAACCGTCAGGTCTAAGATGGAGAAGGCCTTAGAGAAATTGCCTCTCACTAGGAAGTACATAAAGGACAACATCATCATGGGATCAAATATTGATTCCAAAGTTTAATTGAATACTGACACCAGTGTCAAAATGTGGGCCGGGATGCAGGCCCTAGTTAAAATAATGTACATTTAGCGACAGTCCAAGGATCCACTGGTGATCAGAGTCGGGGCTTCTGGGATTCTCAAGGCCACCTGCTTCCCATGCTTGGTGTAGGCCCCAAAGTTGATTCTTACACTTGCAGCGCATTACAACCCTTCTATCTAGGCCATCATGCTCGCAGCCCCAGAACTGACCAGATATCCCACCCCCATGGTGTCTCTCGATGCTGCAACTTTTTGGGTTGGGTTGGGGATCCCTCAATTCGATAACCCAACTATCGTCACCAGATCTAATGCCTTAGCACAATTTCAGCAGTTGGAGGTCACAGCCCGGCAATATATGAATAATCACTGGCTCAAGACTCCAAAGAGAGACCCCAAGAAAATGAAGGTAGAGATTCCCCAGTCTGAGTTTAAAGAAAGCATCTAGATGGGGATGATATCACTATCCCAGGTCTTCAGGCAACCACATTCCTAGGAATTCATAGGGTGGATGTACTACTTCTTGCTTGGCATTTCCACCAGCGGGGAGTACTTTGATTAGGCCGCCATTATTTCAAACCATGTGGATTCTCAGTTCCTCCAAGTGGCCCAAAAGTGGAAGTTTTATATGACTTCTTATGTTCTCTATGCCCTAGCACAAAAATGACCCACCACCAATGGGTTACTCACATCAAGTGTACTCGGTATTGGCCTGGGTCAGAAGGCTCCCTGGGATTATTTCCCACAAATTCAATGGGAGGCTAGTTTCCCCAGTTTCTGCCAGGTGAACGACACCTTCATCTACTACAACCTACTCACACCTACCCAAGATGCAGGATACTGCCTCTCCACAGAGGCAATGGATCTAGTCAGAAGTTATGGCCATTATCACATACAATTCCAATAGCATACATACATAAGGGTAACTGGCTTCTCTGGGAAACCTTACTTGTTGCCCAAATATTGTGGGAACAAGATAATTCTCTTGGAGTACTGTAGACAAATAATGGAGTTGCGCACATTCTACGCCTTAAAGAAGGTGACAAAAATTCCATTCCCAATCACTTGAGGTAATTACTCGTGTAGTCTGGCCACAGCCAAGGAGGCAGACAACAAACTTAAGAGCTTGAACCTGGCAGAATTTTATCTAGCGTGGAAGAACTTTGATCCGCATGGAAAAATTGCACTGGCACTTCCCCAGGCATCAGAGCCCCACCAATATCACATGGAGGACTTTTGGGAAGATTTCCAGGATGACGTTGAAGTCCAGAGCTGGCATTACATCTGGATGACCATGGGAATGATGGAAAGGTTAAAGCTCAAAAACTTTCCAAATGACTTCTCAGACGCCATATCCACAATAGACCCCCAATACAAGGAAAAGGGTATTGATAAGTTGGCCCTCCCACCAGTGGACTAGAATTCCTGGGAGGGGCCCACCATTGAGGAATTTACTTGCAACATGGTTGAGTGTAGCCACATGTACTTTAAGAGAGTATGCCCTGGGAGTACTCACAGGGCTGACCAGCCAGTACCAAAGCTAACCCCCGAGGCCGAAACTTCTTCACAAGGAGAAGATAGGGGAAAAATAATAATGGAGACTCCAAATGTATAGGTGATCCCCATAAAATAACAACTGAAGAAATCAATAGCAGCCTCCCAGTAGATGAGGGAGAATTTAATCACACGGTTGGCTACTCTGGTGCTCATGACTGGACCCATCCATCCTCCCTCTTCCCCTTCCCTAGTAGCACTAATGGTCAAAGAAATAGGAGTGGATCTAGAAGAGGAGAAGGTCCTAAGGGATGCGGGGCCACCTTTGGTCACCAGGCAGAAGAAAAGGCTTAATCCAAAGCCAAAGGCAGAACCGGAGCTAGGGATGGCTCGGATCCCACAAGTAGAGATCCTTTCTTCTGACTCCCTGGAGCCAGAGAGGGAACCAAAGCCCACTCATGTCCCAGAAAATCCTCCCCCTCAGGATGAATTTGATGATGTTTTTAGAACTGACGAGTTTGGGAATTTGTAGGGGGACATTGAGAAGACAGAGGCTGAAATCCCAGAGCAGGAGGAAGCTCCAGAACAAGAACCTGCGCAAGAGAAGGAGGAGAAAATGGAAGAACAGAAAGGGATAGAGCAAGAGATAGCCTCCAAAGTCCTTGAAATATAGAATATGAGAGTTTCAGGGGAACAACAACAAAGTGAATAGATGGCATCGGCTGGGGAAACCAGACCTTCGGGAACAACCGTGACCCCAACTGCCGCATTCCAAATGCCACTCCTGAAGGCAACATTTGGGGAGGTAATCACTGTGGCCCAAATGTTGAACCTTGGCCCATTTCCTCCCCCATTACCCAAGGATGTACCAATGGAGGAAGACACTCCAACCAAAGAAGCTGAGGAAGAGCAACAACAAGAAGAAGAGGAAAACCGTGGAGGAACCAACAAGGATCTGAATATTGCTGAGGATATAGACGACGAGGTAAAGAAAATAGGTGTCACCAGAGGAAATATTTTTGGTGAGCTAGAAGACATAGAGAAGGAGTCAGAGGAGTCTCATCCTAATGAAAGGGAACAACAGGATATCAGGGAGAAGTCACAGGAACAGATTTTGGCTACAAAGCCACCCCACCCGCCACAGTGGTTGGTGGAATCTCACAAGAGAAAGGCCCCCCCATCAACACCCAGAGCCCACCTTTCTTTGGCAGAAATGATGGCTCAGGTGCAGAACCTACCTAAAGCTAAGAAATCCTAGATAGTTCACACTCTTCAAACTGAGCGAAGTGGAGAAATAGTCGCAGTAATAGAGACACCTTCCCTAGATGTAGATGAAGCAATGGCCAAAGCCAGAGATTATAACATCATGAAGGTATTGCTAGAGAAGAGAGAAAAATAGGGGGAATTGGACTTGTTAAGAGAAGTGGCCAAGGCAGTAGAGGCTTGCTACGAAAAGGAAGCTCAAAAGCTCAAGGCAAAAAAGGAGAAAAATGAAAACCTCATGGGGTTGCTAACTGAGCTAGCCTGACCTATCAATGTTATTCCCCCGGAGGCCTCTACATCTGATGCACCACTATCGCAGAGCGACATAGACTCATTATCTGTGATGAAGAAGAAGGCCCAAGCGGTTGATGAATGGGTTACCTTATAGTTGGGAAATGTCTGGCGTTTCCTAGTGTCCACCCTCCCGGACCTATATGCGGCCCGCCACATATTACATCAGGTTGAAACAACCATTAGCATATGGGAGGGGGACATTGAGAATTATGAGGCATGGAAGGTTGAACTAGAGGAACTCCTTGGCCTCGGATAGGGGATTGTTTCTGAGTCTGGAATTCTAGGGGAGGATTCATTTGATTTTGTGAGGACCCAACACTCCAAACTTGACCTCACATTGGGGGTACTCAAGCAACTGGTAGGGACTTTGCAGGATAAGATCAATGCGGTACAATATTCTTTTAATTTATATAATTCTTTTGTCTCGAAGGTCTCCGGAGCTAATCCATTTAGCACTGACACATGCACGCTAGATGAATATGTCTTGGGGAAGTTTGACGAGCTAATGGAGTCAAGGTATCAATCCTCGAAGGGAATAGATGGAGCTCAAATGATGTGAATAACTCACATGATACTCAGTGGTCATGATGTGGCAAAGATGGCTGATGAATTTAAGGGAAATGTTCTAGACCTAGGGGAACAGATTGAAGTGGCCAAATACTAGCGGGCTGGCCTTAAAGACATCAATGAAGATGGAATCTCCTGCCTCCTCCAAGTCTTAAATGATAGTAAACAACAATAAAGTTTCTCTGGGGGCTAGAGAAAACCTAAGTATTTTGTATTCTTTATTCTTTTGGAACGTAAGTTCCTAGATCCTGGAGTCCCAGATCCTATATTTTGTATTCTTTCAGTGACCCGTATCCCGGTCCCCAAGGCCAAGTGGTCACTTTCAAAGTAGTTAATAAAGGTTGTCAGAAGGTAGATAGCTACATCAAGGCACGTCGGATTGACAAGAGGTTTTCTAACAAATGGACTTCCTCAGGCGTCATTTCAACGTTACACCTGGCACATCAAAGATAGGGTGCCACTTTTCCCATTTATGAGGCATGTAGCCTCGATCCCCAGGGGATCATATTTCTTCTTTCTCCTTCTCAGCTCTCTTCTTGAGGCTGATTCTTCCATTCCACCTCTCGTCTTATTCTTTTGACATGACAGGCCTATTCCGTCTCTAGGTCTTTTGTAGAGTGGTGCAGGTAGAACCGGCCACTGGATAATGTATTTTATTGTACATTGTAACATAATTTAGGGTTAGGGTTAGGGTTAAATATGTATGTGTATAAATAGTAAGTCTGGCCCCATTCCAAGGGTCGGCGAAATTGATGATTTTTCAATCCATAGTAATAGAAAAGTAGTTTTTCATTTCTCAGTTGCAGAGCTCAATGCTCCATAGTTTAATCTTTCAGTAGTTAGATGCTCCCTTGGAGCTACCATTGTACCATGCACTAGTGCTTGCTAGAAGAAATGTTAATGAAGAAGGGAGAGTTCTTGCAATGATGTTGTTGGCATTCTGTCTTATGGATTGATGGTATTTTATGCTTTGTGTTCTTCATGTCCTTTACTCTAGCACTTAAAGTAGATTAATGACCTCATTTCCTTTGCTACTGATGAAATATGAACTGATGGTTGTATGTTTCTTCAGTATTTAGTATAGTGTGTTAGAGTATTGTTGATGTTTTGAATGTTCGGCATAACTATAGGTAGATGAAATATTTCTAACCCTGCAGGATCTTTTTTAGTTTATTTGTTAATTGTAAACGTGCTTGGAGAAACCTCACCTTTGTGAATCCCCAGAGAGAAGGAGTTGAAGATAACCAACTATCCCCCTCAAAAATAGTCACATCTCCCAACCGAGCCCCGCACCGTCGAGACCCGACCCTCAAGTGCTTGGAGGCCCGAGGAATCTCATTTCCTCAAACAACCTTTACAGGCGAATTTGGCCGATACCGCGACACCCAGTGACAACTTATCTCTGTTGGTGGACTTGGTCACAAGAGCCCCATCAACAACACCTTTCCCGAGCTTGGATATATATATAATTAAACTTTGGTTCATGTCTTGTTTATATATTGATCAGAAGGATTACCAGTTTAAGGTCATTCTCTGAGGAAGAATCACATTCCCCATACAGGCCTTTCTAAAAAGTATAAAGGTTTTTAATCTAACAGATTGTGCAAGTGCACCAAGGAATCAAAATACAAGGTTAATTGATTAAACCCCAAATATTGAAATGTGAACTAAGTTAATCACCCATACAAGCACAAGTGTTCAATTTTAAAGACCAAAGTAGGTGATGATTTTCTTGTTTAATTTTAATGCACCAAATTGAAAGATTGTTTTCCTTTGTTCAATTCTTAACCACCACATCAATTTTAAGAACCAATTTTGGAAATGTGAGGTTCAAGATGTTTGGCATACAATGTTCTTTTAAAGCACTAAAATGACAAATGAGTTAATTTTAGCTTCTTTATTAAACTTGTCCTTGCCACAAGCTGTCAAAAAATGTGATTAGTACACAAAAGCCTGTAATTGATAATTGAATAATAACCAGCAACCCTAGAATTGTTAAGACCGCTAAGACTAATTGTGACCTTGTACTTAGCTATGAAACACTTGATAGAATCCAGATATTTTTTGTAAGCTTCACTTTGATCTTCTGCTGTGATGGCTAAGATGACTCTTTTTTGTGTTCAGTAATTGTTGGTCCTTCTTATGGCTTCTCTTAGCGATCTAGCACCTGGGATACATCTGATTACCCTTTTGGCCATTTGTCATTTTTCAATCCTACACAAAAATGGAGAAAACAATCAGATTTTAACAGAAAAATAATTAATTTGAATCAGATAAGAAATAATTTTGTTGATTGTAGTAATTGTTTGTCAATTGTGGTAAAATCCTGTCAGATGCGGCAGTATGCTGTCAATTGTGGAAAAGCACTTTCAGTTGGGCAGAATGTTGTCAATTGTGGTATGGATCAGTCAATTGCAGTAAACTTTGGTTGATTGCGGAAAACTAGAATCAATTTTGGTACAGATCGATCGATTGTGACACAGAGCAAGAAAATAGAGATTAGAATAACGACAAAAAATAATTGTGAAACCATTAAATAAATTGTGGCATTAAACAGGTCAATTGCGGTAAACTTTTGTCAATTGTAGTAAAATACCAGTGATTGTGAAATTACAAGGATATCGAGAAAAACATGAAAAATAAATTTTGCAGCCATACAGTCGAGGCCAAAAAAATTTTGTCTATCATCTGCAAGTGATATTTGGGTTGTTTGATTCATGTCAGGTTCACCAAAATGTCACAGGATCGAATCTAGCTCCACACAATCTCGAGTTAATGAGTGGGGTTAGTAGCACTGATTTGCAATGGGGGGAATCAATCAAATAACTACTAAGAAAAAAACTATGAACAATAAAATGACAAGCAATCAAGGAGGAATACAAATGAATGCAAACCAACAAAGCTCGAATCTTCTATTGTCTCTATCTACTCCTTCTAAAACGGTTGTTGTGTGGTGCTCAATATTGGTGTGGGTAGTGTCTATGACTTCAGAGCGTCAATAATATGCTATTGAATGTGTGATCACAAGAAGGATTGATGCTTGAACCAATCTGATAGAGTAATGATGCATGTGATCTTGAAATCCTAGATCTTTGATCGCAAGAAGTTTTGATGCTTGAACCAATCTGACAAAGTAATGGCGCACGTAAGCATGAAATCATTGATCCTTCAAATGGTTATGAAGGGTTGATTATATAGAATATGAAAATGATATGAACAGTTGAGATCAATCCCAGAGATAGGAGGATGAACGGTTGAGATTAAAGGGAACTCGAGAAGCCATTAGTAAACTCCAGGTCTTCAACTGGGAGAGAGGAGATAGAGTATAGTTAACAGAACAACTGATTACGAGTTACCTTTTTGAACTGAAGAGGTGGGTGAAGTAACCCATGTAATCAGAGATATAATCAAGAGTTATCTTTTTGAACACCAAGAAAGGATTTAATTGAATATTTAATTAATTTTTATAATTAAAGTATTCAACATGTGAGATAATTAAATTCTTTTTAGATTTTAGAATTGAATTGTTGAATAAAATTAATTTTATTTAATTTAAAATTAATATAATTAGAAGAATTAATTAACAAGTTTAAATTTTTAAATTTACACTTTAGGAAATTGAATTTAATTAATTAATGAAGATTAATCAATTAAGTTAAATTAATTCAATTAGATTAATTATTTAATTAATTTTGGGGATTTGATTAGATGATTTGGGGAATGAATTTAGAGGAAAATAGAGATTAATTAATGATTAAAAGACCATTAATTAATAGATGAAAATTAGTGTTTGTAATGTAAAGTTGCAAGTATGTCAATTTTAGGGTGTCTACATAACTATTGTTTTACATTTGCAGAACATTGCCTCCATCCCTCCCTCTCTCAATGGGTGTCCCCTGAGCATTGGTATAGAATTGGTTTTGATTGTATATTTTCTTAAAAGAATAGTTCTAGTAGCAAACACTACCCATTTTTCATCATTGTCGAAGACTTGGGCTAAGTCATTTTCTATGGTTTCAATGATTTATATTTTTTGCAATCTATATGCGACCAGAGATTTGTTTATGTTTTGACTAAACAAACCTTCACATAAACCTTAAATATATTTAATTATATAGAATTGACTACAATTTGTAAGGATTTAGTATAAAAATTGATATAGGTTAACATTAATTTACACCCATTTTTCACTATAAAGTTATTGAATCAATAGGTGGTCATCTAGAGCATAAATTTTCTCTAATTTTGAAATGATAACGTTAGGTTGTTTTGGATTCATTCACAATTTGATGGTAATCTCCAAATTGGTATTCAAATATGAGATCTCCTCAAAGGGTCTAATTCAAATATTATGGTTATTTTAAATATACAATTGTTACTCCATATGAGTTTAAAGGTTGTCATTATTATTCAAGTATGTATATGTTAGTAATAACTGAGAGGGGGGTGAATCAGTGGCCTCAAAAATTAATCCTTAAATCAACCCTTAAAAATTATAACCACAAATTATGTCTCTAGTTATCTTCTTTCCTACAAGATGAATGCCTTGAAATACTTTTATCAATTTACTACTTGTCAGATTGCTTTGTAAATCTCTCTTTTGTATGATTACCGATAAGCAATTATCTATTTACTGAAACATAGTAAATATGCAAAGTATACCGATCAATCCAGAATTGCATATGTGAAATGTAAAATAGTAAAGTAATAAACACATAACACATGGATTTTTAACGTGGAAACCCTGTTAAGGGAAAAACCATTGGGACCGGTACCCCAAATTTTCACTCTTCTAAAGTGAGCTCTGTTAGGAGCCAACCCTATTAAAGGTTACAAACACACTGTTAGGTGTGACCTTGTTACATGATTTAAAAGATAGTTTTTCACCTAGTATCTGGCATCTAATGCTACCATCCTTGATCAAACACTCACTTGTCCTGTCAATAGGTATCGGGCATATCCAATGCTACTTTCATGATCAAAATTTTTGATACTCCTTGGGATGTATCTCAATTGTAAAGGAATTTTAATTCATACTCGGTTAAGAGACTTGATGCTTCAATGGTTAAACTGAAACACAATGATCTGTTCATACATACAACTTAATTGCAAATTTTTAGATCTATTGTAAGTGCATTACCTCTCTGATCAATATAATCAATTCTATATCTTTTATCCACACTGTTCTTCTCTGTGATGTTGTCTCACTATTTGTTGGTGTCTGTGGAATCTAGCTCTTTCCTCAGCTTGTTGATCAGGACTGAATGAAGACTTTCTTTTCCTTCAGATTTTCTTTAGCATCTTTCCTCTTCTCTTGTTCACCCCACACACCAATTCATAATGAATTGGGTTTGTCTCTTTGTACACATGATTTACCTTTTCTTGGCTTTCTTGATTCTTGGCGTCATCCACAATTATCACCAATTAGATTTAAATAAAACTCCTATTTTATCTCAAAGAGATCTTCTTGCCAACTGGACAAATCAGCTTTAAATCAATTACTTATCCTCTGCTTTATCTGTATGATTAAAAAAATGATAAGTATCCATTGTGTCTATTTATAGCTTCTTGACAGATAAGCATTTTGTCATTTTTTGAACTCTATGTTTTGTCAGTAAACACTCCAATTAGTCATCGGTGATAAGTGGTTGTTCCATTGGTGTGACTTCAGTTGTCATCGGGATCTCCATCCTTGTCTTTTCCATCGGGCAACACTATA
Source organism: Thuja plicata (assembly GCA_018584345.1). NCBI lineage: Eukaryota > Viridiplantae > Streptophyta > Pinopsida > Cupressales > Cupressaceae > Thuja > Thuja plicata. The sequence continues at coordinate 703,866 of MU228010.1, read as the reverse complement.
ATTTTGCTCGTCGGGTTACTCTTTGTTTTTCTCATCGGTCAACACTGTAACTCTGCTCGTTGGTAATGTTGTGCATTTGTTCATCAGGTAACACTATGACTCTGCTCTTTTACTCTGACCGTCGGTGTGCACTCCATCAGTGTATACAGTCACTTTATGAATACTTGACTTGTATGCATTACTGATAGCATAGCCATGATCCATCAGTTCTTTGAAGTCCTTGGAAATATTTCCATGACCATACAGATTGTATCAAGTTGGCATCAATGACAATACAATACATTAATTGATTTAATGCCTTGCATGATCATCAACTTAACATCTTCAAACATTCAATCAGTTACATGTCATCAATCTCTCCCTTTGGCATTGATGCCAACATACTATATTATCATACTATACTATTACTAATACAATATGAAATATACAGTTTCATCAAGCTTTTCTAATGTAACTATTACAAATGTATGGCTTTCAGTAAGCTCAAATAGCTTTGATTTGATTCTTGTAGCTTTCTGTCTGTCTTCAATCCCTTCACTGGATAGATGTATAATCTTTCTTTCTTTGATGTGATGTGTTTTTCTTCTGTGTCAAACTCTCTCCCTTTGACTGATCTCCTTTCTTTTGACGTCTCTTGTCATCAATTCTTTCCCTTTGTGTTTACTCTCCCATTCTTTGTTACATCTCTCCCTTTGGATACTTTGATGGATATAATCTCTCCCTAAGATGATAATGGATATAATATCTCCCTTTATTACTATTATAATGAGATATCTCTCTCCCTTTGACAACAATGCCAAATAAACATATTTTTCAAACAAGCTTTTGACAGTAATGCCAAACAGATCCTTTTTATCCATAATATATTCCTTGAATTTCCCAATCTATCGGTAATAACTCTGGTTCTTGGAGTAGATAAATACCTTGTTGTATATATATTTATCTTTGAAGTCCATCTCTCTACTTGCATCAATAAGAATGATATTTTGATAATATGTAGGCTGATGTAGCCTTCTAGTCATCTTACTGACTAGTAGACAAGGGTCAGACCCCTAGTCTCTTTCTCAAGTATTCAAATGCATCCTTGGGTAGTGGCTTGGTGAAGATATCGGCTAATTGTTTCTTGGATTTCACATACTCAAGCATCACCTCCTTTTCTTAAACTTGTTCTCTTAAATAATGATACTTGATACCAATATGCTTTGTTTTAGCATGCATGAATGGATTCTTGGAAATGTTTATTGCACTTGTATTATCACAGGAGATAGTTAGTGGTTCAAGAATTTTCATATGCATACCTTCCATTAACTGTTTGATCCATGCAATATTTGAGCAATGTGCAACAACAACAACATACTCTGCTTCTGCAGTAGACTGAGATATGCATCCTTGCTTCTTGCTGATCCATGTGACAAGTCTATCACCCATAAAGAATTCTCCTCAAGTTGTGCTCTTCCGGTCATCAATATTTCTAACCCAATCAGCGCCAATAAAGACCTTAAGTTCAAATTTTCCTTCTCTTCTATACCATAAGCCATATTCCTCAATATTCTTCAGATATCTTAGGATTCTTTTCACAGCAGTCATATGTGATTCCCTGGGATTAGTAGAAAATCTTGCAACTATTCCTACTGCATGTGCAATATCTAGTCTAGTATGTACAACATACATGATTTTTCCAATCATTTGATCTATACAAAGTTTGATTTACCTCTGATGACATGTCTTGCTTTGTCAGCTTGCATCCATTTTCTATCGGTGTTCCAACTAGTTTGGATTCTTCCATCTTGAATTTTTTTAGTACTTCTTTGATGTATTTGGATTGTGTAATGAAAATACCTTCATCTTGTTGCATGATTTGCAGACCAAGAAAGAACTTGATCTCTCCAAACATAGACATCTCAAACTATTTTCTCATTTCATTTGCAAATGATTTGCATAGTATATCATTGCCTTCAAATATGATGTCATCAACAAATATCTCAGCAATCAAAATGTTAGCATCAATATCTTCCTTCAAATAAAGATTACTATTTTCACTAGTCCTTACAAATCCAATACTTATAAGATAGGAATGAAGTCTTTCATACTAGGCTCATGGTGCTTGTTTCAATCCATATAGGTCTTTGTGTAGTCTATATACCACGTCCCTCTTGTCTTGATCAACAAACCCTTCTGGTTGCTCAATGTATACGTCTTCTTCAAGTATTCTATTTAGGAATGCAGACTTGACATCCATTTGGTATACCTTGAACCCTTTATATGTAGCATAAACAAGTAATATTCTCACTCCTTATAGCGTATCCAAGGGTGCAAATGCCTCTCCATAGTCAATCCCTTCTTCTTGTGCATACCCCTTGCATACTAGTCTTCCTTTATTTCTGGAAACTTCTCCATTCTCATTCAGTTTATTCCTAAATATCTATTTTTTACCGATGACATTCTTGTCATCTGGTCTTGGTACAAGTATCCATGTCTTGTTTTTCTCTATCTTCTCAATCTCTTCATTCATAGCACTTATCCATTCATCATTATCTAGTGAGAATTGACAGATTTGGGCTCATAATCACAAATAAGACATCTTGTGTTTAGAGACTTACTTTTGGTTCTCATACTATCCTTCTTGTCTCCAATGATCTGGTTTTGTGGATGGTTCTTTCTGACATATCTTGCAAGTATAGGTTTAGTTCTTTGTCTATCAGCTTGATCATCATTTTTTCCTTCATTCTATTCTCCATCATTTTGTGCATCATCTTGAGCAATATTCTGATTGTCGATATTTGTAGCCTGATGCTCGGGTGCAATGATCTGTTGCTTAGGAGCTCTACATAGTTGGTCAGGTAGAGTCTTAGGTTCCTCATTGTATACAAACCTATTGTATTCCTCTGGTTCTTTAGTGCTTTCCTTTTCATTCTTCTCTACAAATTCATCTATCTTTACATTTTCACTTTCAATAATTTTGTTAGAGGCTTTATTTAAACATTTATAAGCCTTGATCTTGGTGGAATACCCTAGAAAGATTCCTTCATCACTCTTGGATTCAAGCTTCCCATTCTCATTACAAAAGTTAGTGAATTCATCTAAAATAAATTCCCCTCCTCTATCTAACCTTAAGCATTTCAATTATTTACCACTTTGTTTCTCAACCATTGCCTTATACCATTTAAACATCTTAAATGCTTCTGATTTATCTTTTAGAAACATGACTGTCATCATTCTAGAAAAGTCATCAACATAGAGAATGAAATATCTATCTCCATAATAACTCTTTGTCCTCATAGGTCCACATAAATTAGTATGGACTCATTCTAGAATGGCATCAGATGTATGGGTTTTTCTTTTGAAACTAGACTTTGTCATTTTACCTTTTTGACAATTCTTACACATGATGTTGTCGGGCTTGGTCATCATCAGTAAGCCTCTGACATTTCTCTTTTTGCTAATATTTATCATGTTGTGAAAGTTCACATGACACAATCTTTTGTGCCACAACCATATTTATTCATTTGTAGCAATCAAACAAGTGGTGTCAGTATCATTCAGATAGAATAAGTTACCTTCTGTTTGCTCACCGCTACCAATTGGATTTCCTGATTTATTTAAGATCTTTGCCTTCTTATTTTAAAATGCTACTCTGTGACGTGAATTATTCAACTAAGAAACACTCAATAGATTATAATTCAATCCATTTACCCAATAAGCATTTTCACATTCTATATGGTTATTCAACATTATGGTTCCTCTACCTTCAACTGGACAAGGTGTGTCATTACCCATTCTTATTGAACCACCTTTATAGTATACAAAACTCTCAAACTTTTTCTTGTCACCAATCATATGGTGAGTGCAGCCACTATCTATGATCCAGACATCATTTTTACTAACTTTAGATATGAGTGCAGTCTCTACATACCTTTCTTCATCATCTTTTACTGCCACAAACACCATCTCAATGTCTTCCTCAAATTCGATGTCAGTATCATCATCTTTGCATTTTTCTAGGTAACTAGCCTTCTTTCCTTTGTCCTTGTAGTCTTAGGTATCTCTTCTTTCTGATTGTCTATAGCTTCTATAATCACCTCTGTCAAAATTATTTTGAAATGATTTGTCATTACTTCTGTCAGCTTTTCTTCTGTTAGGAAATCATGCAGAAAAGTGTACAGTATCTTTACAATTAAAACAAACAAGTGGTAACTTACCTTTGTATTTACCTTTGCCTCTCTGCATTCTTCTTGCCATAAGTGCTTCAATTTCATCAAGATCTTCTTCTTCACTTTCACTATCACTATCTTTTCTCATAGTGTGTTTATGACTTGATTTACTTATTCTCATAGAAGTTTTGAATGCAGACTCTATGTTTGGTAAGACACTATTATCGAAGTTATTCATCTCATATGAAATCAGTCTTCCAATAAAAATGTCTAGAGTAACATTTCTATTTTCTACTACTCTCATTTCTTGTATGGTAGATACTCTAATAGCATAAGTAGGTAGTAAGGTTCTTAGAATTTTACTTACCACTATATCTTCTTCTAGTACACCTCCAACTCCTCGGATAGCATTGACCACCTCTTTGATTCTTGTGTTGTAATGTGTGATTTTTTCACCTTCTTTCATTTTGAGATCATCAAAATTTTCTCTAAGGATTTCTTTCTTGGCTCTCAAAACATTCTTGTCACCACCATGTACAAGCATCAATTTGTCCCACATCTTTGCAGTCTTACAGGTTTTGACATCTTCAAATTTAGCATCAGAGAGTGAGGAAGCAAGCTCTATCACCATGCAATTGTGCTCATTCTTCTCTCTCATTTGTTCAACTATTGGTGCTCTTGTGGGAAACACATATTCAATATCTAAGTATTGAGTAACATAATTTCCAATACCTAATAAATGGAGTCTTATTCTACTCTTCCATGAAGCAAAATTTTCTTTCTTCAACTTGGGCACATCTCATCTATTCATCTTGTGATCTTTAGATTAGGTATTGAAACCTTCCTTCTAAGCACCCAAGCTCTGATACCAATTTTTAGTAATAACTAAGAGCAGGGGTGAATAAGTGGCCTCAAAAATTAATCCTTAAATCAACCCTTAAAAATTATAACCACAAATTATGTCTCTAGTTATCTTCTTTCCTACAAGATGAATGCCTTAAAATACTTTTATCAATTTACTACTTGTCGGATTGCTTTGTAAATTCTCTTTTGTATGATTACCGATAAGTAGTCATCTATTTATCGAAACACAGTAAATATGCAGAGTATACCAATCAATCCAGAATTGCATATGTGAAATGTAAAATAGTAAAGTAATAAAACATAAACACATAACACATGGATTGTTAACATGGAAACCCTGTTGAGGGAAAAACCACTGGGATTGGTACCCCAAATTTTCACTCTTTTGAAGTGAGCTTTGTTAGGATCCAACCCTGTTAAAGGTTACAAACACATGATTAGGTGTGACCTTGTTAGAGGATTTAAAAGATAGTTTGTCACCTAGTATCTAGCATATAATGCTACCATCCCTAATCAAACACTCACTTGGCCTGTCAATAGGTATTGGGCATATCCAATGCTCCTTTCATGATCAAAATTTTTGATACTCCTTGGGATGTATCTCAATTGTAAAAGACTTTTAAGTCCTACTCGGTTAAGAGACTTGATGCTTCAATGGTTAAACTGAAACACTAATGATCTATTCATACATACAACTTAATTGCAGATTTTCAGATCTATTGTAAGTGCATTACCTCTCTGATCAATATAATCAATTCTATACCTTTCCTCCACACTATTCTGCTCTGTGATACTGTCTCACTATTCATCGGTGTTTGTAGAATCTAGCTCTTTCCTCAGCTTGTTGATCAAGACTGAATGAAGAATTTCTTCTCCTTCATATTTTCTTTAGCATCTTTCCTCTTCTCTTTTTCACCCCACACACCAATTCGTAATGAATTGGGTTTGTCTTTTTATAGACATGATTTACCTTTTCTTGGCTTTCTTGATTCTTGGCATCATCCACAATTCTAGCCAATTAGATTTAAAGAAAACTCTTATTTTATCTCAAAGAGATCTTCTTTCCAACTGGATAAATCAATTTTAAATTAATTACTTATCCTCAACTTTATCTGTATGATTAAAACAATGATAAGTATCCATTATGTCTATTTATAGCTTCTTGACAGCTAAATATTTTGTAATTTTCTGAACTCTATGTTCTGTCGGTCAACACTCCAGTTAGTCATTGGTGATAACTGACTGTTTCATCAATGTGACTTTAGTTATCATTGAGATCTCCATCCTTGTCTTTTCTGTCTAGCAACACTGTAATTCTATCCATCGGGTGACTATGTGTTTTGCTTGTCGGTCAACACTGTAACTCTGCTCGTCGGTAATGCTGTGCATTTTCTTGTGGGGTAACACTGTGACTCTACTCTTTTATTATAACAATCGATGTGCACTCCATCAGTGTATATAGTCACTTTGTGAATACTTGACTTGTATGCATTACTGATAGCATATCCTTGATCCATCGGTTCTTTGAAGTCCTTGGCAGTATTTCCATGACCATACAGATTATATCAAGTTGACATCAATGACAATATAATACATTAACTGATTTAATGCCTTGCATGATCATCAAATTAACATCTTCAAACATTCAATCAGTTACATGTCATCAGTATATTGCCATTTGGTAATAGATTCAAAGATAGACTAGTTAGTAATGATCACCGAGTAGCAGAGTTAACTGAGTGCAGAGCTAACCGAGTGCAATGATCACTGAGAAATAGACTTACCGAGCACTGTTCAGTATACACTGAGCACCGAGAGATAGTATTTACCAAGTAAAATAGCAGTTACATAAAAGTTTGAAATGTCACATCAATCTAGGTAGCAACTTTTTACGGAGCTCGATAACGGTTTACAATGATCAAGGAGGACATTAATTATGAATGTAATCATTAATTGTTTATGCTTCATATGTATAGATGATCAAGGTAAATTTTGTACACCGTTGATCTTAGGTTTTCTAAGATATTATAAAACCCTAATTAGGTCAAGAGGTTTTATATATGTAAGGATAAGATGTCATTTTTTGCAAGTATGATGATCCAATATGATCAAGTAGTCACTGCACAAAGGACAACAAAAGATCAGAAAAGGGTTTTAGCACAAGGATTTCATTGAAGCATTCAGTTTTCAGAATAGAGACAAGACTAGCGAACACTACAGAAGGTATTATTAGTCACATCAAGGTGATAATTTTATTGTACTTAAAAGATCTTTTATCCACAATATTCATATTGTATTTGTTCAGATCACAATTTTGTTACTCTCTAACAATTGTAACAGACCCCATAATCTCTTAACAGAGTAGAATTAACCGTCTTTGACTAAATCTCTTAACAGAGTGCACACAAATATTGTGTTGAAAAATCCTCACATGAGGTAGATCTAATCAATCTTATTGTTATTCCTAATAGGGTAAGGTCACCAGAAGTGATCAATCTTTGTAAGCTCTAACATGCTACTTTATTACTGTTGTAGTGAAGCTTTGTGGGTCTCATCCCCACCGCAGTTTTTACCTTCTAACAAGGGTTTTCTACAATACCAAAATACATGTGTTATGTGTACTTAAATTTCATAAATATTTTATTGGTTTGATTACATGCATTTGCATTTTGGCAATGACATTACATGTATGGTGAAAGCAAACTACACAGTCGATTATTATAGTTTTTTATTACAAAGATTTGTTTGAAAAGTTTTTAAGGGTACTGATTCACCCATCCCCTCTCAGTACACACCTTTCTATCATTCCAAAAATTGGTATCAGAGCTAGTTCTCTTATTTAGAAAGTTTAATCACTGAAGAGAAGAGATCTTACAATGGAAAGGTATGTGCTTGAAAAAACTATTGAGAATCAGAAATTACAGTTGCAGATCTATATTGAACAATATAAAGAAACCAAGGAGAAACTAAAGGAGATGTTGGTTAAGATAAAAGATATGGCATCTCACTGTAATGAGACTAATTATTAGGAAGAAGAGATACATGACCCATTTGATACATCTGGATCTGAATTCGGTAGCATATATGATGCATCTGAAGGAATCATATCAAAAAAATCTGAAAGAAATCAACAACTTACTGAACAAGTGAAAGCATTGCAAATCAGTCAAGATACACAAATGATTAGAATGGTTGAAGTCTTGAATGATGTAAAGAAAGTTGAACAAGAAAGAAACATGGCTATTGATGATAGAAGACAAATGACTGAAAAGATACAAGAAAAAGAATTTGAAATAATGAGGATTACCAAACATTACTTTGAGATCACCAATCAGATGGTTGGTATGATTCATGAGGCCAACCGAGTAAATATTGAACTTGCTAAGAAATTGGAAGATATTGGTGAATTAAAAGAAGAGAATGAAAAACTGAGAAATGAAGTGAAGATTCTACAACAACATAATGAGTTGATTAAGAGATCTGAAGAAAGTACTAAGACGATGGATGAATTTATGAATAATCAAAGGAGAATTAACAAAAATACCAGTTAAGGGTATACCGAGCATGGAGAATCATAAAATTAATCTAAAGAGAGGAATTTCTACACAAATCCAAAGTTTACAAAACCCTCATGCCATCATTGTGGAAAACTAGGCCACACATCAAACATTTGCAGAAGCAAAGCAAAAGGTATTTCTAGAAACTCTCCCAAATTCAATGGTAATTGCTATAACTGTAACAAGCATGGACATCAAGCACATGAATGCAGATCTAAGATGAATAAACCACATAAGAAACCCTACAAGGAAAAATATTGTCACACTTGCAACATGCATGGTCACACATCACAAGCATGCAAGACTAATTTGAAGCAAATATGGAAACCAAAAGGACAAGAGAAAGCATTTCAACTGAGAAGAAAAGGTAATGCATATGCTTTGGATTATAATAGTTGGGCTAGTTGCACAACATGTGGTAGATGTGGACATATTGTAGCTAACTATATGAGACAATGGAGAACTAAATCTAGAAATTGGTCAAACTCTGGAATGACATGCATACACTGTCAGAAGGTTGGTCACTTAAGAAAAGATTGCAAAAACTAAGTAATGTAGATACATGAAATGGAAAAACAATCAAATAAATTATGCAGATAAGGAATACAATGTGGAGGAGAGCATCAAATGACAATGCTGGTCCAACCACAATAGTTGGTGACACCTTATCCAATGGATTAGGTGATTCCACCACCTCCACCTAAGAAATACAAGCAGGTATGGAACTATGTTTTTCAAAGTTATATATTACAATAGTTCCATATATTCATTGTATGAATGCCAAATTAGCAAGAAATAAGATGCACTATGGTATTATATTTTTTATTACTTTGAACTAGTCAAGTCAGTTAATCAATACCGAGTAAGAAATTATAGTCGATGAACATGTGAGAGACAACCGAGTTGCTGAGTCAACCAAGCATCTATTGTACTCACCAAGATGAGATATGTTTAGTGTCAAATGAGTGATTTGTTTGTCAACCAAGTGGTTGTTGATGAGAATTTATTGTGTCGACTAAAGCATTTTGGTATAGATTTGAGGAAAGTGAACTCATTTGTTCACACAACAATCAAAGAGTAGAGCAGAGAGATTAAGAGAGAATTCCCAACGGAGCATTTCAAAGCATTTCATAGATATTCAAAGCATATTTCAAGTAGTTGAAGGTTATATCAATTAAGCATTTGCACTTACCGAGCTATTTGAGTTTTTTGTTGGAAGCCCTAATTTGCAAAACACAATGACATCTTCATCTTGAACCATGAAAACAAAGAATAACAAGAGAAAGAAGGTAATTTTGATCAAGAATTTGACATGCATAGAACCCAATTATAAATTTCATCCAGAGGTTGCTGCTCAACCCAATGACAAAGGCATGTTCTCCATGATACCACCTAGGGTTCTACTGGTTCATGACATGAGAGCATACATCCATTGCAAAATTGGTGAAATAGGTGATTTTGAGCTCATTGTGCAATATCAGGAGCTTAGCACTAATGGGAATCTAAAATATGATCACAAGCACCTGGAAGTAAAAGGGTTAACTAATGCCCTATATTTTTTGAAGGAATTCAAGACAGAGTGGATACACATTGTATTAAGCCAAGTACATGATGTAAAACTATAGCTAGATAAACAGAAGAAGATCAATAAAGACATTATACATGCTATAACTTGGTATCCGAAAGGTGACAAAACAAAATCCCTAAGGCACCCACCCAAATCAAAAATTGAAAAGCTAACAAGAGCTAAGTAGGATGGTAGAGGTCTAAGGATTAACATCACCAGTGATCCTTAATTAAGATTTGGAGCATATGTTATTGCATACAAAATATTTCAATCTAGCAGACCTAACTGTGTTGCATGTGAAGCAGTCGACATTGCATAAAAAATTGTAAAGAAGGGTTTGCAACTTAACCTAGCCAAGTTATTCCAAAGGCATCTTGAAGAAAACATGAGGACAATCATATCAACAAGATCAAATACATGTAAGTTTGGTTCTCTACTGATGTGTACATTTTTATATCTGCAAAACTTCTTTCCCTCTGTTGGTAATATAACTTGGGAGATGAACCGACCAATCACTGTGCAAGTCAGTGAATTCATTAGAATTCTATGAGAAAATTTTGAACCTATTATGAATGAGTATTTTATGAAGTTTAAAGAGAGAATGGAGAAAAGAAAAAGAATACCAATCCAATTGGTAGCAAGTGTTGGTGCCCAAAAATGTTGAATTGGATTTCCTATGGACTTCCCAATCCAATGTTTAGAAAACCAATTGTTTTTGGCCAACTAATGGGAATGATCGATTATGATCCTCTTCCCCTACACTTATGGCTCTGTAGGACCAAGGCGGGTGAACCTTCACCTGAACATGATTTTTATAGCAGATAACTTGTGTATGGAACTCAAACTTCTATCTCTCAAAGTATGGCAAGTAGGCTTGAATAAATCAAATTGTAAGCAATATATCATAAACTATAAACTAAAATACTTTGAGTAATTGAAAGAATTTTTAGTAAATATGTATGTAAATTGAAATAAAAAGATAGATAAGATATCACAAAACTATAACAATGAATTGAATAACTATAATCCAAATAATGATTAGACCAGTGCCT